>VWZS01002990.1:261167-383430 GCA_013397075.1 Rhabdornis inornatus | reverse complement strand
GACATCCACGACCTATATTTGCGGGGGAAAAAAAACCACCCAGGACCTGAATTTGAGGGGAACAATGTGGTTTGGAGGCGTAAATCCTGAAAGACACTCCGAGGACACCGCGCAGCTCACAGGCGTTGGGACACGGCATCGGGAACAGGCAGCGCAATTTTGGATGGAGTACAGGAAACCATAAGGACACGGGCGAGGGCGGTGAGCATCTGCCTTGGATTTGCAAGAAGGAGTGATAGTTGGGAAGACTCCACGCCTGAAGGAATCGGCAGGCTGGAGGCTTTATAAAAGAGAGGAGAAGGAATTCTATCTTAAGTACCGCGGAATTAGTAAACTGAGCAGGAAGACACCGGTGATCTGTAAATGTCTGAATGAAGCAAGTGGTATCAAGGGAGAAGGCTGAGGATATATCAATGATTTTAATGGGGTGAAATTACAGAAAGACATGCCTAAGCTGAGAATCCCTGTGGAAAGCTTTTGAATGGAGAACCACAGGCTGGAAAAATCATCTCCCTAAGGGAAGTGGTGAAAGCTTTATTGCCTGAGATTTTAAATGCCATATTAGGGGAAATACCAGGGGACCCATTCTGAAACATCAGGGAGATTGGGCTGAAAGATTAGGAAGGGAAGAGGAAAGGCTGGAGGTGGTGCTGGCTCCAGGAATTTTGGGAGTACAGCCCAGCACATCTTCTAGGTTCCTCTGGCTCCATGTTATAATTCTTTGACTGTGTCTGCCAAGAGTGCAATGATTTCAGCGTTAGTTACCCCACAAGGACGTAATGAAAACTTCTCCGCCAGGAAGAAACGTGGCTGAGCAAAGGGAATCTCGGCACTTCCCCAAGGACAATGGGAGGAAATCAGTGCTCAGTGCTGGAGCACAACCCTGAGCCACATTCTCCTGTCAAAGTAAAAGTTGGTTGTGACAGTATTTTGGCTCGTAAGGGCTTCCAGGCTGGCTTCTCTCAGTGAGCTTCTGGCAGGGGGACACTCCTCTGTCCCTGCTCCCTTCTCTTTCCCAGCCCCCGGACAGAAGTTTCCCTCCAGCTCCAGACTGAAGAATGACTTCTCAAGAGCTCATTTTGGAGCATCCTCTGCAAAGAAAGCTTCACCTGCCAAGCAACATTTAAAAAACACCCATTTTCCAAGTCTCTGAAATCACAAATGTGCTGCTGATACCCAGCCAAGCCATCCCCCTGTAGCTCTTGAGGTCACCCAGGCTGCCCTGCAGCCAAAGCAGTGGCCAAACAGGGACCATGGAGAAGGTGTCCAGAACACCACAGTGTTCATTCATCCCCGAGGTACACCCAGCAACTCCTTGGGAATGAAAAGAAATGAAACATTTACTCACTGCTAGGTTTTATCAGCCAACATAATCTAATTAACCAGCACAGCTGTTTCATTAGCATTAGAGGCATATTTATCAAGGAAGCATTTATTAGATTAGTTTGTAATTTTGGAGTTACTGGATTTTTTTTTTTAACTGGAGTTTACACCGTTCAGGACGGTGCAATGCTGAAGGAATTCAAGGCAGAGGGAGGCGGCATCTTGTCCTCCCATGCAGATGGTACCTGACAAAGACAGTGGGAATCACAAGTCTTACTTCAAACACACTCTCATTGGTAAAGCCTCTGCTCACTCACATGTGGTGTTATTCTGTAGGAGAAGTATTTGTGAATTGGAGAAGCAGAAACACAGCTCAGTACTGAAATTCTTTAGAGAAGTGAGCATTTAAATAAAAAATAAATGCTTCTAAAGTTGCTTGAAGGTTCTAACAGCGACTGCCTGCTTTGAGGCAAAGTGAAGGATTTCCTGCAAGGTCACACGGACCAGGATCACTATTGTTTCACTGCTGACCCTATACTTTAAAAATTCAAAGAATAGCTTAGAAATACAAAAGATTTCCCAGATCTCTAAGACCTATTCACTTCTAAATGTAATTTGAAAGATCTTTTACACATGTACCATTTTACACATAAAATTTTGCTTATAAGTACACAAAATAGCATTAAGTATCAAGATATTTGGAGTGTTTTACTAGAGATGGTATCAAATGTAACCAACTTACTCTTAAAATAAATCTTGAAACTTTTAATATTTTTAGTTATTTTTAACTAGAGTCCCATCTTAATAGCCTACATCTACCAAAGGATTTATATAAATGAAAGAAGATTTTTGAATACTTTCAGTCAAAGGAAGACTGGAAAAGAACCACAATGAAGTGTTTGCAACAGATGGAGTATTTCTATAGTACTGGCCAAAAGATACAGCCAAAAGAGATTCCATCCACACCTTTTGATTCAATGCATTTTAAGTAAAAAGATACATATATCAGCTTAGAAGCCTTAAATGTGCCTGATGGATTCTGCAGTTCTCTAGCATTTTACTTTAATTATTCTGAATGTTTTCTTTTAAATAGATCCACAATACTTGCTAGTTTGCAGATGATTTTTTTTTTCCTAAAGCAGTTATTATTTTGTATACTAGCCTAATAAGAACAGTATGTCAATTTGTGGTAAAGTGTGTAAGAGTTTTTGCTTGAGGCTGATCCCTATTTTTCAAATCTAGTTCATAATTTTAATTCCTCTTTTTTTTCTGGCTTTATTGGGGGGGGTTGTGTGTTTTTGTTTTGGTTTTTTTTCTCTTTTTTTTTTTTGTTGGTTGGTTGGTTGGATCTTTTGCGTTTTTGGGTTTTTTTGTTTGTTTGTTCTGGGGTTTTTTTGTTTTTGGTTTTGGTTTTGGTTTTTTTGTGTGTGTGTGTTTTGTGTTTTGTTTTGTTTTGTTTTCTGGTGGAATTCCTCGTGTTTTCCAGGAGGAGGAATTGAGCACACAGCAATAAAGCATGAACACCTTTTGCACATTGTTGAGAAAATGGAATGCCTGCAGCTCAGCCTGGCCCTGCACCTGCTCTCTTCTTGCAGGTGTTAACACAGGTGCCTCCAAAACTCAGAGTGGAGCAGCTGATGTACTCTGCAGGGACAGTGAAGCAGCAGAGGCCTCCCCAGCCTCATGTCCCTCTCAGTTGGGTGATTATTCCATATTATCCAACAGCCAAGGGTCCAGCTGGCAGCCACCTGCTATGACCCTCGTGGAAGCACTCAACAGCTGCCAGGGCAGAGGGTGAAGCCTAGAATCAGAAGTTTCCTCAGTTTTCTGGTGTGCTTCTGTCTCAGCAGGACTTCAGCGAGCTGTTCCTCCTCCAGCATCCCACCCCCATGTGGGAAAAGCTGCTCTGTCCCAAAACACACCCAGAAGGAAAGGGAATGCAAGGCATCCTGCAAAAACAAAGAGCTGGGAAACCTTCCCAAAGAGCTCCACAAATCTCATTGGTTTGGCTTTTCCTGATTTCCATGCAGAGCTGAGAAGCCGGACCTGACAGCTGTCCGCTGATTTATGCTGTGCGCGCTGGGGACAGCTCAGCTGCGACACACAACTCGGATGCAGCTGCTGCAGATTGTTTTTTCCTCCTTGAGTTTCCAGTGCTAGGAAGCAACACGTGGCTGTGCTCGGGCAGCTCTCCAGACAGTCTGGCCCTGCTGCTCTCCAGATCTGGTGCTGTGAAATAGGGAGCAGCAGCCGGGGAGGCATGCAGCTGCTCCGTGGGTGTGGGGAGAACAGCCCCAGGCTCCACAGCTGGCACAGCACTTCATGGCAAGGTGGAGCTATGGAAGTGCCACAGCGCCCAGGAAATCCTCCCAAGCCTGGAGTCATGGTTACACGTGTCAGATAAAAAGTCTTCTCCTAATCTTAGCCAAGGAAGTCTTGAGGCTCTCATTAAAAAGCAGGCCTAGTAGCACCCTCAAGCCCTCATCTATCCCATCTTTGTATTCCAAAGCGTGATCAACACTCCCTCACATTTTAAACACTCAAGCAGATCATTCCTAATCTGCTTTGATGAACTTCCAGTGATTAAGACTCCTTAATTGCCAGGCTATGACCTCCAGTGCCTTACACTGGCTTTCTTGTTACATCATCCTTTGATGTCTACCCAGCCATGCTCTCATGTCTTCCAAGACAACCTCTTTCCCCTACCACAACAGGAAAATCAGATTATATTCATGTTCTTTCCAGGTTCAAACACCATTCCCATGGCTTTTGTGTGGGTTTTATCCATAAGCAGCACCTGTACCTGTAATCATCCCTGCACTACGATGCGTGCTCCAAATTTCACATCAGTTACCTCTGAGGTAATTTCTCTTCAGCCAGTTTAGCCCATGAATTTTCCACTTGCTTTTGCCCTCATTTCTTACCCCAGGAGTGAAGATAAATGCCCCAAAATTAAGGCAACTCACCCTTTCCTCACAGCTTGATTTAAACACCTGGAACTAAACAGCAACTCCTTCTGCTGTATGAAAGAGGCTGGATATTGCCATGGGCAGTGGCTTTCTAAGAATCCCTCAGTTCTTCCCCATCACAGCAAAAAGGACAGAGGTCGCACTTGTGGTATTTTATTGACACCAGTGCAATTCTGAATCTCTCTTCCTGCAGAGCAGTGGAAAATCAACTTTTGCAGTGAAGCAGCAACTCTCATGGCTATAATCTCTTGCAACTCCAATTGCGAAGAGAGAGCACCACTATTTGCCTGGATGCTTCCCAGAACAAACAGGCCCATGCTCAGTGTCCTCAGGTGCTACCACTATTTCTAGATTTTGCTTTTTCCCTATCCACAGCAGATTTTATGATTTTTGGCTTTGGTGCCAAAAAGCTTCTAAAAGCTGGAGTGTGCAAAACACGTCTGAAAGTGTGGAAGGCTGGTGTGGTGATGGCATGGAAATAATAGGACTCAGGGAACCCTCATGGAAGATGACATTTGAGGTAGAACTGTTAAGGGCAATCTGACTTCAAAATCAGCACGTCCCACAGTGGTTCTACAAAAATAATCTTTTCAGATCTAGAAAGGTCTTACTGTATGTTTTTTTTTTTTTGGTTTGTTTTAAAGCTATGCCTGCACTATCCATGGAGCTGCTTCACATGCATGTATCACAGAAGGAAAAATAACTCATAAAGACAACAGAAAGCTTGGAGGCTATTTAATGAAAAATAGGTAAAGTTTACAAACAGAAGGCCAAGAGAAAGAAGAACACAGGAGGAAGCTGACAAGGTAAAGTAAGAATTCCGAAATGGATTGCTAGTGCAAGTAAGAAGGAAAACAGAAGGAAACAGAAGGAAAATCATGTTCCACGTAGGCCACTTCAGGTGAAATGGGGTTTGCTGGGCTACGTCAGCTCGAAAGGCACAGCCTCGACCTCCCTTGTGAGCTCTTCATCCACGGCTTTCTACCAGGAGAGAAAACCAAGAGGAATCAGGGACACGAGACAGTTTCCACACACTGCTGGTAAACAAACACATCTGCAATGACCAAACGCTGGGAGGCTGTCAGCAGAGATGGATTAACCCCGGTGTCGAGCTGGACAGACTTGTCACTGCAAAGGGCAGACAGCCACAGGGAAACCTCCAAATGATAGGCTGGACAAGCTCAGCTGCCTTTACTCTGTGATTTTACAATGTGATTTTGGACACCTCCCAGCTCACAGGTCCTCCCCACAGGCGAGCATTCTGCCCTCAGCCTGAGGCTGGTAAGGGGAGCTTGTAGTCCTGAATCAAAAACAAGTGGTCTATGAACCCAGGCAGTCTCACCTGAAAACGTGCAAAATGCCCTCACCTAGCTGTGATTTTTGATCCCAGGTTTAAGGCTTACCACTCGTGCCTTACGAGCAAGCAGGCAGTAGCCCAAAGGAACAAAACCAGGTTTTATGGGGCTCGAACGTGGCCCAGCTCACTCAGGAGAGCTACGGATGAACTTCCCAAACAGCTTTATGGTGTTTGGCTCAACAGCCACACCTGCAGACTACACAAGCATGGAGGAAATGGGCACTATGTTTTACAGGGGAAGGCCCCCACTACAGTCTACAAGGCAGCTGTTGACTAAAATATGGGCCCTGAAGCCTTCTGAGAGTTCAGGAGGAGCAAGGAAGCTTCTGAGACCTACACTGCATGAATAAACATTCCAATAGGCAAAATTCATAGGGATACAGCTACCTAATCCCCACTGATATCACTGTGCCCAACTGCCTTTGCACTTTAGACACCACTCCACCAGCTCCCCTGATCAGTATTTACAACTTCTGCCTCACCAAATTTCCCCATGAGAACATTAAGACTACCGTCTAAGGTGCGTGAATCTGTAATCAATTAATACATATAGCTCCTGGAATGATAAAAAAACTCTTACAAGTTCTTTTCTTGCTTCTTCAACTATCACTCGTGCCAGGGGAATGCTCTAAGGAGATAAAATGACATAAAAATCAGCATTTCATCAGGAAACAAGAATCCCTCCATCTTTACAAGAGTCTAATGATGAGCCTCAGGTGAATTAATGGACAACTAATGCAGTTTTGTGTACGCACTTCACATGCAGAAGGTATTGCCATTAAAAGCCTAGTACTGGTTTGGTTTGGGCAATCACGTATTTTTCAAAAGTCTGGCATGGCCTAAAGTCTAAAAAAGCTACTTCATTTTAAGCAATCTTCCAAACCTACCAATCAAGGGACTTGACTTCAAACGTATTTGTGCAAGAATTTTGCAAAGCACAGTAAGTTTGCAAGGATAAACCTCCCTTCCCTCCTGCCTGCACCAGGAGTGAGGCATTGGGGCTCTCCCTTTCTCCACTGACAGCAAGGCTGGAGGAGGGAACTGCAGAACCTAATCCCATCTGAATGTCCTGTTCCACTTGAGGGAAGGAGGAAGCTGCCTCTTGGAGGAAGACGGATTAAACAGAGCAGCAGCCCCAGCTTTCTACCCACAGCCTTTTTTTTTTTCTCCCAGAAGCAAGACATCAGTGTTTGTATGAGGGAGATGAGAAACTTGCATTTTCATAGAGCTGAGTACCCAGCACCTTCAAGAGAAGTCAAATAAAATAATGGAGAAGCCAGTTTAGGGGACATAACCTACATCTGGCTATTTCTTCAGGATACTTAAAATCCTGTTCAGAGCTCCAAGCTCTGCACCATGTGCTGCATATTAACAGCCTGATGACAGTTACAGCTAAAGTACTGGCAAATCTCAAAAAGTTGGTTATACTAGGGGATTCCTTTTCTTCCATATTTCTTTGTCCAATTTCTAGCTAATTCACTTGAACACTAATTTACACAGCAATTCTGTCTACCATGTTAGAACAAAGTTTGCTTGACAATGAAACTTAATTTTTGACTCTGATTAATAAACAGAGATTAAGTCTTTGGTTTGCATCATTAACAGACCTGTAGGACACCTATCTGACCACCAAAGCCATCACAATGATATCCCATACATTCTGAAGTCCACTAAAATTAACCTGATCACAAATACAATGTAACAGTGGAATAAATAGTTACAAGAGGTAAATCATGGTAGGACTCCAGTTCCTTCTTCAACGGCTCTATTTCTTTCCGCAGTGCAGCCAGTTCCTGCAGAGAGAGCAAGGCAGATCATATTCTAGGGAATTATTTGTAGAACTGATGGAAATGAGTGAGATAGATCCACAGTTATCTACAACATTTCAGAATCTGAGAGCTTTCATCCTGTATAAAACACAAAAAAAACTGAAATTTTGCACATGCAGCAGCAAAGACTCTCCCTTGTGCTGATCAAGGGGAAATAATTTCTCCTTGGGGCTGCAAACGGAGTACCTTCCACAGTCCTGAACTTTTTCAAATAATCAAAGTTAAATAAAAAAGATAAAGTCATTTTTGCTGCCCATTTCACTGATGTCTTGGCAAAGCAGCTCTATAAATGTCAAGGAGTCAAACCTTACCTTATGCTTGGGCTCTAGAAGATGGCAAGCCTAGAAAATCTGTCTGTGGCTTTTTGGATGCAAATTTCCAACAAAAATTAGTTCTGGTTGGTACCCTCCTGTAACACTGGGCAATGTGAGCAGTGCCACCCAGTGCTGGTTGGTGAGAACCACAACAGAGAAACCAGGAAACCTATTTTCACTGCTCCACTTGAAAAAATACAGGAAAAGATAGCAAAAGTAATAAGGAGAAAGACTGAATTCCCACTACAATAACAGCAAAAAATATGAAGATGTGTTGAGTGCACAGCAATAAGCTGTAAAATCTGTAGTTACTAACTCATGAAATGTGCTTTTTCTTTAACATATGTTCCACTAGGCTTACAATACAGCTGAAAAATGTTATATTTAAAAACACAACAAAAAATAGCACACAGTGGTTCAGAATTTGGGTTTCGTTTGACCTTATCCCCTTGTTTGAAGTGTTTGGAAGAGATTTATTTCACATAAAGCAGAAAGAATCACATTAGTCATTCTATCAAGAAACTGCAGTACACAGGTAATCATGTAATGGGATTTAGTCTACAGAATATCCACTGTTTACAACATGGACCAGAAATAAAGGAGGCAGATCTGTTTTCAGTGGCAGGGAATTTATTCTATGGAAATTCTCCAGGAGGTGCCTCTAGGAGAGACAAACCCACCCAAAAGAGCCCAGTTCATGCCAATCCATCTACAGGATTTCTATTTGTGCTCCCTTTGGCCACTAAGATTTGTTCAGGCAACCAAACAGCAAACTACAGCTCCTGAAAGCACCCAACAAGCAAGCCTGTCCCACTGTAGAAACATCCCTCTTGTACCCAAAAACCTACCTCAGATGATTTCACGAGTGCCTCGTGTGTCAGGGACTGGTCCAATCCCATGGCAAGCAGCTGATCCTGCAAACAGGAGAGGGCACAAAATGCAACAAGAAGGAGAAAGATTTCACCATTTCCTTCTGTTTTTATCTAAACAGGTAGAGAAGAATGCAGGCTATCCACAGCAGAAATGTGTGCTATTTGAGCCACAGCTATAGCTGGCGTACAAAATGAGGTGCTGCTAAAATTTGTATTAAGAATAACAAGTCTTTCCAGAAAAGTAATGGGAGAAGGGCACATGGCAAGGCTGAAGAAAGGCTTCTCAGGCAAATGCCAATTGTAATACAATACTTTCCATCTCGTATTTGTCAAGGTATTAGACAGCATCCAAGCGTTAAATAAGGCAGTCACATGTCCTTCATCATTTAGGGAGGGTGAAGGAGCATGCAATACAACTTCTGCTTTCTACAGAAGTTTAGTCACCCATCTTTTTCAAAAAATGGGTATTCATTATTTTGAGATACAATCTACCCCAGCGAATCAGCTGCTCTACTGGTAGCTGTCTTTGCTCTCCTGTAGCTCACAAGAAAACCACCAGGTCATCCCAGCTGACAAAGTTTCTCAGGGAATGAGGAGAGAGCGCTGTACTGAACACAGGATGCGCACAGGAGAGATCAGCAGGAAAAACTGAACTATATTTACATGTTGTCCTGTTAGCCCAAAAGTCCCCAGTCCTGGAGTTTAGGAAGCTTATGGAATGTCTCTGTAACTACAAATTTGGGCTCAACCAACCATGGCTGTGTCATCCCATCACAGTGTCCTGTAAGAAAATTCCTCCCACCTACCTCAGCTTCCTTGATCTTTATTTTTAGGTCCTTAGATTTATCTTCCAGGAACTTCAAGTTCTTGGATCGAATCTCAGCTTTGGCCCTTTCTGCTTCTTGAGATTCCTTTAATTTTTCAATATCCCTTAAAAAATAATACGAAAAGAAAAAGCTGTTACATTCAAAGATATATCAGTATACAAATACTGTGACTTATCTATGCTCAAGCTAAACCCTGCAATACAACCAACACAAGAAGGAAGAAAATGGAGAAAACCTCGTATTTCCCTCTGAGATTTTCCAGTGGAAACACATACAGCTATTACCTCCAGAGCCCCACAGGCCACAGAAAATAGTGGCAAAGGGGAAAGCCATATGCCTAAAATCAAAGGGTAATACTCATGTGCATAATTCCCTAACTCGTTTAGAGACCAGTTACACGAGCTAAATCTCAGATCAAGACGAAAACCTGCACAAAGCACACGGGAATAAATCCAAATTACTAATTTAAAAGACCAAAAAACCGCCCCACAAATAATTAGACTGGAAGGGAGCTGTGGAGAGCATCCAGGCCAACCCCCACTCAAGGCTGGGGTGGATCCTGCTGTGCTTGGCAAAGCACTTCAGATTACATCCTCCAGGGAATGGACTTTACACTGATTTTTTTTTAGAGTTATTACTATTATTACATCTTCTACACACTGGTTAAGGGAACTTCTTAACTGAGTATGGTTTTTGTTTTTGCCTCCCTCAGTCTGACTACAGAGCTCATGCTAAATGTGCTAAGAAAATCAGATTTGTCTTCAGCCTCAGACAAAAGCAACCAGTGGAAGATGTAAACTCGTATCTCAAAACTGCTTGTAGATCACTTTTGCTTTAAAAAAATGGGTTTGATGGTTTCCCAGATCTCTTTCAATTACTGAAACTATCCATAACACATGGGTTTTGGCAGATACTTCCAAATATTTTGGAGATGTGTCAAACCCCTAAAAATTCAGTTATCCTCGTTAGTTACCACAACCAACATTGCCCAAGACAGAGATCACCAGTATTACTCTAATTTTCCCTCCTCATCATCCATTACTCACCCCTCTAACTGCTTTTCCATCATCAGTGCTGAAGTTAGTTTTTTTGTGAGAGTCTTCAATTTCAGTTCCATTTCTTCATTTTTTGATTTTGTTTTATACAGTTCTGAGGTCATGTAATTGATGGCGCTGTAGAAGCTGGTGAAGAGACAATCAGTGGGAATGCTTAGGAGTCAGCTCTTCTGAAAGTCAGATTTACTGTTATTCTTCTCTCCACACTTTAAACTAATGACTTAGTTTCCTCCTGATGTTATGGCAGGAGTAAATTCAAATAAGACACTAAGGGAATCTGCTTCATAACTAACACAGATTTCCACACGGAAGGGAAAACAGCCCAGCAACCTGAGTAAGTGAAAAACTGGAACTCTGGTGAATAAAACCATTGGGTTTGAAACCACCATGTGCTCCACTCCCGGCTTGCCTCACTGCTTTTGAGAGAAACTGCATTCAGCCCCTGAAAACGCACAGTCACAAGATATGCCCAACAGCATCTGAGTCTCTTCCCAAGTGGCCCAGAGTTCTTCCCCCTCCAGCTCAGGAAAAGAGCTGTAAGAGCCAAGATCCTACACATCACATAAAAATTGGATTCCAAGGCAAATTTTGCCCCTTCTCTGCTGCAAGTGCTGCAGTGCCATGGGCCAAAGCAATGCTAGGGAGAGGCCCAAGGACATCAGACTAACAGATGCCATTTCTCCATGGCAGAGGGAATCTCCCTGCATGAACTGAAGCTAGATGAGACAGACAAGGATGAGGAGCTGAGGCTGGAAGACCAGTCACAGCTCCCCAGTCTTCGCCTAAGCAGTGTGAACACTGCTGTAGCCTGGGATACCTGGCACAACAGTCCAACTGGCAGCAGCCTGCAGCCACTGATCACAAAAGCATGAGAAAAAGAAGGGATTTAACTCCATCCCAGGTGCTTCTCAGGCTTCAGAGCCTTCCTGTGCTGGGATAACTTAGAGTTAGCATTTTGTACTCAGGTCCCATGCACTCCAAAGCTGCCCAAGGGGTGAAAAATAAGCCTAACAAATAAGATTCCTAGTGCCAAGTTTGAAGCTGCTGATGTGAAAAATCAGAGGCAAACAGCACAGACCATCACCACAAATGCAGAGTGTGAAGAATTACCTGGTAAGAGACGTGTCCTCCACTTCGAGTTCCATTGCACTTTCTACCAGGTCAGCGAGGTCTGCGGTGGCTTCTTGGGACAGACTATCTTCAGAAAGACCTAGGCTTTCTCCAAGAATATCCTGCCAGTATTCAGCTGGAAAATATATACAATCCAAAGTAGTGATTTTCTAAATACTACTGTTCTTCTATGGAACTCTCCAAATCTAGAACCCAGTGCCACACATGGAATTTGGCTACCTGTTGTTCGGGGGAAAAGACACTTTAAAGAAAAGGCTTAAACGTGCCAAACTGCTGCCACTTTTCCATCTGTCAAGAATTCAGTGTATAAAGGGAGAAAACACTGCTCCACTCCCACCCTGACCAGTCTGTCTGACATCAGACAAATAAGAGCTCACCCTTGTGCTACAGCAATGAGCACAGGCAGGACATCTCCCCACAAAGCTCAGCCTGAGCCTTGTCCATGGCAGACCCAGGAAGTCTGTCTCCACCATTTTTTGTTTGGTGGCAAGGCACTTGAAGGAACAAAAACCAAACATGTTTTCTTACAAAAACGTCTTCATGTGTACTATGTCTTCATGTGTAGCCTTTGTACAGAAAAGTAAAATTCCTTCCTGAGAAAAGCCTGTGAAGGGACAGTCCTTTACTATGCGTGTTTAAAATATAATACAATCCCCTGAACCACTCACTTGCTCAAAAAAACCCAAACAAATCATAGAATAGTCACTCTAGGCAGCTTAAGCACAACTTAATCACCTTGATGTTGTTTCAGGTTTCTCTAGCGCTTTCCTTAACAGTGGCTTAGCACTAGCTCAGACTCCTGAACGAGCTGCAGGGACACTTCCCTCTCTATCCAGGCAATATTTCTATACTGTGCTATCCAGACTAGAGGACTAGGAGGTTTTGGCAATTAACCTGCTTGTCCTCACTTATGGCCTGCTCAAGATGTCTTAAAAAATTGCCCTTGACCAACCTTATGTCACTGTAAATTTAGCTGAAAGGAAGCCATGTGATGCATTGTAGTAAAAACTGCACGAAAAAAAAAAAAAAAAGCTGAGTCTGTTTCAATTTTATATATATTCCTAAGTTTTTAACAAACAGAATCTTCAGGATCACTCAGAAAAACCTGACTTTTGTGGAACTGGGAAATGGAGCTTCAAACTCACCTTCTGCTTCATACTTGGCTGTCTGGTCCTTCATGTCCTCTATCAGCAACATAACATCCTTGTCTCTCTCTTCATTGCACTCCATAACTTCATACAAAATATCCACTGTCCTTTCATTCACCTCATACTGTGGAATAGGCATATCCCCATATATTTTCTTTAGCCATAAAGTAACCTGCCAGAGAAGGGAGACAAAAGAGCAAGCAATCATGTGAAATGACAGAGGACAGCTGACAGATGTGAAAAATGTAAACCAATGCAAACTCTGCATTCCTGAAGAGTAACTCCTAGATCAGTCCAGGAGGCATGGGTGGGACAATGGGAGAAAAATTCCTTTCCCTCTTCTTTGAACACCCTCTGTGGTCTAGAAGACTATATTATATCCCTTTTAATCTTCTCCATTTCTTTGGACACCTGCTTATCTCCATGTGATAAAATTTTATCTTCTTATTCACATGACCTGTCGGCTACAGACACAGTAATGACCCAAAAAATATTGAATGGCTATTTGGAAAACTGGTGAACACTGTGTTAAAGCATGTGGGATAAAACTACCCGAGCCATCATTGGGAACAGTCTTTGTGGGAGAGACCACGATGTGCAGGCACAAGCCCTGCAAAGCACATGTACCATCGGAAACAAGGCCAGAAATAAGAGATCAACACAGCGCTTTCAGGTAGGGCTGTGCTTGTGAAATAACAGAATTGTTTCGGCTGGAAAAGCCCTCCAGGATCATAGAGTCCAACCATTCCCAGCACTGCCAAGGCCACCGCGGACCGTGTGCCCAAGTGCCACATCCACACAGCTTTTAAATCCCTACAGGGGGACTCCACCACTGCCCTGGGTAGCTGTGCCAGGCCTGGACAACCCTTTGAGTGAAGAAATCTTCCCTAATATCCAACCTAACCAGATAAGAAAGGTTAGATTATGACTAGTAATAACTGAAGAACATGCAAGTTCTACACCGTGTAAGGAACATAAACTCCTGCATAAGCCTGCCTAATAAACCTGACGGAGAATGGACGCAGCCGTATAATTTTAAAATAATTTTTTTTCCCCTTAGCACCCCCTTCCTCATCCTGCTGCCGGTACACGCGCCTCAGCGACCTACACAAGCAGCGGCCGAGAAAACCACGGCACCCTTCGGCGCCAACAGCACGAGCGACGTGCGGTGTGTTGTGTGTGTGGGGAAAAGTGTGCCGGAAAGAGAAAGCGATGCCCGCCGGGCCCCGTTACCCGAAAGAACTTCTCCTCGAAGAGCCGGCAGTCCGGAATTCCCGCCGCCGCCGCCGCCATCCCGCCCGGAGCCTGCCGGGAGCGGCGGCTGAGGGCGGGACCGCCGCCTCAGCGCGGCTCACACCGCGGCGCCGCGGAAATAATAACCGTGGGGGGTTTAACGGTGAATGGGAGCGTTAAACACTCTGCATAGAGCTGTCTGTTAGTTAAGGGAGGATGTTAAGGAACGCCAAGCGAAGCCCAAACAGCGACAAAACAAAAGAGATGCAAGAGGAAGACATCAGTATGTACAGCAGGAAGCTGCCTGGCGGTGCTGGGGACAGGGGATGGACGGGAGCCCAGGGTGCCCANATCCCAGGGAACAGGGACAGGAGGAGAGGGAACGGCCTCAGGCTGGGCCAGGGGAAATTTAGATCGGATATTCAGAAAACTGTCTTCACAAAAAGGGGTATCAAGCCTTGGCCCGGGGGAGTGGTGGTGGTAGTTATTCACGTCCATTTTTTTTTTTTTTGTCAGGGATTTTTACAGAAATTAAGTTATTTCTGAAATAATCAGCGTGGCAAGAATTGCTGAAGAATCACTTTTGGTACAACACATGCCAAAGTAGCTGAGGATTTTTCACTTAACCTTTTCAACTCCCAGAAGGGGAATCCACTGGAACCTGTGGCTTTACCAGCCTCTGGATCACTAGAGGGGCTGATCACACTGTGCCTGAGTTTCAGCACCTTCTCACTGGCAGACCAAATCCTGTCTCACATATGGGCCATAAAGTCATCCCCAGCTGCAGACTGAGGGGTGGAGGGGATTCTGCCCCTGTGCTCAGGTGAGACCCCACCTGCAGAGCTGCCTCCAGCCCTGGGCTCCAACAGCACAAGGACGTGCAGCTGCTGGAGCCAGTCCAGAGGAGGCCACGGAGATGCTGCAGGGCTGGAGCCCCTCTGCTCTGGAGCCAGCCTGGCAGAGCTGGGGCTGCTCACCTGCACAAGAGAAGGCTCCAGGGAGAGCTCAGAGCCCCTGCCAGGGCCTGAAGGGGCTCCAGGAGAGCTGCACAGGGACTGGGGACAAGGCATGCAGGGACAGCACACAGGCAATGGCTTCCAGTGCCAGAGGGCAGGGATGGATGGGATATTGGGAAGGAATTCCTGGCTGTGAGGGTGGGCAGGCCCTGGCACAGGGTGCCCAGAGCAGCTGGGTTAGATGCCCCAACCTTGGAAGTGTTCTGGCACTGTTGGACATGGCTTGGTGTAGTGTCCAACCTTTTAGGGGAATGGAGCATCCAAGATTCATATATGCTCATGGTCAAAAGGAATGGCAAAAGTCAGAGTGTTCACAGAAGTTTCCCAAGTTAAATTACACACTTAGCATGGAAATTAATGTCAGTCTCTGACCTACTCTTGTAAGCCCATGGCAGTAGGTTTTTGGATAAAGGGGTTGGGTGAAAGGGAAGAAGGATTAAAGAGGGGCAGAGAGGAAGAGAGAGATCACCAGGCTTGGCTCCAATGTTGATCCAGCTGGTGGAGTGTCTAGGGTTCTGGGATGCCTGCACATGTGGTCTTGGTGGGGGGACCTTTTATAGATGAGTTTCCCTGCCCTGGAGGTAACTTTCTCGCTTCCTATGCAAATTTATCATCTGCAGTTCACTCTTCTAGACCTTTCTGGAAATGGGTTGGAGGGCTTCAGGAGTCTCTGGTAGTCTTGATTCCCTGTACAGTCCAGTTCTTGCTTTCATTCCTGTGCTGTGCTGTGTTTGTCTCCAGGAACGAGAAGAAGGATGTCTGTTCCAGAAAAAGGCTGCCCTGTCTCTGAATGGCCCCTTCTCCAACCACATCCTCTTCTTTTTCACTGTGTTTCTACCAACAAACCTTGGTTGTTACCAACAGTCCTTGGGTGGCTCCACAGTTACCCAGCTATTGGTGTTTGAGGTACACAACCTCTTACCTTCTGGGCTTCTATACTTGGGGAAACCAATCAGATTTAATCCGTGAAACAGATAGCAGCTAACAAGTGAGCTCTGAGTGATGTCCATGTGTTAAGAGAAAATGGATTTTTTGGTGGAATTGCCTTGTCAAGGTTTAGAGCTTGATATACTTCAAAGATCTCAGACCTAGGGGGAGGTTAACAAAACTTGGGAAGGAGGGATGTACCACTGATAGTGGGCACAGAGAACACAGAGTTTATAGGCCGTAGGGACATCTGCTTGAGCTTCCCAGATGAGGAAGAAACTAATGAAGTGAACCCAACATCTGTGCTGAAATCAATTCTGACTGGGTAGACATTTTGGCAGGGGGAATCTGTGACAACTGACCCAAGAAACCCACCGCTCCAAGAGAAGAGAAAGACTGGGCATGAGAAACAACAGAATCGTTAGCAAATAGAATACAAATTAATAAAAGAACTATGTAACACGTAGCCAGTGAACACCACTTGCTTTGTATGCTAAAATGTATAAATGGTAAAGCTTTTTGGTAATTCTGGAATACCACTGAGCACCCAGGCTTGCACAACGCTGCAATAAATAATCAATGTCTCTCTTGTGTGTCTAATTATTGGCTTATTGCACAACAGATAAGGAATCAAATTTTTGCAGACAGCATTGTCGCTGCCCCATCCCTTTCCCTACACCTCATACTGAGCCCCACCAGATTTGCACCCCTCAAGATTTAATCTGTAGCTGTAGCAGGACAGCTTCGATTAAGCAGCTGCATATTGTGAGCATTGTGTGCTTGGCTTAGTTTTTTAAGGAAATCAAGACAATTCCAAGAGGAATGGCCTGTTTGGGTGAGTGCCACGAGGACTGAAGTCAGCAGGACTGAGCAGTACCTGGGAGAAGAGTAATTCTGGCAGTGGGAGACTGTGGCCAGCATCACATTGACCACCAACTCAAAACAGACTAAAATGAGAAGCCGTTGTCCCTGTCCGTGCTCCTACCCTTCTCCCTACCAATGTCCCTGTTCCTTTCCGTTGTCCTGTCCTTGTCCCTGTTCCTTTCTGTCCTCCTACCCTTGTCCCTGCCGATGTCCCCGTCTCTGTTCCTTTCCATGCCCCTGCCCTTGTCCCTGTCCCTGCCTCAGTTCCTGTCCGTTTTCCTTCCCGTGTCCCATCTCCGGCCCTCCCTCACTCCCCGCCCCTTCCGCCCGCTCAGGGCCATTTCAAGGGCACCTCCCGCAGCAGGATTTTTTTCCTAAAAACCTCGTTTAAGTTTTTAAAATAATTTGTATCATTTTTATTACATTTCCCTACATATCTGTGTGTAGACAGACAGATATATAGATAGATAAGCACACGCACTCAAACCAGGGGCACGGGAAGCAGTTCCGTGGCGGGCCCCGCCCCCTGGGCGCGGCCTCGGCGCCAAAAGGGGCGTGAGGCGCCGCCGCCATTTTGTGTGCAGAGCGCGCGGTCGGCTGTCCTCAGCGTCCCTCAGCCTCCCCCGGGATCCGCCGCCGCGATGCTCTCCGCCCGCGTGGCCGCCGCCCTTGCCCGCTCCCTGCCTCGGCAGGCCGGCCTGGTGAGCACCGTGCCCGCCCCGGAGCCGGCGGGGACGCGGCCCTTCCGCCATCTTGGGGGGCCGCGGTGACATTGAGGGTGTGAGGGGGTGACATTGGAGTGTGGGGAGGGAAGCACGGAGTGTGCCGTCAGAGCTGTGGGGCAGACCCCGCTGAGGAACGGGGTGTCCTTGCCCGGGCTCGGGGTAATGGCTTGAAGCTGCCAGGGCAAGGCCGAGGTTGTGAGTGTGAGGTGCGAGGGGGGGAGGGTGTATCCTGTGTTTGTGAGGAAACGGATGGTGGAAAGAGTCGTGAGGAACCAGTCATGCAAGTATTTCCAATGAATATGAACGGAGTAGAGGCCTGCTCGGGGTGCACGGTATTAAATAGCACCAGCATTCCTGCATGGTGCTGCACTGGGAGCCTTGGTTAAGGTGCAAAAGCATGATTTTATAATGCACTCGTTATCGCAGATCTTTTTCTTTAGTGTTTAAAATTGGGTCTTCACAGGAAGGATGATTAGGCATTGCAGGGGGCTGCCGAGGGGCTTGGGGGAATTAATAACCCCCAGAGGTGTTTAAGGATATAATGCACGTAGTGCTATGGTCTAGTTGCCAGGGTCGTGTTTGGTCATAGGTTGGACTCAATGATCTCGGAGCTCTTTTCCGAAGTAATTGTGATTCTGAGGTATTTTTGTTACAGTGCTTTGTGTTGTTTTTGTTTTTTTTTCTTTTATGTGTGTTAACAATACCAAAAACACTGCTCTTATGTTTGTGTTAGAATACACAACCTTCTCCCTCTGCAGAACCCTGAGTGGTGCAGTGATTTCTTTATGCCCCAAGGTTCCCATGTTCAGCACAGAAAAGACAAATATGAGGAGGTTTCTCCTTGGGGACTGCTGCAGCGGTTGATGGTGACATCAGTGCACTGCAGAAAAACGCAGTGAGGGATTTGGAGCAATCTCCTTCATTATCTATCCTTTCTTAGTGGTGCTGGACTTGGTTCCAGAACTCCATAGCTGTGAATGGGGTGCTGTGAGGCTTAACTCAAAGCTGAGATGCATCATAAGTAGCTCAAGATCAAAGATGTGTTAATCTCTCAGGATTTTTTTGCATGATCAAAGAAATCTTGCTGTTACTGAAACAGTGATGTATTTTAGGTTTCCAGAAACACCCTCGGTGCAGCGTTTGTTGCTACAAGAAACCTCCATGCCTCCAAAACATGCTTTCAGAAAACTGGTGAGTCTGAGAAAGGTCTTGAATGTGATTTAAGAATTTGGTGTCAGACAAAAAGGAATTAGATTATGGTAAGTGTTGGTTGACAGCACTTGAGGACATTGACGCTTTGAGGGTATTTAGGTGAACTGTCACCCGGTCACATCCAGCCACCTGCACTTTAATAACTTGACAATGCCCCCAGAGCAGGGACTGGCTGTATGGCTGGCTTATGTAGTGTACCTGCCTCGCTAGGATTCCAGTCACCTGCAGCATTATTTGAAAATTATTTGAAAAAAAAATACCCCAGGTTAGAGTTGCCTGTAAGAAAATGAAGGAGTGGATGACTTCTCCAGGCCTGCCTGGATTTGACCTTGTGCCCTTGAGCACAGCTTTATTTTGCTGCCAGCAGTCTGGTGTTTAGAGAGGACAGCTGCACTGTGTAGCAGTGTGTTTGGCAGTGCTTCATGCACATTTTTTTAAGTGGTTTAAGGTGATTAAGGGGCTTACTAGGAAATAAGTTTTGCAGTGTTATTTACTGTTTCTTAGCTGAGGAGGTAACAAGCTGTTGGAAGTCAAATTGAAGAAGTATGGAGAATATATTTTTATATCTTCTATCAAACAACTTGCTTCTGAAATACAGTGAAGTTCCTTTATATAGGTGTGGATCTTGGATTACAAAACATTTGGCAGGGTGTTCTGATGCACCCAAGGCTAAGTAACTGCTCTGCAAGCAGGCCTGTTCTGCCTGGGCTGAGGCTGATTAATCAATCTAATTGCTTTCTAGGGAGAGAGAGCATAGGATATAATCAGGAAAGTGGGCAGCTACACAGCCAGGCCTGTTTTGGTTGAAGCTGGCTTGTAATGATGAGTGGAAGCTGCTTTTATTACCTGGGAATAGAGAGGCTGGTATTTATCTCACCCTCAGTAAAGGTGTGCTAGTGAGACTTTGTGGCACAGCTAAGAAGGGGCACCTTGTGGATTCGAGGCAAGCTTACTGAGTGCACATTGTACCTTAATGTGCCAATCTGATTTCAAACATCTCTGTCCAGGTACTGCCGAGGTATCCTCTATCCTGGAGGAGCGCATCCTGGGAGCTGACACCTCAGCTGAGCTGGAGGAAACGGGCCGTGTGCTCTCAATCGGTGATGGTATTGCCCGCGTGTATGGCCTCAGGAATGTCCAGGCAGAGGAGATGGTTGAGTTCTCTTCTGGGCTGAAGGTGAGCTGTCACTAAGGGAGTTACTTTAGCACAGAGATAATAAAAAGACAGATTTTTAAGATGAGTCTGAGACTACCCTTGGAGGTGCCACTATGAGCATTACATTAGCTTCGTTGCAACTTTAATACATTGTATCTGGTGATTTAAAAAAAAAATTAAATTTGTAACACTACTTTCCGTATCAGCATCTGATTCTCAGCCAACATTTGAACATTTGAGCTGTCTTAGTTTTCATGTAAAAAGTAAAAGGACTAACCTGGCACTGAATTTTTTCTTTGGTTTCAGGTTGTCTTTTCTGTTTGCTGAAAAACAAACACTTTGTTTTCCAAAAACAGACACTTTGCTTCAACACATTTTGCGGCTTGTTGGCTTCTTGTAATCCTATCAGTGGATTAGAGTTAAAACCTGTTTTGAGAGTACTGTAACATCTCTCTGAGCATTTTTAATGACCCATTTCACTTTGGGCAGAGAAGAAATCAATCATTTTCCCCTGTCCAGCTTCTAGGAAGGGGAATAATGTTGTACTTGAACCTTGCTTACTCTTTCTGTTCTTTTTAGAGAAACAATTGGCTTGAGTGCTAGGCTGATGAGGTATAACTGCCTGGTAAGTTGAAAACTCTAGGCAGGTTCTCTAGCCCATGTGGAAGGAAGCAGACCCTTTGTACATAAAAGCTGGACCTTGACTGTTGTCACAAGGCTGAGGTAGATGGTGTAGGGTTTTGTACGTAGTGAAATAATCATGTCAATATTCAAGTTTTTATGCATGTCAGTATGGATTTTCTCAGGGTGATGTGATCTGTGTTCCAGGGCATGTCCTTGAATTTGGAGCCTGACAACGTTGGTGTTGTCGTGTTTGGTAATGACAGACTAATCAAGGAGGGGGATGTTGTGAAGAGGACTGGTGCCATTGTAGATGTTCCAGTTGGGGAAGAGCTGCTGGGCCGTGTTGTAGATGCCCTGGGTAATCCAATTGATGGGAAGGTAAGTGTAGTTGGGTGTCAATTACCTCTGCTTGTATCTGTGTGATACAGACCTCAGCAGTTTTTTTTCTCTTTTAGGGTCCTATTGCATCTAAGTCACGTAGGAGAGTTGGCTTGAAGGCCCCTGGGATCATTCCCAGGATCTCTGTGCGTGAGCCCATGCAGACTGGGATTAAGGCTGTGGACAGCTTGGTACCCATTGGTCGTGGCCAGCGTGAGCTGATCATTGGTGACAGGCAGACGGGGTAAGTTAAATACTCGAGCCTAAAATACTCCTTAAACAGAGTCTCAGGTACAGTGGAGCTGGACACAGGGTTGGATAGGGGCTGGGAGAACCTTGGGCAACTTAACTTACCAGCCTCTCTGTTCCACAGGAAAACTTCCATTGCAATTGATACAATTATCAACCAGAAACGATTCAACGATGGCACAGATGAGAAGAAGAAGCTGTACTGTATCTATGTTGCAATTGGCCAGAAGAGATCCACTGTTGCTCAGCTGGTGAAGAGGCTCACTGATGCAGGTGTGGATTTTGGGAGATGGTTGAGCCTGGCACCTAATGACATCCTGTTCTTATTGTAATGCTGAGTACTGTTGTGACCTCTCCTGGCTGCAGGTTTAGACAGAAATCATACTACATGAATGAATTACTTAATTTTGTGAACAAGAAATCGCTATAGCTATCTGGGGGAAAAAAACCTCATTTTTGCTCTATCACAATTAGGAAGACTATTCTGAGGCCCCCACACTGCTGAATTGCTTCTGGAAAAGTCACCCTGTGGTTTTAGGGTTTTTTTCAGCAGAGTTGAAAGCTTCATCTTGGCTGTCAGGCAGGCCTGGTGACAAGCTATGGCCTTCAAGTTGTCATGGATATGGCATTCATCCCATGTGTTCCATGTGCCAGTCAGTGTGAATGGCAGCTGGAAGTGCGGTGAAGAGCTTTCACTGTCCAAACACAAGGCATTAAATGATAGTGTCTCTTCAGAGCCAGTGATCTCCATGACCAAGGCTCCACATTTAGCAGAGCTTGCAGGATATCAAGCATTTTGCCCTCATGCCTGGTGGTCCTGGCATCTGTCATGGAAAAGCCCACATTTTAAGGACAGTAATTCGTTTGAGACTGTGTCACAGAGGGTTCCACTGTCTTGCAGCAGCCAGGAAACCATGAGCTTTCAGTGTGAGCTTTCTATAGAGCAAAAGCTTGTCTTCGTTTTAAGCTTTGTTTTAAATGGGAAAGAAGTCTGCCAGTGTTAGATGTTAGCTGCCACAACCTTGCACTTGAGACTTCCCGAGTCAGTTTTGCTAGCAGACGTATTCAGCTGGTGTGCTGGGCTTTCCTGTAGCAGTGTAGTGACACTGCTTGGATGTGCTTCAGCAGTGGTGCTTTACGTGCTTGTTGTGTTTGCTGAGTTTGGGCACGATGACATAATGCACTCAGAGATGTCTCCAATCCTTTCCAGATGCCATGAAGTACACTATTGTGGTGTCTGCCACAGCATCTGATGCAGCACCCCTTCAGTATCTGGCTCCCTATTCCGGCTGCTCCATGGGTGAATACTTCAGAGACAATGGAAAACACGCGTTAATCATCTATGATGACTTGTCCAAACAGGTCAGGAAACTTTGGTGTTAGGCCTTGTGGTGTTGCACTGGCGTTTGCGGCTGTAAGAACGCCTGAGGTTTAGAAATCTGGAATGTTGAGTGAGGTGCTGAGCTCTGAAGGCTGTCTTTGCTCCGTGCAGGCCGTTGCCTACCGTCAGATGTCTCTGCTGCTGCGCCGCCCCCCTGGCCGTGAGGCCTACCCAGGTGATGTGTTCTACCTGCACTCTCGCCTGCTGGAGAGAGCAGCCAAAATGAACGACTCCTTTGGGGGCGGCTCTCTGACCGCCTTGCCTGTCATCGAGACTCAGGCTGGGGATGTGTCTGCTTACATTCCAACCAATGTCATCTCCATCACTGATGGACAGGTAGGGCTTTCTCACAGCCCAGCGTCTCTGTGGAACTTTGTGGCTGGTCTCTGAGGAGGCCTCCAGGCTTCTGAACAAGATAATGATACAACTCTATCCTGCAGATTTTCTTGGAAACTGAGTTGTTCTACAAAGGTATCCGTCCAGCCATCAACGTTGGTCTGTCTGTGTCCCGTGTGGGTTCTGCTGCTCAGACCAGGGCTATGAAGCAGGTAATTGAGAAATTGGTGTTCCTCCTCGTGCTAGAGATAAGTGGTGTGTAGGCCTTCCAAGCCATTTCACTCTGATGAGTTGTGAACAGAGGGAATAAACCTTTGGATCTCTTAGGGGTATGAAATTACGAAAGAACAAACTTCAGACATCTCTTTAATGCTTCCACTGCCTGCTGAGAAAGGCATGAGAGAAAGGGAAATAGTATTGGCATAAACATACAGGATTATGTGTTAATCACTTAGGATTAGAGAATGCTGTCTTAATTGCAGGCTTTTAGTCCAGACACAGAATGAGATTTAATATTAACAGTTGCTGTTTAGGGGAGAAACAGCATACTTAGGGTACAGTGCAGGATTTTTGTAATGTTTACAATCATCTGTCAGTTTTTAGATTGACTTCTCTGGAATGCAAGGCATAGCTGACTCGTGACAACTGTCAGCTGCTAGATAACCTTCAAACCACTAGCCACACTTGGAGGTGATCACAGTGGCTCTGACTTGTGCCCTGCAGGTGGCTGGTACCATGAAGCTGGAGCTGGCTCAGTACCGGGAGGTCGCTGCCTTCGCCCAGTTCGGCTCTGACCTGGACGCTGCCACGCAGCAGCTGCTGAACCGTGGCGTGCGCCTGACAGAGCTGCTCAAGCAGGGCCAGTACGGTGAGTGCCCTGCGCTTGGCAGGTCTGGGTGCCCATTGGTGCCTTGTGCTAACGAGGCTGGGCTGGGTCAGCATTTATTGTGTCTGTTCTGTGCACGTGGTAAATGCAGATTTGCTTGAACCACGTACACTTGGTCTTCCAATGACTCTGTGGTCTGTTGTGTCTTGATGGAAGAGTTCCAGTGGGTGTGAGTGCTCTCTTTTTCTGCAGTTCCCATGGCTATTGAGGAGCAGGTGGCAGTCATCTATGCTGGTGTAAGAGGTCACTTGGACAAGCTGGAGCCCAGCAAGATCACAAAATTTGAGAGTGCTTTCCTAGCTCATGTGCTGAGCCAGCACCAGTCACTCCTCTCCACAATCAGGTATGGTGGTTTACCTTGCTTTATCCCAAGGATATTGATGTCTGGAGTGCAGATAATGGTCACTGAACTGCTAATTTAGTGTATCCTAGGACATCAGGCGTTCAGCTGGATGTATCAAAACTGTGGGTTAAATTGGCCTTCCTACCACCTGCCTTCCTCTTAGGAAATGCAGCTGATGCTTAAAGTGAAACTTCCTGCTATATGTCTTCTCTAACCTGTTCCTGAAATCACGTGATTGAATCAGTTCCCATATTCCCAACAGCTTTGAGCTGTGCTCAACTGTTGTGCTGGAGTGCTGTGGGTTAAATGCTGCTGAGTGAACTGTTGGGGATTGAGTATTTCCATAGTCCTGGCTTTTTTTGTCATGAATAAAATCGTATGCCTTCTGTCTCTGGGGCACAGCTCTGTAGGTTGGGCTTTGTTGGAATACATGTGGCTGTGCTGAAAGAATTTGTGAACAAACTCCAGATCTTAAAACAGGACTGGCTCTTTCAGGAGAAGTATATTGTATCAGTAGGATGGCTTCATGCACCAAACAATTGTGTTCATTTATCTATTGAATTTGTTAGAAATGGGGAGGTTTGTTGTAAAGCTTCTCTGTTTATCTCGGGGTTGACCCTGTTTTGGTTACTGTGTCAGAATTTAACTGAACTCTTCCCACAGGACCGAAGGGAAGATTTCTGACCAGACAGAAGCAAAGTTGAAGGAAATAGTCACAAATTTCCTGGCTACTTTCGAGGCATAAACTCTTAAGTGTTGCAACAGACCAGGCTGTTGTGACCCAGTGTTCCAGCTCCGTCAAAGACGAAAGCATGTGCGACTTGAATGTACAGATCTCGGTGAGAATAAAGGTTCCCATGTAAAAAGGTTCTGTTCTGGATGTAAAAATACTGTGTTATCAGTGATTGCTTTTTGTCTGTACTTCTGACTCACTCTTGCGCCTGTAGAACCACGGAGCTGAACTCTCCTGGGCACATCCCTGCTATAGGAACTCTGGAAATCAGGGATATCTTTAATGGTTGAGTGGGCAAACTCCCCTGATGTGAACCAGGAGAGTGACAGAGCTGAGGGACCTTCTCAGTGTTCATTGTTTGTGCCAGGCAGCTTATCCTGCAGAAAGGCAGGATAGGCAGCTGGGGAGGTAGCTTGGGCTGTCTTGTCACGGGGACAACCCACTGGATTTTACAGGAGTCTCTTAACTGCCTGACACTGACAGAGTATTTCTAGGAATCTGTCTGACCCATCCTGGTGCCTGGCCTTGGGAGCACTGGTCCTTGTGTGTCACGATGTAGCTGTCACAGCAGTAATAGCTAGAGATTTAAATCTGAGAATCCCAGAATGGTTGTGGAAAGGACCTCGAACATCATCTCACTCCACCCTTATGTCATGGACCCTTGTCTCCACACCTTCCACTATTCCAGGTTGCTCCAAGCCCTGTCTAGCTTGGCCTTGGACATTTCCAGGGATCCAAGGGCAGCCACAACTTTTCGGGGCACGCTGTGCTGGGGCCTCACCACTGAACAGCCAGGAATTTTTTTCCAATATCCCATCTAACCTTGGCCTCTGTCACTGTTAAGTCATTACTCCTGGTCACTCCACACTCATGTAAAGAATCTTCTTCTATCTTGTCAATTCTCTTTAAGTACTGGAAGGCTGCAGTTAGGTCACCCCAAAGCTGCCTCTTCTTCAGGCTGAACAATCCTAATTGTCTCAGCAAACGTGATTCCTCTGATCACCTTGGTGCCTCCTGTGGATTCATTCCAGCAGCTGCATGTCATTGTGCAGCCTTGTAGCCCAGGGCTGGAGGCAGCTCTGCAGGTGGGGTCTCACCTGAGCAGAGGGGCAGAATCCCCCCCTGCTCTGCTGCCCATGCTGGGGGATCAGCCTCTAGGGCAGGGGGGGTCTGGGGCAGGGGCAGGACTGCTCTTGATGTGTGCCCTGTCCCCAGTTAACTTCTGTACAGGAGTGTCCTGCCTCCCAGTTCAAACCTGTGCAGTTACAGGTAGCTGGAAACATTCTCGTGTAGTTCAGGCTAACAGGCTTCTCTCCTTCATGGCCTGAGTGCTTTGAGAGAATGAGCTCTGCCGCACTGGGCAAAAATAAAACACACACTTGAAATCCAGAGATGGCAGATACCTTTTTGGGAACAGTTAGTGCTGTGCTCGAGGAGGAGGGACTCCTCTGCAGATCTTTGGTCTTTCACCATCTTGATTTTTTTACCCCACAGCCCCAGAAAAGGTGGCTGGGGGCCTCACAGATGTGAGGGAATACTGCTGTGGAACCTTTCTGCTCTGTTCTGCCCAACGTCACTTGTTCCTTCCAGGACAGCTTTTACAGCTCGTGACTGTTTATGCCCAGTGACTAAGCCCTTATCACTACTTGATGTTGCTGTACCATGTTTTACTTACGTGCTTCTGTAGTTGGAAAGCCCTGAGCTCAGAGGTGTCTTAGTCCAAAACTGCAGAGATGTATTTTTTTCTAGTAACGTAAGATAAATGTTCCAAGGTTCTGGTTTCTGCTCTCTTGCTGCTGTGATGCAGGAAGGTGGTAACTTCCTCATGGAAGCACTATGTGCTAAATGCATCCAGTCGAATCAGAGTGAAGGTCAGTGGGTGAAGGTTCTGGAGGATGTGTCACAGGTCCTGAGTGGTGCCATGGGCTGCCCTGGCTGAGGGGTGGGGCTGGGAAGCTGGGAAATGGTGAGTGGATCACAGAATCCTAGAATGGTTTGGGTTGGAAGGGACCTTAAAGATCATGTATATCCACTTGCTGCCATGGGCAGGACAGCTGGACTCAGGTTGCTCCAAGCCCCATCCAGACTGGGTTTGGACCCTTCAGGGGTGGGGAGCCACAGCTCCTCTGGGCAACCCCAGCCTCACCATCTTCTCTGGGAAAAGTCTCTTCCCAATATCCCATCTATCCCTGCCCTCTCTTAGTGGGAAGACATGGTCCCTTGTTCTGTTACTCTGTGTCCATGTCCAAAGTCCCTCTCCAGCTCTCTGAGCCCGTTTAGGTACTTGATGCTGTGGATTCATGGCGATGGTTTGTTCTCGTGTCAGGAGGCTACCTATGCACAGGGTTAGTCTCCTAAATCAGCCTCAGGTTACAATTGAGCAGACTTATTTCAGTAAGTTAAAAATGCCCTTTTTTATATTACTGGAGTGTTTTAGTTGTCACTGTGTTCAAGCAGAGACAGCAGTTGAGTGTTGTGGATGTGATGGAGGCATTTCAGTACATAGTGTCCGACCTCCACTTTCATATTTTCCAAGCATTGCTCAGAGGACCCTCACGGAGTGCCTTGTGTCAGGCAATGGCCCCTAATAAGCTGTGGAGTGGGATGTGTGTGGTGAAGGAGGGCTGCGTGTGTTCAGGAGCAGCTGGGGGGCTCAGCCTGGAGAAGAGGAGGCTCAGGGGGGACCTTGTGGCTCTGCGCAACTCCTGACAGGAGGAGACAGCCGGGGGGGGTCGGGCTCTGCTCCCAGGGAACAGGGACAGGATAGGCAACAGCCTGCAGCTGTGCCAGGAGAGGTTTAGATTGGATGTTAGGAAAATATCTTCACCTGCAGAGTTTTCCTGTCCTAGCACAGGCTTCCCAGGGCAGTGGTGAAGTCCTCGTCCTTGGATTACAAAATCCTGTGGATGTGTGGCACATGGGTTAATGGTGGGCTTGGCAGTGCTGGGTGAATGGTTGGACTCGATGACCTTGGAGGGCTTTTGCAACCCAAGCAATTCTATGATTCCATGAAACCTTCCCAAAATATTCCTGAAGCTCCGAGCCGGGCGGGCAGGGTCCTGTAGGTGGGCACGGCTGTGCAGCCGCCGGCCGAGCTGCTCCCGCTCCGCTCCGTCTTTCCTTGGGGAAGCAGCGACAGCGGCCGTCGCGGGTGGGTTTGTCCCGGACCGCACCGATGCTGAGCCTCCTTTCCCGACCGGTACCACCCATATGTCGCAGCACATCCCTCTGCTCGACCCGCGGGGATCCTGGGGCGGGAGCACCCGTGCGTGGGAGGAGACTCCGCGGGGCGGGCCGGACCGGGCCGGGCAGGGCAGGGCCGGGCAGGGTGCGGCGGAGTGCGGCAGCAGCGGCGGCGGCAGCAGCAGCATGCTGGAGGCGCGGTTCAGGGACCACTTCTGGGTGAGTGGGAGCACGGCGGGGCCGGGACAGCGGGGACAGAGCCAGCCGGAGCCGGCGAGCACAGTTGGAGGTGGAGGGATCACTGGTCTCTGGTTAGAGTTGGCTCCAAAGCCAGCGATCCTGGTCATGGAGTGACGTTGCTGAATGCTCTGGGTCCATAAAACACTGGCACAGAGAAGGTGTGGCTGCCCCATCCCTGGAAGTGTCCAAGGCCAGATTGGACGGGGCTTGGAGCAACCTGGGATAGTGGAAGGTGTCCCTGCCCATGGCAGGGAGTGGAATGAAATGGTCTTTAAGGTCCCTTCCAACCCAAACTATTCTGGGATTCTGTGATCCCCAGGAGGCACTGCCCACCATGCATGTCTTTAGAGTTGTGGGTTTACAGCCTACTCCTTGCAGCCAAAATAATCCCAGCTAGTGGCTGCTGCCTTGCTGGAGGAGGTCAGTGCCAGGCTGAAGGGTTTGGTATCATTAATTTGCTAACAGTGAACTACTTGGAGACCCCATGGTGAAAAATGTTCCCTTGATGTGGAGCTAATCCTGGGCTAGGAGCAAGTCACTTGGTGTGGTGCTGCTGCCGGCTGTTGAACCATGGAGGAAAACCCACAGTTCGGGGAAAACCACAATTTATTCTTCTCAGTCTGAATTATGCTTTTATAAAAGGAGAAGTGCAGGGAACCCACATATCTGCTGCAAAGCTTCAGCTCTGTGGCTACTCAGTTCCTCTTGTGGTGGACCTTCGTTCTAGGTATTGGCAGCCAGGAAGTAAATTACCAAATTTGGTCTTTTGGGACTGAAAATCCTCATCTGTGAATTGTGCTTGGGGTTGTTGCCTGGAAGCAGCTCCCATCTTGTAGGATGTCGGAGAAAAGCACAGACCCCAGGAAGAGCTGGCACCAGGTTTGGGGCTCCTGAGTGTTGAGGAATAAGTGCAGAGCACCCTCCTCACCCAGCATCATTAGCGAGTTCACTGGCATAGCGTTGTCAAATATGTAAATCCCCCACAGGTGTCAAACCCGTTGTGGAGAATAAAGCCAACTTTGCATCTGGCAGCTGCTTCCCAGCTATTTGTTACACACAAGTTTTCCACAGTGCTCCCATTGCTTTGCAGACATGCAGAGGGAAGGTTTTGAGCGTGGTGACAGCACCCCCTGGACTGGGGGAATGACTGTGATGCCAGAAAGTCTGAGCTGACAGGGTTTATGGTGCCTCAGTGGCACATTGGATTGAAGAAGAGCTTCTCACTGCAGGGCTGACTGTGGCTATTTCTGCCCAGTTTGTCCCTCTCCAGCAGTGGTGTGGTGCTTTTTGAAGGAGGGTCCTGGAGGAGGGGGGCTCAGTGGGAGAGAACACCAGGACAGCAGCAGCCTGCAGCTCCCAAGACAAGGAGGATCTGGGGTGTTGTGTGGGGTGCTCACCCCTGCTTGACCAGTTTTCCTACAAACACGGCTATTTCCTGAATAATCCCTGGTTCTTGCTGAGCCCCAAACCATGGGTGGTGCCAGGGATTTTTCCTTGGTGTTGTCCTTTCTGAGGCCTGTGTGCTGCTAGCCCCCTGACTGAGGAAATGTGCCTGGGGCGGGCAGCTGGGGTGGAGGTTGGATGGGAACGTGATCGATGTGACTCAGTGGAGAGACTGAGGCCCTTCTGCGGTCGTTTGGCCCATGGAAAAGGCAGGTACCACCCCAGGCAGCTGCCACACCACGTACTGGTGACTGTGCATCAGCTGTGAGGGCTGGGGAGGAGGGGGGAATAAGGGTAGGAAGAAAAAAAACAAATCAAGATGAGATTTGTGGAGGGCTGCACATCCAGCTTCCACCTGCTGCTGAGTGCTGTGAGTGAGCACACACTTCCTCCTGCAATTTTCCTCTTAGATTGCTTTGTGTAAGGCAAAAATAGAAGTCTTTGCTGAAGCAAGTGATTTCTTAGAATGATAGAAGCGTAGAGCAGTTTGGGTTGGGAAAGACCTTGCAAACCATCTAGTCCACCACCCTGCTAGGGTCAGGGATACCTTCCATGAGACCAGGTTGCTCTTTGCCCTGTCCAACCTGGGTTGGAACACTTCCAGGGTGGGGTAGCTACAGCTTGTGTGGGTAACCTGTGCCAGTGTTTTAATACCCTCAATCGTAAACAATCCAAACAATTCCTTCCTTATATTTAATATGAATCTCCCATCTCTTAGTTTAAAGCCATCATTCCTTGTGCTATCATTACAAAGAGCTTGGTGAGGCACAACTTTCATCTTCTGTAGGTTCTTCACCTGTCAGACAAGGTGAGACCAAAAGGGTCACTGCTGCATGACCCTGGGCAGGTGGCAGATACTTGCCACACATTGTTCTTTAGAGGTGATGCTGGCTGAGCTTCAGATTTGCTGGTCCAACAAAATTCCCATGTCTTTTTTTTTTTCCCCCAGATTAACTCATCATCCCACTCTACCTGCAGAATCCCTAAATATTAGGGAAAATGTATATTACTCTGGTGGGAGAAAATTTCTCACTGGTTAGGACAGCCTGATGAGAAGGAGGAGACTCTGGGAGCATTCCAGGGGAGGTATGCTCCAACTAATGGGACAAAGTCTGAAAAATGTGCAAACTCTCAAAACCTAGGGCAGTTTTGGTATTGGATCTTCCAGCTTTGAAATGTGACTGGTTGTGAGTGATGACCTCCAGATTCTTTGTGGGGATAAGATGGTAAAGGTGAGGGTGTGAGACCCTGGCACAGGGTGCCCAGAGCAGCTGTGGCTGGCCCTGGATCCCTGGCAGTGCCCAAGGCCAGGCTGGGCAGGGCTTGGAGCAGCCTGGGACAGTGGAAGGTGTCCCTGCCCATGGCAGGGGGTGGGATGGGATGAGGTTTAAGGTCTCTTCCAACCTGTAGCATTCTTGGATTCTGTGATTGTAGGCTAAGCTGCAGCCCTCCCTTTGCTCTGACAGGGTAGCAGGACTGTGCTTTCAACCTCACCTGGGGACTGATTCAGTTTTGAACCCCAGAAGTTCTGGTTCGTTCAATGGGTGCTGTGTCTGCTTCTGCACTGGCTCCTGTTCCCTGCTGGAGCTGATAGTGTCATATTCCTGATGTGCTTTGCTGGGAAAACATAGGGCCACTTGGCTCTCTGCACTAAAGTTTGCTCATGCTCTTGGGTCTCAATAAAAGATGGTGTTTTCTTAAATAAAGATGTTTGCTCTCTGGCATCCCACTGCAGCTCCTGCTTGCTCAGGAACTGAAGTCCAGACATGCCTGGAGCTGAACATTTTTTGCCCTGCATGCTCCAACTCCCATGTCACTCACTCCCACAGGCTGTGCATCCTGCCTGCCTGTGAAGGAGCTGTGCAAAAACAAAAATACCCCAAAGCCCGTGTTTGTTTGCCCTTGCCATGCCTGACGTTTTGTTTTCATTTGTTTTTGCAATGTGCTCTTCTTCTTTCACTGTGTGAGGTTTTTTCTTTCACTTTTTTTCAGTTTCTTAGTATGTGGCTTGTTCTCCACAAACCTAGTCTTGCACCCGTTTCAGGTAACCCAACAGCCTTGGGTCTCATCAGCGCACTTCAGTGCTGTAAAACCACTTGGTAAAAATAAAAGTGACAATAATGCTAAGAACCACTCTGATTCTGATCTGTGGGCTAACAGTTTGCAAGTTGGAGAGTGGCATTTTGATGATTTTGCCTTCAATGAGGCAATGCTCTGCTCCCTGCAGCATGTTCAGTGATGCTAAAACAGCCTGTGGCTGGGGGGATACAGCCCTGGGTTCCTGGCTTTATTCCCTGGCTGCTGACTGGTGGTGGCTGTTTCACTTCCCCTTTCCCCTGCTTGTCCTTCTCTAAATGGGGACTGGCTTGGTGGAACTTAGCAGCAGCATTGTGAAATCCCCAGGTCATTGTTTCAAAGGAACAAGGTGGGATTTGTGGGAAGAAGTCATTGCATCAAGGGGGAATGGTCCATTGCTTTTGGTGTCTCTGGGACAAGCAGGGAACGTGTTTGCCTATGGGGAGGAGACTTCACATGGAAAATCACTAGTCAAAAACCTCCTTTTTGCAGGATGCTGGTCCCAGGTGGGTGGGTTTGCAGCGAGTCCTTTTCCTCCCTGCAATGAATTTTGTCTGTCCTGCTCTACCTTCCTGGATGTGGGCTGGGGAGGAACCACAACCCGGTGCAGCCTCTCCTCACCCTGGTCTTTCCTGCAGGCATCAGCACTTCTCTTTGTCTCAGCAGCTCCTGCAGGACACTGAGCGATTTTGAGGCTGCACTGACTGTGAGCAAGGACAGCACAGCCAGCTGCAGTTGTGCAGTGTTTCCAACTACTAAAATTGTCACTGCCTTCTGGTGCCTTTCTCTAACAACATGAGGCTGAGGAAACATAATGAGAGCTTGGAATAAATACAGATCTTTCAAGAGATGGTCCATGAACAAGTGCAGTGCCCCAAACCTTTCGGTTTGCGAAGGTTGGGACAGACTGATGGAGGGCAGGAAGGCTCTGCAAGGGGATCAGCACAGGATGGATCCATGGGCTGAGCCCAGTGGTGTGAGGTTCAACAAGAACAAGAGCAAGTGCCAGATCTTGCACTTGCTTCTCACCAACCCCTGCAGCTCCAGCTGGGGCAGAGGGGCTGGAAAGTGTCTGTCAGGAAAGGCCCTGGGGATGCTGGGGACAGGGGATGGATGGCAGCCCAGGGTGCCCAGGAGGGCAAGAGGCCAGTGGCCCCTGGGCTGTGCCAGCCAGGGTTTGACACAGCCCCAGGGCAGTGCTGTCCCCTGTGCTGGCACTGCTGGGACACCTCCAGTGCTGGGGACAGCTCTGGGCCCCTCAGGACAAGAGAGACACCGAGGGGCTGGAGCGTGTCCAGGGAAGGGAACGGAGCTGGGGAAGGGGCTGGAGCCCCAGGAGAGGCTGAGGGAGCTGGAAAGGGGCTCAGCCTGGAGAAAAGGAGGCTCAGGGGGGACCTTGTGGCTCTGCACAGCTCCCTGACAGGAGGGGACAGCCGGGGGGGATTTGGGATCTTATCCCAGGGAACAGGGACAGGAGGAGAGGGAACGGCCTCTGGCTGTGTCAAGTGATGTTTGGATTGGATATCAGGGAAAATCTCTTCATGGCAAGGGTTATTAATCCTAGAAACAGGCTGCCCAGGGCATTGGTGGAGTCCCCATCCTTGGAGGGATTTAAAAGCATTGGGTAGGTGAGTTAGTGATGGGCTGGGCAATGCTGGGGAGTGGTTGGACTCGATGGTCTTAGAAGGTTTTTCTAATTTAAACATTTCTATGTTTCTGTGTTTCTCCAATGCCATTTGCTTCACGGGGTGTGTGTCTGCAGGGGTTTTCCATGTGAAATGGGGTAGAAGATGGAAGTGTCAAGCGCAGCAACTTGCTATGACTCAGACAGGATCATGATGTGCTCTCATATCCCCAGTAGAGCATTTCAGCCTGTCTTTTGGCTGAAAGCATAACCAAACCTCTAAACAAAACATCGCAAGCAGCACACAAATTCCTTCTCTTTATTGAGTCCATTGGGTGCAAATCCAGGCAGCAGATCAAGAAGGGGGGGCTGCATGTCCTGCCAGCTCGGGCAACATCAGGTGCTGCTTTGTCACCTTGAAATAATCTGTTTGCAGTTTCCATGGGCTGTCCTCTGAATAGCACATGGCCTCAGAGCTCTGCCCAGCAGGGAGGACCAGGGCAGATGTGTGCTGGAGAGGGGCAGGAGAGATCCTCATGCTCTGTTTGGGCAGGGCTTGGTGCAACTCCCCATCCTTCACACTTGCCTTTGGGTTAGTTTGTTATGGTTTTAAATCTTCTCCTCTGTGCCCCTGGCTCTGTGCTTGCTGTGTTGCACTTTCTTTTCCATTGCTGTTGCCAGCCCTGCCTTTGCAGTCACAGAATCTCAGAATGTTTTGGGTTGGAAGAGACCTTAAAGCTCATCCAATTCCACCCTCTGCCATGGGCAGGGACACCTTCCACCATCCCAGGCTGCTCCAGCCCTGTCCAGCCTGGCCTTGGGCACTGCCAGGGATCCAGGGGCAGCCACAGCTGCTCTGGGCACCCTGTGCCAGGGCCTGCCCACCCTCACAGCCAGGAATTCCTTCCCAATATCCCATCCATCCCTGCCCTCTGGCAGTGGAAGCCATGGCCTGTGTGCTGTCCCTGCATGCCTTGTCCCCAGTCCCTGTGCAGCTCTCCTGGAGCCCCTTCAGGCCCTGGCAGGGGCTCTGAGCTCTCCCTGGAGCCTTCTACAGGCTGAACACCCCCGTCATGCTGGTCCTTTTGACTCTTTCTGTGCCAAACCTGCCCAGAAGGTTTCTGCAGAGGCTGATTTGGCACCATGCAACCCTGCCTAGCTCCATCTGGGCCGGGAGCTCCTCCCATGGAAAACTCACATGCAGGAATTTAAAAGCCATATAAATGTGGCACTTGGGGATGTGGGAAGGTGAACGGCTTGGCAGTGCTGGGGAACATTTAAACTCAATGATCTCAGAGGGCTTTTCCAACTTAAACAATTGTGTGATTCTGTGTTTCATGTAATCCTTGCACCCTGAGGTCTGGTCCAGCCTTGGGTGCTTAGGAAACACACACGTGCTGGAATTTAATCCTTCTACTGTCAGAGGAAGAGTGATAAAACAAGGAGCTTAATGCACATTATTGATGGATACTCCCAGTTTTCCCCTGGAGCCTTCTGCTTGGCACAGAGAGCCCAGGAGTGCCAGGCAGCAGAGCAGGATTCAGGAGCCTCTGGGTGCCCCTGGATGTGCAGTGATGGGGCTCTGACCCTCCCTCCTGCCTGGGCTTGCAATGACCAGCAGCTGTGTTTCACATCCATTTTGTTTCCTTTGAAAGTGGGATAGGAATTCAAGTTAGGCTGCTCCTGTGTTTTGCAAGTGTAATGAAGCCTGACTCCAGCGCAGTGTTTCCTTTTCACAGACCCCATTAGTGAAGATGTGAGCTGAGACCTGGTTGTGGGTTTATCAGTACTAACCTCATTTTGGAGGAACAATTGTACTTTGTGAAGGAAGTTTGGTTTCTGCTTAGGTCCTGCTCCACAGTCCTGTCTTCCCATGCAAATACCTTTGGATTTTCTGCCAGTCCCACTCTACGACATCTCCCCTTCACTTCCTGCTTTCTGGTCACTGACAGTCAAGGACTTAAATAGGGAATTCCACATAATTAACTCTTCCTTTATCGCAAATACCAGCCTTGTTACTTCTCCTTTATTGCACCAGGAACAAACTCTTCAGAAATCCCCCCTTCTGCTGCCCACACTTCTGCATACTCTCATCCTGGCTTTGAACCATTTCCTGAATCTCTCCATCCTGCCACTATCCTCTTCAGGTTTCTTGATAACCTTTCATGGTTTTGTTTCCTGTTGCTGAGCTTCATACCTGCTCCTACTATTGCTCCCTTTTCTGCAGCCTTGCATAGGGATGGGGAAAGAATGGGGTAGAGTTAGTCACCCTACATCATTGCTGCATCTTTTTCTCTTTTCTCTTTTCTCTTTTCTCTTTTCTCTTTTCTCTTTTTTCTCTTTTCTCTTTTCTCTTTTCTCTTTTCTCTTTTCTCTTTTCTCTTTTCTCTTTTCTCTTTTTTCTCTTTTCTCTTTTCTCTTTTTTCTCTTTTCTCTTTTCTCTTTTCTCTTTTCTCTTTTCTCTTTTTTCTCTTTTCTCTTTTCTCTTTTCTCTTTTCTCTTTTCTCTTTTCTCTTTTTCCTTTTCTTTTTTCTTTTTCTTCATGCATCAGTGCAATATATATTTTTAAGGAATAATTTGGAAGAAAACACTCACCTTTCAGAAGTCTATGGCAAGTGTGAGTGGCATCGATGTATTGATTGTCTCAAATTGCCACCATTGTTCTCATACTGGAGTCTCTCCCACCCCTGAAAGAAAAGATTTTATTTCATAAAGAGGCCCTTGCACACTTGCTCCCACTGAGCCATGGCCTGTGCAAATGTCTCAGGAGGTGGCTGTGGCCATGGATTGCACTGGCAAGGACATGACTCCTGTTCCTGTGTTTTCAGAGCACGGATCTGACCAGCACAGTTGGCTATGACAGCATCATCCAGCATCTGAATGATGGCAGGAAGAACTGCAAAGAGTTTGAAGACTTCCTGAAGGAAAGGTAGGGAGCTTTGTGCCTCTGACAGAGGGTTGGGTTGAGCCTGGAAGTGGTGCTGTGGCACTGCTCCTTCTGGTATTCCCAGTTTGATTTCTGCCGTGTTTAACTGATGTTAAAATGCTGTCCCATGAAGTTCACCTTGCTGCTTACCTTGCAGGAGATAAGGTTAGTAGATCTTGGCCTAGGAGAGCCATGGCTTTGTTCTGTCTTTGTCTCTGTTTGTTATGAACACCCCACAGATTCAGTGTTAAAAAGTGGTAGGGTTAGGTACTGCCGTTATTGATCAGAGGAAATGACCTCAGCAGGGGTTCTGTGGCTGCAAAAACAGCTATGATGATCTGGCCATGTATTTTGCCTGTAAGGTTTTGCCACCTGGTTAGCAGTGGCTAAATATGAAGAGCATTGTAGAACATGTAGAACATGTACATTATAAAACATGTACATTGAATTAATGTCATTTTGGTAATGACAACTGGAGAAAACCAACCTCTGACTGCACGACTCGGTACAAACAAAATGGAAAAAATCCTGGAACAAACAAAATGCGGGTGAACTGAAGGAGAGCTGCACTTAAAAGTGTCTAATGCACCTACATCTGTTCAGGCTGTAATCACACGTTTCAGGAAAATTTGGGCCTTCCACATGAGGAAGTGGACCCTGAGAACCAGGTCTCACTCATCCGTGACAATGCAGAGAGTGCCAAAAGCCTCCTCTACGCCCTGTGCCCTCTGTGGTCTTGAAGGTGGTGTAGTTTCCACTGAAGTGTGTAGCCAGGAGGAGATCAGAGGCTGGACCTGGGTTTTCCACTCTCTGGACTTGGCCCAGTTGTCCAGCATGGCTGTTACACAGTTCCAGCTATGGAGAATGTGCCTGTTGGATGTTTTGTCTCAAAGAAAGTTAATGAGAATGTTAAGTAGGAAAAAAATAAATCAGTCTATCATACTTTTTTTTTCAATTTATATTAGCTTCTGGAGTTTTTAGAGTTAAGGTAGGTGAATTTCATTGCCAAACTCCAGAAATCAACCACACGGGGGTCTCCAGCTGTGTTAGTAGTTAAGGCATTTTAGAAAGTTATTTGTTTTATCCAGTATATGTTCTAATGGCAGCCTGTAGCAGTACTTGTTCCTTTCCACAAACAGCTAGGGTTGCCCAGATAGAGAGAATTACATTTGACCAAGCAAGTCCAGCCCTGGTTGTCTGTAGTGATTTCAAAGCAGCTGCAAAGAACTGGTTGTTTTTACACTGCAACACATGGGCTCTCTTTTCCTCCTTCTTTTCTTCCAAGAGGGGGAGATAATATGGTCTCTCAAAGGTGTTAGGTATGTCAGTTCACAAAATTTGGTCTCTTCTTCAGGTGCTTTCCCTTAGGATTAGTGTCAGGTACAGAGGGTTCTTATTGCCACGGGTTGACAGAGGGCAGGGTTAGATGGGATATTGGGAAGGAATTCTTGGCTGTGAGGGTGGTGGGACCCTCTCTGGCACAGGGTGCCCAGAGCAGCTGTGGCTGCCCCATCCTGGCAGTGTCCAAGGCCAGGTTGGACAGGGCTTGGAGCAGCCTGGGATAGTGGAAGGTGTCCCTGCCCATGGCAGGGGGTGGAACGGGATGAGCTTTCATGTCCCTTCCAACCCAAACCAACCAGGTGATTTCTCTCTTTGATTTCTCTCTTTCCTCAACAGAGCAATTATAGAAGAAAAATATGGCAAGGAGCTTATTAACTTGTCAAAGAAGAAGCCCTGTGGGCAGACAGAGCTGAAGTAAGTTCACAGCTGCTTTTGTGGGTGTCCCTGAAGCAGTGGAGGAGGAAGAGAAGGAAGGAAGCTGTGAGACAAAACAGAATTGAAATGTGAAATGTGATTGAGACATTCAGAAGATGAGCTGAATCATTCTCATGAATGAGCAGTGCCCAGTTGGGTTCTAATTTGCTTTGAGTTGGAGCCCACCAAGTTCCCCTTAGCCACAGATTAACCAGAGCACTGTAGATGCTCAGGGGGTTGTGGGCTGGTGGGTCAGCAGAAGGCTGAGGATCATGAGACCTTGGGTTACCTCTGGACAGGTTTTGTAGCCAGAGGGAAGTAGAGGTACTTCCTTGACTCAAACCATGCAAATCTTTAGAACCCATAATGCTGTGGCCACCACAGTTTGCTCCATGTCCCAAGTGAACCTCAGTGCCTTCTGCTACCTCCTTTGTTTCTATACTTTATACATGCCCTGGTCATTTGCTTACAGTTTCATATTGAGGTGTCACTTAAAATGTTTCTGACATCTTTACTGTGCAATATTAATAGGGAGAAACTCTCCCTGCTTTTCCAACCACTGGCAAACACACCATGTTGAAATTGTTCATCTGTTCCAAATGATGGTTTTAGGAGGTTGCTGGAAACATTTGTCATGAAACTTTGAATTTTTAATAGCATCCAGTGTTCAGAAAGATGTAAAATAGATGTCAAACCAAGTGAACTGTGTTATACCTGCTGAGAGGGGAAAGAGCTGGAGGTACTAAGAGGATAAATAAATGTGCTTTGAGGTGCTTTGGCCATTGTTGAGTGAGCTCTGTTTTGGAAGAGGTGGTCTGCTGATGCCTGTGCCTTACTGTGCTTTTCCACCCTTTTTAATGCCCTGCCTGTATTTTTCAGCACGCTGAAGAGATCCCTTGATGTTTTCAAGCAACGTAAGTAATTCTTTGTGTTTGCCAGGACACTTGGCAGCACTAAAGCCTGAAGGCAACTGCTTGGGAAGAAAATAGGAGAGAAATCCCTAAAGCTGTGCAGTGCTGAGGCCAGGCTTAGGCTGTACTGCTGGCCTGGTTCATCCCAGTGTGTGAGGTTTGGGACAAAGTGAGCCAGGACATGTGTGGGACAGGAGACCCACAGGGCATCATTTTGGGATCTCTTGGGCTTTCAGGTCTGGCTGCAGCTCAGAGGTCATGTTTATGTTGTATATAGGAATCTGTGTATGGAAAGCTCATTTGGAGTTTGTTGGACAAACTCTTCACAAACACTCTGTAACTCATACCTCAAACTGGGACAGCTCTGGGCCCCTCAGGACAAGAGAGACACCGAGGGGCTGGAGCGTGTCCATGGAAGGGAATGGAGCTGGGGAAGGGGCTGGAGCCTCAGGAGAGGCTGAGGGAGCTGGAAAGGGGCTCAGCCTGGAGAAAAGGAGGCTCAGGGGGGACCTTGTGGCTCTGCACAACTCCCTGACAGGAGGGGACAGCTGGAGGGGTCAGGCTCTGCTCCCAGGGAACAGGGACAGGAGGAGAGGGAACGGACTCAGCTGTGTCTGGATAGGTTGGATATTAGGGAAATTTTTTGATGGAAGGAGTTGTCCAGCCCTGGCACAGGCTGCCCAGGGCATTGGTGGAGTCCCCATCCCTGGAGGGATTTAAAAGCTGTGTGGATGTGGCACTTGGGGACATGGGTCAGTGGTGGCCTTGGCAGTGCTGGGGAACAGTTGAACTTGAGGATCTTAAGAGGGCTTTTCCAGCCTAGATGACTGTGTGATTCTAGCTGAAGCATCTAAAAGAAGGTGCTTTGGCCACTGTACCTTGCCATGTGTCACATCTTGCCATGGTACATCAAGGAGCACCTTGAGGGTCAGCATTCTGCTGTCCTGTGCCCAGTCCATCCCTTGGCTGATCTGAGTTTCTTTGCTATCCCTGTGGATCTCCCTAACAGGGCTCTGCCCTCACCACTGCTGACAATTCACAGCTTTGGGGGCTGAATCAGGAGCTGCCATTTGGCTCTGCTCCCTTGGTGGACTTGCTGGGGTGGTGTTTCATTCAGCAAGAGGAGCCTGAGATTGCTTTAGCCTTCTTTTTTTGTGCTCCAAGTTGTTGCCTGCTGGCCTGGGGCAATGCAGTGTGTTGAAGCATGCCTAGATTTACCTGCATGAAGGGGAGAGCTTTCTCAAACTGTGCAGCAGGTCCCAGCAGGACTGATCCTTTCATTGGTGAGCACTGCTTGGAGGCTGCTTCAAACAAGCTGGAACTTTTTTCACATTTCTGGAAGGGGATGTGTGATGTGTTCTAAATTGACTTGAGAAACAGTCTCTTTAGGAACATATATATATAATTTATTTTCTCTTTGTAGAGATAGACAACGTGGGACAAGGTCACATCCAGCTGGCACAAAGCCTTCGGGAGGAAGCAAAGAAGATGGAGGATTTCAGGGAAAAGCAAAAGCTGCATCGGAAAAAGGTCAGACATGCCTTCCTGCAGGGTGTTGATCCTGCCCCAGCAAGGGGCTGATCCCCCTGCTGTCTCATGCCATGTCCCAGCTCCTTCTACGCCCCCACTGCCTGTGCTGCTGGGAAGTACTGAGCTCCTTCCTATGTGTTGTAACTGTGTCGAGCTGTGTAGTAACCTCCAACTTCCTTCTTCTCACTTCCATGTCTTTGTGGGTTTTTTGGGGCCAGCCACAGGACTGGAGTGTTCTTAAAGCATTTGTTTATAGTGCTGTATGATCTCCATAGGGGCTGCTAAAATGGCCAAGCCTTTTAAGTTCTTCTGGCTTGAGATTCCTTTGTCTGGAAACCAGGGAAAGCTGCTAGAACCAGGGACTGGCTTGGACCTAGCAGAGGGGAGTGGGCTTCCCAGTTTTGCCAGAGTCTATGGAGGTGATACAGTACTATATATTGTTAGGATTCTGTTTGTAGAGCTCCTTTGCATACACAATTCAAGGCTTAGGCAGAAGCACAAAAGATGAGTTTTATGAAGATGATTCGAGTGGATGTAGGTCTTTAAACACATTTCTGTGTGGTCTGTGGCTCTTCCTCTTCTAAGCCTCACAGTGTGTCCTGGAGCTTTGATGGTCAGTGATGTGCTGACCCCAGATCTGTTGTCTTCACAGATAGAGCTGATAATGGAGGCAATTCACAAAAACAGGAATCTCCAGTACAAGAAGACCATGGAGGTAAAGCTAATGTGCTGCTGTTTCTTGCCATGTGGGTTAATGCTGCTCACACACAAACACACAGAGCACTGGGACAGGCTTAAAATGAGAGGGGTTTCCTCCTCTGCTGCGACTCTTGAGGCTGTGTCCGTGTGAGTGGTGTGCAGGGTGTGCCCCGAAATGTGAAGAACACGCCAAAGACACGGCCAGTGGTAGCCTTGCATGGATAGATAGAAATGGTTTAGAATCAGAGAATTACTGAGGTTAGAAGAGTCCTCTAAGATCCTTGGGCCCAGCCATTTGCCCAGCACTGCCAAGCCCACCACTAGCCCATCTCCCCACGTGCCACATCCACACCTGTTTTGAACACTTCCGTGGATGGTGACTGCAACACTATCCTGGGCAGCTTGTTCCCATGGCATGCCAAAGGGCATGAAAACCCTTTCTGTGAAGTAGTTTTTCTGAGTATCTACTCTACACCTCCTCTGCTGCAACTTGAGGCCACTTCCTCTTGTCCTGTCCCTGTTCCCTGGGAGCAGAGCCTGAACCCCCAGCTGTCCCCTCCTGTCAGGGAGTTGTGCAGAGCCACAAGGTCCCCCCTGAGCCTCCTTTTCTTCAGGCTGAGCCCCTTTCCCAGCTCCCTCAGGTGCTCCTCAGTAGACTTGTGCTGCTGCCCATTCCCCAGCCCTTCTCTGGCCATGCCCATGTCTTTGTTTGCCAGGAGCTTCTCACCCCAATCCAAGAGCAGCCTGCAGGCAAGGCTTTTCCCAAGCTGCAGGGCAGCTTTTGTGCCATTCCCCGCTCTGCAGGCGGGCTGCTCCTCACAGGCTGAGCTTTCCAAGGCCCTCCCCATGAGGTGTGTCTGTGTCTGGCTCTGAAGGGTGTCTGTGTCTGGTGTCTGTCCTAGGCCAAGCGTCTCTACGAGCAGCGCTGCCGGGACAAGGATGAGGCGGAGCAGGCTGTGCACCGCAACGCCAACCTGGTCACGCAGAAGCAGCAGGAGAAGGTATGCCAGCTGGGTGGCTCTTGGAGCCCTGAAAGCCTGGGAGTTGTGAGCTTTCTGTGCTTCCTGGCACTGATCCCCGAAAGAGCACTGCTTTCGACTTGAGGCGTTGGAAAAGGCTTCCAGAATTTGAGTGGTGGAGTTGGAATCACTGGTGTGTGGTTAAATAGAAGTGTGTGATTTCATGTGGTGGAGGGTTTGGAATTTGGGGTTTTAGAATATATGGTAATAGGTATGGGACAAGATAGAGGTTCTGGGGCGTTGGCTCTTCTTCCTTCTTGTTCCTCCTTCTTCTTGGTTTTAGATAGTAGTTTTTGGTTGGATGGAAAGTACTGCACTGTGGGCCACAGGTGTTTGGTCATTGGGTCAAAAGTATAAATAGTAGAGATGTTAGCTTTTAATTCGACAGTTAGGCCTTAAAAGACCTAGTAACAAGTGAGATACAGCTCCATTTTGTTATTTTTAGCTTGTTAGCTAGAAATGCTGTAGCACTCACCATGCTTTAGATAAGAATTAATGAACAACTGAGTCTGAACACAAAAATCCTGTCTCTTATGCTTCAATCCCAACTCTGACTGAAGGCAGAGGAAAAAAGAAGTCAGCCACTAGCAGGTGGCCATGGCACAGGGAGGGAAAGGGATGTCTTTTCTTGCAGCTCTCATGCCCCACGGCTCTTCTCCCAGCTCTGGGTTTTGGGGGGCTGGTGATGTTCCCCAGTGGGGCTGCAGAACCATTAGTGATGCACCCAGCCTCTTCTCCACGTTCCTTGTCTCTCCTGTTTTTGGCAGCTGTTCCTGAAGCTGGCTCAGACAAAATCAGCACTGGAGGACACTGGTGAGTGTGGAAATGCCATGCTGGGAGGGCGAAGGGAGTGTTTCCAGGGGCAGGGGGTTGTATACCCGTGGTGTGCCTTGTGGGTGAGCTCCATCTCTTGGGTCAGGCATGACTCCTTGGAATCACATACCCAAGATGGTGGCAGTGGGCCACTTCCCTGGAAAAGCCTGCATGGTCCCACCAAAGCCATGTCCTTCTGCTTTATCCCTGATCTCCCAACCTTTTCAGCCTTTCTCCCAGCCCTAGAATTACCTTCTAGTGAAGGGAATTTTTTAATGAATGTTAATTGTGGAATCACAGAATCATAATGTGATTTGGGTTGGAAGGGACCTTAAAGGTCATCTTGTTCCAACCCCACTGCCATGGGCAGAGACACCTTCAGCCAAATATGATTTATCTTGCAGACAGGAGTTACCAGCAGAGTGTGACCACAATGGAGAAGATCCGAGAAGAGTGGCAGAATGAGCACATCAAAGCTTGTGAGGTAAATGCCCCTAAAAAGCTCCACATGGCAGTGTGGTCCTCTGGGTTTGCAATCCTGCAGGGCTCAGGGACAGTGCAGGTTTTGCTGTTTGTGTATTCCTCTGGCAGTGAATGTATTGCAGCTAACCCTGTGTGTGTCTCAAGCATGGCTTCTGGATTCAAGACCCCACTGCTTCATGGTTCTTGCTCTTATTTTATTATTTTTATTTTTCCACCACCTTCTAAAATTAACAGTCAAGGTAGTGAGATTTTTGCCCACTACCTGCTTGCATGTGTGGCGTGGCTGTCATCTTGAATAGCTGTGGTCACCTCTGGATACTCAGTGACTCCAGGCCAGTATGTCCTGGAGCCTCAACAACACCTGGAAGACTGCCTGAAACTCTGGAGGACTTTGCATGACTTTTCAGCAGAGGCTGGTGGTGACTGGAGGTGCTGGTGAAGCCATCTCAACACGCACACTGTGCCAAGGGCTCTTCACCTTGTGTCTCACAGTGAGATGCAGTACTGTGGGAACCCCTCTGAGTGGCTGTATCAGCCTGAAGCAGACTGCCTCACAGGGAAGTGGTCCAGCAGAGATTTCCAGCACATGCTGGGGAATTCCAGACTGGTAGCAAGAGGGCTGAGCAGCTGCTCTGCTGCTGGCCTGTGATCTATGAGTGGGGGATGGACAGAGACTGCAAAGACAGATTTTATCCCAGATGTGCTTCAGGCTTGCAACCAGCTTTCCCATTCCCAGCTGTGCTGATCCTTCCAAGTTACCTCTCTTCAGGCTGCTATTCTACTTTTCCCTTTTGAACTGGAATTTGCTGTCTATTTTGTGTGGTGTGTGTGGGTGTCTCTGTGCTGGTGTGCTTTTGGTGTCTTCTCTGGAAGCCTCTAGGATAGGGACACAGTTTAGTGGTGGCTTGGCAGTGCTGGGTTAGTGGTTGGACTCGATGTTCTTAGACAGTTTTTCCAACCCTAATGATTCTGCGGTGGGGAGTGGGAAGCAGCAGTTTCACTTTTGCAGATGGGTGATGTGGAAGTTTTCCTCTCTATGTGTTGCAAAGGTCATAAGTGGTAACAAGTGTGGATGTTCATGGAAATGTGTAAAAGCATGTGGAATTGAGGTGTACCAGACAGTGGGTTTCAAAAGGGTTTAAACCTGCTTGGAAAAAGGGTGGGCAGGAAAGAGCAAGAAGACCAACCAGTCAATACACTTCTGTTTTCATACATCCCCAGTGCTTTTTTTTATTGTTTCATATCTGGAACATGGAAATGTTAAAAAACACATACATGTGGCACTTGGGGAAAAGTGTTAGTGGTGGCCTTGGCAGTGCAGGAGTAATGGTGGGATTTGATGATCTTAGAGGGCTTTTCCAACCTAAATGATTCTGTGATTTAAGGGTACCTGTGTAAAGGAAATGGGCTGGGACCACAGGAGCACAGGGTACCTTGGGAACCTGTACTGCCTTTAGGAAGCTGGCTTGGTCACCCCAGAGGTAAAAATGTGCTGGGTGGTCCCCTCCACATTAGTCTTGCAGATTTTCCAAGCTCAGTACTCACCTTTGAATTACCTGGTTGCACAGAGGGATTATTTCTCCTCTGGACAATCCAGAGGAATCACAGCTCGTTTGTTTTCTGCAGAAGACCAACACCAGCTGCTCGGGGCAGTTAGCTTTGTTGTGGCATGTGGGGGGTGAGAAGCAATCAGGAAGAAAGAGATTTCTCCTGGCTTTAAAGATGTTATGGACAGTTTTGTCTGTGTTGTTTCAGTTCTTTGAGACGCAGGAGTGCGAGCGGATCAACTATTTCCGTAATGCCCTCTGGCTCCATGTCAACCAGCTCTCCCTGGGTTGTGTCCAGAATGATGAGGTACCTCAACTGAAAACCTTCATTTTTCTGCATACAAAGCAAAGCCTAATTTGTTTTCCTGGGCACTAAGCTGTGTTACATCTGGGTTGGGCTGTGGCCCTTGGTTGACCACAGACATGAGTGGGCAAGCAGGACTGGCCAAAACTCTTCTAAATGAGGTTTCCTCCAGGATTCCCACATTTTTTGAGGGTGATAAGGCCCTGGCACAGGTTGCCCAGAGAAACTGTGGTTGCCTCATCCCTGGAAATGTCCAATGCCAGGTTGGACAGGGCTTGGAGCAAGTGGAAGGTGTCCCTGCCCATGGCAGCGGGTAGATTGGGATGGGCTTTAAAGTTCCTTCCCAACCCAAACTATTCTGGGATTCTGTGATTCCCCTGACACTGAAGCTTATGTGAATACTAGGCTTTCACCCTCTGTGTGGTAAGCAATTGGGAAAAAGCCTTGTTTTTTGACCTGATGTATACAAATGCACTTTATTTCCCTTTTGCAGAAGTACGAGGAAATCCGCAAGAGTTTAGAAATGTGCAGCATTGAGAAGGATGTTGATTTTTTCGTAAATTTACGCAAAACTGGAAGTTTGGCACCAGGTAAGAGCTTAGTAGAATCTCAGAAAGTAGTGTTGGCTGCTCTGTACTCCTCATGGGGCTGGCTGCTCTGGTCAGCATCATTTTGTTTGCAGAAAACACAAATTTTGCATTTCATTTGTTGCCATGCAGCACTAGTTTCTGCCACTTTTGACAGCCCCTGGAGATCACAGTCCTGTTTTTTAGTTTCCTGATCAGGCATTTTCTCAGACAGGAGAAAGACTTAGCCGCTGAATGTTGGTTTAGCAAGTATTTTATGTCTATAAGAGGCTTGTACTTCACTACTATCAACTTTTCCTAGCTCCTGTTGTTTATGAAAACTACTATAATGCCCAGAGAAATGTGACTCCTGCCAGAAGTCCAGCTCCTGTACCTATATCAAGGTAAGGTGTGTAACATGTACAACTGCAATTGTTATTGCAAGTGATGTTCACTCCCCCAAAACAGGCATATTTTGTTAATTTCAGTTTATTGGAAGCTTGACTTAAGGGTATTAGTGGAAAATACTTGCTTGCATGGCTCTTGGTGTGATCTGAGGAGAGTTAGAAGCATTTGTGGGTGGAGGGAGGAACTGCAGAGCTGGGTTCACTCTTGTGGGACAGAAGCTGTGCAGGGAGGACACAGTGAAGGGTTTTTCTGTCGGGGGCAAGATGATGACTGGGGCCAAGACTCATGCTAAGGATGAATAATTGCCACTTTGGCTGCCACACTGAGAGAGGAGTCATGTCCAATTGTGGCTTCCTGATGTCTCACTCTGGGCAGAGGCATGTACAAAGACACACCCTGAGGCTCACTTGCAAATTTTTCCCCAAGTCAGTGCTTTCGGGTTATTTTTTCCTCTCCCCATTGTGTCAGGTCCAACTCCCATGTTTGCCAAGTGGGCTGTGGGTGGTGAGCCCAGCATGACTTGCCTTGTCAGGTCTCCATAAAGCCCAGGCTGGCCAAACCTCTTGCCCACCCACCAGCTCTGGGGGGGCAGCTGGGGGTGCAGAACCAGGGCAAAGGTTAAGGAGTGCCTTAGCCAGCAGATCCTCAGCTCTGTGTTTCCTTCTGTGCAGGAGGGGACCCCTGCCCACTCCGACCAGTGCACCAGGTGAGTTACTGCTTCTTGGGCTTTCTGGCCACACAGTGAACTATCACTTCAGCCCTTGCCCAAAGTCCCTTCTCAGCTCCCTTGGACCCCCTTTAGGCACTGGAAGGAACTCTAAGGTCTCCTTGGAGCCTTCTCCAAGTGAACACCCCTAGCTCACCCAACCTGGCTTGTGCCTCATTCACTCTTGCATCCCATCCCTTTAACGTGGATGGCCAGTGTGTGGTGCTTCTGCTCTCTCTAAAGTCACATAGTGAGAACTTCTCATGGGAAACCTAAGGGGAATTTTTGTGCTCTTTGTTTCAGGGGAGCCTGATTATGCCACAGTTGATGGCTACAGCTTGGTCCATTTCTAGCAGTCACAGTAAGTACCCACTGTTGATGAACAAATGAAGCTTAAAAGAAAGAGGGGGAGGAATTTTTTTATCTGGGCAGATAGTAATATGACAAGGGGGAATGATTTATACTAAAAGAGGCTAGATTTAGATCAGCTGGAAGGGAGAAATTCTTCCCAGTGAGGGCAGTGAGGCCCTGACACAGGCTGCCCAGAAAAGCTGGGACTCCCCCATCCCTGGAACACCCAGGACAGGATGGACAGGGCTTGGAGCAACCTGAGATAGTGGATGGTGTCCCTGCTCATGGCAGGGGGGGTTGGAGTTAGATGGTCCTGATGGTCCATTCCAACCCAAACCATTCTGAGATTCTGTAAGAAAGGATTTGAGATGAAGCTACACAGAGGAGGGACAGTGGAGAAAGAATGGTCATTGGTTAAGGAATGACATTTTGAGGTGACTGACTGGGCTGACGCTCCTGTCAGCCCTCCCATCTCTTTGTCTGAGCTGTAGCTGTAGTTTAGACACTGTTGATCCTCTTCTCTAGGTTTTCCAGGAGGCAGAAGGCACTGTTGGTCTGACCAGCGTGGCAGAGATGGTATTTTGAGTTATTCCCAGCCACATAGAGCTGAAGTGCTTCTGCTTTTCAAGAGAATATTTGAGGACTCCGATAATTATTTGTACATTCAGAAAGCGCTTACTAAAATCTGTGCCTTTGATCAGCAAACTCCTTGGATGGATCTTCACACTCAGAGGAAGAAAAGGACCAGACACAGGGGTGATCTGTGTTTTTGAAGAAGTTTTTGATTTGAAGTCCTTCTAAAGTGTAGCCATCTATAAAGTCTGGAGCCTCCTGCTCTCTAGATAACTCAGAAGTTGTGTGTGCTAAGAGGAGTGCTGCAAGGTGCTTTGGGCATGCTGGTTTGTGCTCAGGGTATGTGCATCCCTCCCAGATCTCAAGTTTTGCCTGTTCCTAAGGACTTTTGCCTGTTCCTGAAGTCTTCCATTAGTGGGGATTAAACTTGTCATTTAGGTAAAATTTTGCTCTTATCTCTCAGAAATCTTACCTAGAGGGGCACCAGTGGTTGCACTGTGTATCTGGCTTAGGTGTAGCTGTGCTCAAGCTTAAGTGCTGACACTGGAAAATTATTTGCATCTACCCAGGGAGGGGCTGTGTCACATCTAGCCTGCTGGGAGGTCCCAGGAAGGATCTGAAGGAACTTAGTAAACTCTTCCAACCACCTCTCTGATGAGGGTCTTGTGAGCTTTCAGGTTTATCAGCTTGTCCCTGGTAAGCTCTGGAGACCAGGCTGGATGGGGCTTGGAGCACCCTGGTCTAGTGGAAGGTGTCCCTGCCCATAGCAGGGAGTTGGAACTGGTGCCTAAAAACAGAGGTCAGACAAAATTAAGGGGAATAAAAAGTGGTTATATTTATTGGAGGGTCTTCAGGTACATGTGGGGCAGATGATGACCCTCAGGGGCTACACCCAAAAAATGGATAATGGGTCACAGATTTTCATCTTTTTGTAAGTTTGGTCCATTTGCGTATTGGGGGTTAATCTTCCAATTACAGCTTCAGGTAATGGAATCATTTACCCCAAGTTTTCTGCCCCACCAACCCACTTTTGTTTACATTTCTCAGGGCCTGAGACAGTAAGGTTGATTCCCATATTCCCTTGATGCCCTGGAGAGGAATTGTTTATCTGACCAAAATAGGAAAGCAGTAACTAACACTCTATATGGAGTTTAGAGTTATACACTAAAGAATTGCAGGATTACAAATACATGAAAAATAAAAAAGCTAAAATCCTAAGGCATCAGAATTAGGTGGTCCTTAAGGTTCCTCCCGACCCAAACCATCCTGGGATTCTCTGATTCTATGATTTAATTAACTTCTGTGTTTCTCTAAACTTTGGAACTTGTTCTGACTATGCACCACAGGAAACAAACTTATCTACTCCTGGAGCCATGAAACTTGTTTTCTGACCACATCTCCTGAAAGTTCCTGCCCTTGTTGTTAGCACATATATAGATATGATTATGGTTTGATTCAGAAGCTTATGTGCCTCAGGGCTGCTGGTCTCTCTGATGTCCCTGTGTGCAGTGCTGCTTCACTACTCCTCGCTGCCTTATGACACTGGATACAGGGACACAGGACATGGGGATAAACACATGATTTACCTGTCTAAACCTGGTGCCAGGTCACTAACCTGGGGCAACAGGATTTGCTGTTTTTACAATGTTTTTTCAAGTTGAATCTGCATGGCTTCAGCATGTGCCCCAGCCCACCAGTCCTTGGGCTTTTAACTGCATTTGCTTGTGTGGGGAAGATGACACTGAGCTCTGACGTCTGCCCTGCTGCCTCACAGTGAGCTGTGCAGAGTGCACATGCCAAGGAATCGGCTATCCTATTTATTTCTGAAAGACCAAGGATACAAATACTCTTCTGAAGGAGCCTGCTGTAGTTTTAATTCTATAAATATATATTTAAAAAAAAATAAGCTTTGAGTCTTGTATTCTGGATATGCGTTCTTTTTTAAAGTTGCCATGTTCACTTTCTGTTGGGGATGGGTTTGGGATTCATGCAAAGCATCCTAGTCTCTCCTGGATGGAAACCTAAAAGATCACATCCTTGCTCAGCCTTTATTTCAGTCCTTGCTCAATACCAGCAGAGCAGTGGGAGAAAACACCCCAAAAGAGAATGGCATGAGAAGTGCTTATGATTAGCCATGAGCTGCAGACCATGCAGGGCTGTTTGCCCTGGAAGAATATCTGCTCTGCAAAAACTTGCATAGTTTCTTTTCTGGGATTTTTCCACTGACTGAACAGTTGTTGTTTGCTTTTTCTGGATGCAGAGGTCCCCAGTGAGGCTAAAACTTGGCTTGGAAATTTACTGAAAGTACAGAAGTAATCCCAAAATTGGGGTGCTGGGGCAGGTTTCCCCCTACACCCATGTGCAGTTTACCTTTCCCAAGGATAGTACAAATTCCAGCTTACACTTTAGTACCATAAAGACTTCTCAAGCCCTAAGTACAATGTCCCATGGAGAGAACAGTGCCTGCTCCAGGCCATTGACTGGACTGTGATGTGTTCTGCAAAGTGTCATTGGGCTCTGGAGGGGCTCATCCTCCTGGGCATTGGGAGAAGCAGCTCCTTCTCCCTCTGGGGTTTGTGCCCTGCTCCAGCTGTGGCTCCTTGGGGGTGGCTGGGTGCCAGGACAGGGATCTGAGGGACAGCAGCCCCTGGTCTGGGGCTGAGCCAGCATTCCTGCTGTTCTGAAGGTGTCTCAGGCCCCGGGGCAGGCAGAAGTGACCTCACACTCCCCATCCTCCGCTGGTGAGGGCTTGGCTTCTCATCCCACATTCCCTGTGGCAGAAATTCGGGCTGGCCCTATGGACAGTCTTTCAGTCCCTCTTGCAGTCTCTAGTTCACTGCAGACTCTGAGTCCCTCTGGGCATTCTATGGGTCCCTAGAGCAGGCTGTGTGTCCCCATGGAGGCTCTACTTGTCCCTATGGATGATATGTTAGTCCCTATGGATGGTCCATATGTCCCTGTGGATGATCTCTGGGTCCCTATGGATGGTTTGTATGTCCCTGTGGATGATCTCTGGGTCCCTATAGTGGACCCTGGTCATCCATGGAGTGTCTGTCAGTCCCTGTGGACAATCTGTGTGTCCCTACGGCTGGTTTCTGTGTCCCTACAGCAGACCCCACTCACCTAGGGATGGTATGTGGGTCCCCACGGACAATCTGTGTGCCCATGGACACTTTGTGAGTCCCTATGGATGCTCTGTCTGTCCCCATGGATGGCCTGTGTGTCCCCATGGAGGCTCTTGTGCGTTCCCCACTGTCTCCGTGCAGTGTCTGTGAGTCTCTATGCAGTGTCTGTCTGTCCCCACCGACGCTCTCCCCTCTCTCCGCCCCGCCCACACCGCCACGGCCCCGCCTACTCCCCAGCCGCCTCTTGCGATTGGTCGCTGTGGTAGGGGCGTGTCTCACCAACCATCTCGCTATCTGTGATTGGCTGGTGTTGCGGGGGCGTGTCTCTCCGCCCGTCTCGCTCTGTGATTGGTCGCTGCTTTGGGGGCGTGTCCTTCCGCCGGTCCCTGCGCGGCCCGGAGCCGCCTCAGCGCGGGGCAGCGCGGCCATGGCCGAGGCGGTGCGACCCCCGCGCCGCGCCCGCACCCGCCCCAAGGTAACGCGGCAGCGAGGGCGGCTCGGGGCCTCCCCCACGGCCGGTGGGGGCGAGGGAAGATCCTGCGTGTGGGGGTGTTTGCGCCAGGCCGTGTTTACATCTGTGTTTCTGCGGCCTCTAATGGTGAAGGGTGGAGAGTGGGGGAGAGTGTGTGGGTGATGTTGCTGTGGTTTTTTTTTTTTGTTTTTTTGTTTTTGTTTTGTTTTTTGTTTTCGTAAAAAGATTCCTGCTGTTCTGCGCTCCGTATCTATGGATTTGTCGTGTTTGCCGGCGGTTGGGAGCTGTGATAGGCCTTGTGCTGTAGCAGGAAGTAAACAAGGTTTTTATTATGTTGCCGTACGGCCTCCTCAGGGGTCCTGTGTCCTGTGGGAGGGCCGGGGCGGTGTGCAGCAGTGGAACTTACCTGAATTTACAGTGTTTTAGTGTAGTGTGTGGAGACTGTCCTACAGGCAGAGCTGGGGCTGCTCACCTGCACAAGAGAAGGCTCCAGGGAGAGCTCAGAGCCCCTGCCAGGGCCTGAAGGGGCTCCAGGAGAGCTGCACAGGGACTGGGGACAAGGCATGCAGGGACAGCACACAGGCAATGGCTTCCAGTGCCAGAGGGCAGGGCTGGATGGGATATTGGGAAGGAATTCCTGTTTGTGAGGGTGGACAGGCCCTGGCACAGGGTGCCCAGAGCAGCTGTGGCTGCCCCTGGATCCCTGGCATTGTCCAAGGCCAGGCTGGACAGGGCTTGGAACAACCTGGGATAGTGGAAGGTGTCTGTGCCCGTGGCAGGGGGTGGAATTGGATGGTCTTTAAGTTCGCTTCTGACCCAGACCATTCAGTGATTCTGTGTTACTCCATTTTGTCTGTGTTTGGTCTTGAAATGCTGAGAACACGATGCCGTGTGTAACACATGATGGTGCTGCTTCTTCATAAGTTGGTGCTGCAGTTTTTTAAGTATCACCCTTCCTAGGTTTTTGTCCTCTTCTGAGTGTTTTCCTTCTTCATGATATTACTACTGACAGCTTTCTGAAGGCTTTATTTTCTTTACACAGAACATTTGTAGGAATGATCTGAACTACCTCACAAAGTGGAAATGTTTTCCTTGGTTTCTTAACCTCTTTCTTGTTGTCCCCGTGGACGACCATATAGAGCAAGGACATTCAAGTCATGACTGTCAAAGCTCTTTGAAAGCACTGAATTAATTGACCAGTGTTCTGTAAAACCAGGGCTAAATCTAAGTGTCAGGTGTGGGTGTGCTTCTGAATGGAAGGCAAGTAAAGATTGCAGGGAAAAACAATCGCAGAAGAGTTACTGTGTCATTGTTTTGGTTTTGATTCAGCCCCCTGGCGTGTGCAAGGCAGTTAAACCTTCAAACTGCTGCCTAAGAGAATTGGTTCCCTGCAGGAAGGCAGTGACTCATGGATGACACTGCTGTTTCATTAAGGACATATGTGTGGTGACTCTAGTCTTCAGCCATCCCTTCCAGGTGAAATTCACTGTGAAACAATTCACTGGGGTTGTCACATGTGAGAACCCTGGATTCTCCAGTGCTACACATGACCCATTTCTGGGATTTCTGTTGCTATTACGGTGCTCACTTCTGTTAGTGCCTGGGTGTGCCTGAGGATGCAGTTTGTGGGTCAGTCACGTTAAGGACTTTTCCATTCCCATGCCACAGAAAAAGCTGTAATCCTTTGAAAAGCTGGAATTCTTGTGAGCTGAGAGAAAGGCTGGCTCAGCTACAGATCTGCCAAGTGGTGGAATGGAGCCCAGGGCTTTCTGGCAATGGTAGCCCCAAAGTTAAACTTGTGCAGCACCAGCAGCACCAGGTTGATTCAGACAGAGTGAGGTGGCAAAACCAGTGCACTTGGAAATGGTGAAGAGGAGCCCCTGTGTCTGCTTGTTTCTGTGTATGGCACTCAGGTTGATGTCCTAGGATTTTAGCTTTTACGTCTTTCATACATTTGTAATCCTGCAGTTCTTTAGTGTATAACTCTAAACTCCATATACAATGTTAGTTACTGCTTTCCCATTTTGGTCACAACAGTTCCTCTCCAGGTCTGGAAATCAAGGACACCTCACTGCCTCAGGCCCTGAGAAATGTAAACGGAAGTGAGTTGGGGGAGCAAACGTGGGGTAAATATCTTCATTACCTGCAGCTGTAATTGGAAGGTTAACCCCAATATGCAAGTGGACCAAGCTTGTAAAAGTGTGAAAACCCATGACCCATTGTCCATTTTGGGTGCAGCCCCAGGGGGGCTTCATCTGCCCCAAATGTACCTGAAGGCCCTTCGATAAATACAACTGCTTTTTATTCCCCTTAATTTTTTCTGGCTGTTGTTTTTAGGTAATCCCAAAAAGGCATCAAGGTTATTCCAGAGATGTTTCCTGGAAAGTTTGAAGTGTCCTTAGAATTTGAGGGTCATTGATGATGTGCAAGGAGAGTGGTAAGGCATGGGACAAGACTAATGACCGGGTGCCATTTTCCCATCCCTGGGAGTGTTCCAGGGCAGGTTGGATGGGGCTTGGAGTGATCTGGGATAGTGGAAGGTGTCTCTGCTTATGGTTTGGGTTGGAATGAAATGGTCTTTAAGGTCCCTTCCAATCCAAACCATTCTGGGATTATTTGATATGTGGCTTAAGCCGAGTTTTCCTCTGTGTTAATTCAGAACTTGATTTCTCTCGTTCTTTCTCAGATGAAATACCTTTTAATGATTATGCCTTTTTTTTTTTTTTTACCTAGGAAAGTGAGAACTGAAAGGCACATCATAAATTTTAAAAACAGCTGTGTCTGGGAGAGATGCAGGCTGATACTGAGATATAAAGGGAGTTTATTCTGTACGAGGACTGCAAGAGGAAATGTTGAGATTGTAGAGGACAGAGGGCCAGCATGTGTTTGTGAAGTGTGTGGATCAATACACTGTATAAATATGATTTAGTGATACAGTATCCTGTGGAAATTATTGACTTTGAGGTAATTGTCAGGAGATGCTTATTATGACGAGTCCTGGTTTAAAGAATTGCACTGATGTATTTTTAACCTCTCACCTGCAGCTTTAGCTAGTGAGTCAGAGCTGTTTTGTGATCAGAAGTATTTACAGGTTTTAATACACCAGAAAACAGTATGAAAGCAAAGCCAGAGTAATTACCTATTTTTGTAAAGGACCTGTGACCGTATGTTCAGAGTAAAATTAGCCTTGACATCAAGGTGAGCTAGTGTCATGATTTGAGCTGTTTTCATTTATGCTTTCTCTTAAGGCAAAAACATTCAGATGTTTAGTAAAAATACATGTGATACTGTGAGCAAGTTTCCAGAACTGTTATCTGTTCCCTATTATTGTTTGCCCATATTAAAAGCTTGTACTCATTTAACCTCTGTTCATTGTTACCTTATCTGGGTCATCCAGAACTGGAGCACTGTGACCTAACTCCTTAGTTTTGCTCCTAATAAGGTGCTAGGTCTGCACAATTTACAGATTGGCTAATCACTTTGCCAGTTTTTTGTTTTACAAGTTGGCAAATGATTTACAGGTTATCAAAATCTTAGTTCATTTCCTATGCTGTGCTTTTGAGAAGGAAGCTAATCTACACCTTAGATTAGGTTTATGGGAATTATTTACCTTCAAACTAATTGTAATTTTAAATTGATTTACAGTTTTAATGGCACTATTAAGTTTTTCTACATCTCCAGTGTGTATTGCCTGCTGAAGATAGCTATTTCAGTAATTGTTCAGATGTTACCATGGTTTTAGAATGTAGCTAAGGGTTGCATTCCAGACTTGTTTTGTTTTGAAATTACTGTTTTGAAAATATTTTCCCGGTAACTAAGATGTCCTGTAAAACTTAAGATGGATCTGGATCACAGAATAACTTTTTGTTTTTTCTTTTTTTTTTTTTTAAATCAATATGGTGAAATTGAGTAACTCTTCTTAGGTATCAGGGTTCTCTTATGTTGGTTATTTTCTGTGTTAATGAAACAGTCTGTCCTGTGATATTTATAGATTTTTACTTAGAAATGTTGAAACCTTGTGCAAGAGCTGACCAAGAAAACATACACTGGTAGACAGTCTTCATAGAGCAGCTAGAGAACAAAGATTTGTTTGGTGTATTTGTTTTTATCTTTGGTATTATGAAAATTAGTATGTTTGAAAGGGCTTTTGGAGTCATAATGCTGACAAATACTACTTTTGGTGTTGGTGGCATTTGGGATGGCAGGTGGAGAGATTCACTTGACACTGACATTGTTAATCTTTTGTTTTCTTAGGAAAAGAAGAAAAGAAGTAGTGAGGAGCCCCGAGTACAAGAACCTGATGATGTTTTCCTGTCTCCTGTGGCAGAAGGGTCTTCTCAAGCCAGGAGAGTGCAAGTGGAACATCCTGGAGAATTTACAGAAATTCAGCTCAGAGATGAAGTAGACAGTAGGAAAACTATAAATGATGTGTCTGACATCTCCCAAAGTCATTCATCTTCAGCAAATGAGGGGGCTCTGGCAGTGACTCTGGAGCCTCCCAAAGATGCAGAAGAGGTCAAAGCTGGTCCTTCCCAGGAGGAATGCGTGGGGGCTGTTGAGAAGAGTGAGAAGAACGAGTTGGACAAACCTCAGAGCCCTGTGGAGGCAGTTGTCAGTGGATCTAGAAATTCTGATTTATTGAGTAGTACCCTTCAGGCCGGTGCTGCTCCCCCCCTGTTAGTGATGGGCTTTGTACAGGGCAGAAGAGCTGAAAACCGACAAGACTTCAGAGATCCTCTTGCCTGCTCTTCAGAGAAGCTTCTCCCCAGCACCTCACAGCGCTCTGAGAAACCCAAGGCGCGCGTTCCGCGCCCGGTTTATCCAGACCTGTCCTTGGAGCTGTCCTATGAGAAACCCACCATCATGGCAGTAAAGCCCCTGCTGCACCACGAGAGGCTCTACCCAGAGCTCCCCTCTGAGCCTGAGCTGGTGCCATTCACCAGGGAGCAGCTGAAAATCTTTGAGCCCTGCTCCTGGCTGGAGAACGTTGACTCCTATGCCGAGGAATTCGAGAGTGTGGCTCACCAGGACAGGCATGAGTTCTACGAGCTGCTCCTGAACTACATGCGCTGCAGGAAGCAGCTGCTGTTGGCTGAGGCAGAGCTGCAGGCCATGGCAACAGACTGCCAAAATGTGAAGGGGAGATTATGGACTTTCAAAGAACAGCAGAAAACTGTGCAGGTGCTGTTGCTGAAGCTACTTTTGAACCCAGACTATTTAGAAATTAACTTTACTTGCTGCCAGGTTTATTGTAGTTAAGCTGTTTTGTTGTTAAAGAATCACAGAATGTTAAGGGTTGGAAGGGACTTTAAAAATCTTCTAATCCCAACTCTGCCTTCCATGGACAGGGATACCTCCCACTAGACCAGGTTGTTCAAGGCCTTATCCAGCCTGGCTTTGAGCTCTGCTGGGATTGGGGAAACCTTCCTGGGCAACCTGTGCCAGTGTCTCACCACACTCACAGTAAAGATTTTTTTTTTTCTAATATCTAACCTAAATTTCCCCTTCTACAGTTCCTGATAAAGAATCCCTGTCCAGCTTCCCTGTAGGCCCCTTCCAGATACTGGAAGGTGCTGTGAGGTCTCTACACTCCTCCACGCTGAACAGCCCCAACTTTCTCACCCTGTCTTCATAGGGAAGGTGCTCCAGTCCTCTTACCAACTTCTTTGCTTCCTCTGGACTTCCTCTGGCTCTAGAAATTCTATGTCCAGAGATTATTGCCTCTGCTTTCTGTCTCTCCACTGTCAGATGTCAGAATATCATCTTCTTGAGTCTTGAGACAGTTTGTAGTTTGATTTTTTTTAACCTCTCTCATGTGCAGGGCAGTGGGATATGTGTTGGTGATTTCTTTTGGGGTCAGAGAGGATGAGCTGTGTACACCCAGTTCTGTCCATGGTGTCAGGTGAAGTTTGTCCCACAGCACTCCAAGCAGATGTGGGGACAGGAGGGGGAGTGACTATAGCAGTGGTGTCCTGCTGGCCTGCTGCCAACTGTAGGGACAGTTCCCATTGATGCAGTAACTTGTTCCATAAGTGTAGCTTGTTTGTAGCTTGTAGTGGTTTTTCTTACTTCCAGAGTGGGCATGATACTCTGTAACATTTTTGTCTGCAAACCGGAGGGGTTTATGGAGCTCTTTGGGGCACACACCTGAAAAGTTTCCCCCAGACTTCTTCTGTGACACTTGCCTTTGGAGTTCAGTGTTACAGTGGGAGTGAATGGAATTGTTCTGATGTTGTTTATCATCATCAAAATTGTCCAGAGATGCTGAACACCTATGCATAGGGTAGATTTTACTGTTTCTGTGAGTGCAATTTATCAGATTTGAGGAATTGAACACACCTGAATTCTTTCTGTTTTCTTGGGAAATAACATGGACCCTTACTGAATTCTGAGTAATAATTTTCTGTTTAAAAATAGTTTTGGCTTCACATCCTCTAAGGTCGTCACTGAGTTGCCTAAGATTGCTTTATTTCATCCCAATTCACTGTATATTTATTGTGTGTACAGAATAATTGTTGTCTTTATACCAATTTAAAATTCTTATTCTGCCAATTTAGGAAACACAGGGATGCTTTCAAAGTGCTGGCTCTTAGGAATGTTTCCTGATTGCATAAAAGAGTAACAGGAATGTTGTTGTAAGAATAACAAGAATGTTATCTATTGTATTTTTCTTGTGCTGAAGAAGTAGAGATGAGGCAGAGGAAAACTGACCTGAGCTTTTAATTTCAGTTTGGGAAAAGCTTAGAGTGCAGGTAATTTCTGAATGTTTTAAACATGCAGTGGGGAATTGCTGCAAATTACTAGTCTTGGGAATGTGGGAAATATTTATCTTGTTCCAGTGCATGTTTTAGGTTTAAAATAGCAGATCCAAATATGTATGGAAATCTGTAAATTAAGAAGCAGGTGCACTCACTGGGAGTGAGGCACCTGGTTTTGTTCACATCTCTCAGTGCTACAGGTAAAGAACTCCTGGCTGTTTCTAAACCTGAATTACTGAGGGTTTATAATACATTTTTTCTTCAGGAGTCAAGGATATGAATCTTCAGTAATCAGTAGCTCTAAAAAGCACATAGGATATTACCAAATGTTTGTCTTTCCATTTATGAAATATCCCCTTTTATGAAAGCTTTGAGATGTGTTTAGGAGAGGGTTATATCATGATTGATTTTTGTTAGGGTGACCCAACAAAATGTCAGAACTGCTGACATAAAATATTTGCTCTGTTTTCCAGGGTGTGTGTGCAGATCAGTGCAAGGTGACAGGTCACCACCGCTACCAGACAGTGGAGCTGAACGAGGGCGTGCTGGGCGAGCTGAAGAAGCTGTTTGAGGCCAAAGCAGAGCACGTGCACCAGACCCTGGCTCTGCACTCCTACACCTCCGTGCTGTCCCGCTTGCAAGTCGAGTCCTATGTTTACAGGTTGCTCAGCAGCTCGTCCCTGCTGAGATCTGTGGCCCTGCAGCAGCAAGAACAAGGTGTGTTTGCTGGTCTGGAGTGCTCCAATCCTGGTCAGGGTGCCCAGCACTTCGTGCAGCTGCAGTTTTGGAGTCTTGCGGTGCAATTTGTGTACTGGAGTGTTTCTCCTCTGTTACAAAAAACTGTTGATCTGATGTAGGGATCGGTGAAACCGTCTCCTCAGAGGAAAATGTCCAATTCCCTTGGCTTTATCACTGGGTGGTAAAAGCTAACTGCAGGAGTGACTTCTGCTGTCTGAGCTGAAGATGGACACTGATTACTGTACAGAAATACTATGTGGATGGGACACCTAAATTTCCAATCTTTTGTTGTCCAAGGCAATATCTAATACAGTTTTTTTTTCCAATTCTAAAATGAGCTGGATATTTTTCCTGCTTTACTTCCTCTTTGGAAGGCCATTTGAAATCTTAAGCTCTTAATATTTAGAATGATCTTTTTGGTTTTCGTCCTAAGTGTTTTGTTTTGTTCGTGCCAATATAATCTTTTAGCTAAAGTATTTCTCCTCCTCCTACCCCAGATATTTTTCTTTCTTATTGCTCCTCCCTTTGCACTCCACCTCCCAGAAAGTTCATAAGCACAGTAGTAAATAGTGGTTCTTATAAAGCTGATGTTGAGGGAAGGCCTTTTGTGAGAGTAACCATAGTATATTCTTCTTATAATTAGTGTCCAGAGCTTAATTATAAGATTAAACAAAGTACTCTAAGGATTCTATTCTGACAGATTTAGCAGGCAGCTGTGTTGAAATATCTTGGTGTCTGCAGATACAGAGAGCAGTTTTATATGCAGCCCCAAACCCATCGTTCATGCTGCTACTTCTTGTCAAAGCTTCATCAATTCTGTTTTTAATTTACAGTTTCAAAGCAGTTGGAAAATCTCTCTTCAGACTTGAGCCACTTGAAGGAATGTATCAGTGTCCTTTTCAGCTTCACTCGCAGGGTTATTGAAGATCCTCAGTTTCACAGTGACCTTCTCATGTGGCTGCAGAGACTGGTGAGGGAGCAGACATGGATATATCTGATCCAACACACAGGATGAATTCGGGAATGGTTTCTGGAAGTGTCCCACGGGCAGTGTTTTTTTTTTTGGGTGGGATTTGTCTTACTTGAGAAACAGAATCTCTTAGCAGATCTTTAGAATTGATTCCCTTGTCTGATAAAAGTCAAGCAGCAAGTGAGGACTGGCACCTGAGCAGCCAGCACTGCTCACAGTGAACTTAATAATACTCATTGTGCTTTTACTTATTTTGAAATTAGAACTGTTCAGACTTGTCATGTTTGAGAAACTTTTGTTCTTGCCAGTTTCTAAATAAATTAGATTTTAATGCAGTTGTAGAAGAAAGAATTACGCCAGAGAAAACGGCTTGTGGCTCATAAGGGAAGCAAACAGATTTTAAATATTGTTCTCCTGTAACAAGCTCTGAAAATTCAGGTTTGTTAGAAAGTGTGAGGAAAGAAATGCACAGTATTACTCTAGTTAGCAAGACTGTAAGGAAATGAAATTCAAAATTATTTACTTGATTTGAATATACTTCCCTCTAGGTGTCTGTGCTGCAGAGAATTGGCTGTCCAGGTGACCATCTCTTCCTCTTCAACCACATCCTTCGGTGTCCAGCTGGCATCAGCGAGTGGGCTTGTCCATTCATTCAGGTGTGAATGTTTAATTCTTTACTCTCAGCAGGTTGGAGTGGGAGTGGGGTGGGTAGGAGAGGAGAGTGTCTTGTGCCTGCTTAATCCCTCATGATCCACACTGCCTTTCCAGGTGTGTGCAATCATGGTGGCAGTGAGGGGTTTGTCAGGGAATGCATTTATCCATGTCAGGCCAACCATGTGTGGGTTAACAGGGGGACGCACTTCACTCTTGACTGGAGAGATTCCATGAAAGGCAGTCAAGGCCTTATCCACCAGGTTTTGGAAGTGTTCTTTAAAAAGTGGAAAGCATATTTAGACTTGAAGCAGCTGCTGTGTATAAAAAGTGAGATTGGATTCAGCTCTGTGATGTTTAAGGGATCAGGAGGATGAGATTTTTACTTATGTGCTATACATTGGAGTGAGAGTGATTATCCAGGAAAGTTCAGGGACAAAGGGAAGAGTTTGCATGGTCTAGGTCAGAGGGAGTGCAGCTATCCAAAGGCACCAGGGTGTTCTTTCAAAGAACATATTTGCTCTTCTAAGAGGAGAAAATGTTGAAAATCTAGTCACAGGAAAAGGGCTTCAAGAATTACACTAACTGGATAGGCAAACAATGCAATAGAAGTATAGAATAGAATAAATCAGCTTGGGAAAGACCGTTAATATCATTGAGTCCAATTAACTTAATGTGGTGAGATTTCACCTTCCCCTTTGCTCAATGTCTGAATTAGCCCTGGTGCCCAGACCTACCTGTGGCACAAAGAGACAGGTCGTCTTTTTTTTTATTTTAATGGAACTTGTGATCAGGGTTTTTTTCCTTCCCTCTTTTAGTTCTACTGACTAATTCTTTTGGACAGGTCACAATATTTTGCCATGGCAATACTTTGTCCTGGGTGTGGGTGTTGTCTTTTATGGATTCTTTTAAGTCTTAACAGACAGCTAGTAAGAAATATGAATTTCTGTGCTAAGAATAATTAGCCCTTTGCTTATTTAGATTTACTTAGATTTTTGCATTTAATTTCAGATCAAAGTCTTGGGTAACCCATCAGGTGTCTTTCATTTCATGCAATCTCTTGCCTTGCTTATGTCTCCTGTCAAGTAAGTATGAAGATGATTTTATAAATATGTTCTGATTATTTAAGAATAGAAAACACAATACACAATCTACTTTTAAAACTCCGAAAGTTCATTGCAGGCAAAGTCATAAAAGCAGGTACAAATAGATTCACAGTTGATTCAAACTCTTTTTACTTATTCATCTTAAAATTCAGCCTTGGCAGTGCCTCCTTGTGCTGTACACAGTATGATGCAGCTTTCTTTCAGCTGTGAAATAGCTTGTGAAGACTGACAGACCCACAGGTTTTGTTCTGAAATATCTCTTGCTTTGCACCATGGCCTGCTTTTTATACTGTGTCTGCAATAGAATCCCCTGAGTAACGGTGCTAAGCTGCTGTACACACTGATTGAACTTCTTGATATATTTTCCATCCTTTTTTAAAGTTTGTTTTTAAAATCTAGTAGGAATGTGGTGCTTGGAGAAGCTGGTTAATGAAATTAGTCACAAGAGAAATGGTATGTTCTCCAGATAAAATACATAACTTGCCTCTCCCTCTGCCCAAATTTTGAGGTCAAAGAATCAAACTGCTGGTATTTAGGGTTGTCACTGTGATCTTGATAGTTTAGGTCTAGTTATGTGGGAGTTTTGTTTATTGAAAGCTGTTATTTTAAAGGGTTTTATTTTTACATTTCCTTTCTAGAGCTACCTGGGGAAAGCAGTATATCGTGAGGGAATGTGTGTTGCCAGTGCATTTTGATAGTTGTGTTTGGAGCAAGGGCTAACTTAATGTGTCTGGGGTGCTGCTTTAAATGTTGATACCAGAGCTCAGAGCCTCCACAGGGTCTGCTCTTACTGGTGAAAGATCTGAGGCTTGTCTGTTACAGCTCCTGCATGTCAGGAACCAGGTTATCCTAGAGTAATTTACAATCACAGGATTGTTTAGGTTGGAAAACACCTTTAAGATTGCTGAGTCCAGCCCTTTATCCTGAACCACTGTGTCCCCTGCTGAACCATGTCCTCTGGTGCCACATCCACAAGCCTTCTGAACACTTCCAGAGATTGTGACTACACCACTGCCCTAAACAACCGGTTGCAGTGCCTGACCAAGTTTCCATTAAAATTTTTCACTCGTATCTAATCCAAACCTCCTGTACTGCAACTTGAGGCTGTTTTCAGTCCTGTCACTTTTAACTTGGGAGCAAAGCACCCGGCTGTCTCCTCCTGTCAGGAGTTGTGCAGAGCCACAAGGTCCCCCCGAGCCTCCTTTTCTCCAGGCTGAGCCCCTTTCCAGCTCCCTCAGCCTCTCCTGGGGCTCCAGCCCCTTCCCCAGCTCCGTTCCCTTCCCTGGACACGCTCCAGCCCCTCGGTGTCTCTCTTGTCCTGAGGGGCCCAGAGCTGTCCCCAGCACTGGAGGTGTCCCAGCAGTGCCAGCACAGGGGACAGCACTGCCCTGGGGCTGTGTCACACCCTGGCTGGCACAGCCCAGGGGCCACTGGCCTCTTGCCCTCCTGGGCTCCTGTCCAGCTGCTGGCACCAGCACCCTCAGGGTCTTTCCTGCCATGCATCTTTCTGCTTTACTTGCTAATTTCTTGCTCTTGCATCTGGGTTTTTTAATATCTTCCCTTAACTGAAAGATTACTGAATTCAGAGTTTTTAATTTTCTGATATTTTGCACTGGATTTTTCACTTTAAACCAGAAATCGTGTGGACTTCATGTGCCATATGAAACCCAGTGAAAGGAAAAGTTCCTCTTCATCTGGAAAGGAATCTGGGAACTGGACTCTGGTAGATGAAGGAGGAGAAGAGGTACAGCAGATGACTTCTTTTGTTTCTCTTTTTGTCCTTTATGCTTTTGTTCAAGCTCATTGATCTTTGTGAAATGGATGAGGAAAATCTGACTTAAGTTAAAAAGGATGATTTGAATTTACTTCTATTTTAGTCTCCTTTTATCTCTGTGGTATAACTGTAGAGCGTGGAGCTTCCAGTAGTGAGTGTTAGCAGAGAGCATTCAAATATTTCAGTTTTTCCTAACAGAGCTGTTACTAGTGCAATAGTGAAGCTCTTTACTATTGGTTTTGCTGTAAAGCTGTTGACAGCACCTGTATTTGTCTATAGGATGAGGATCCTGAAACAAGCTGGATTCTACTCTCGGAAGATGATTTGATTGCTCTGTTGTCACAGTTCCCATTTCATGAACTCTTTCAGCAGTTCCTCGGGTTTACATCTGAAGGTAAACCATTTGCTAGAGAGTTATTCTTCATTTTGCTTATGCTGATTAAATTAATGGCTGCCACTGCCGGGAGTGCTACTGTATTATGAAACTTTCTGAGAAAAATAATAATGAACCTGTGCAACAGCTTGCAGGCTAAAGAGATGACATGGAAGTATATGTCATGTGTGTGGGTTAAATAAATACCTAATAGCAATATGCATGCAAAACATTAGAGTCTTTTCCCTTAGTTTGGATTTGGTTGTCAGTTAACTTCTAAAAGTGCTTTCAGAATTATTTTTCCTCCTTGCCTTTTAATTGTAATGTTACGTGATTTTTCTCTGATTTTTTTTTTTTCCAAAATCTCTGGACAAGTAATTGCTTGCCAGAGGTCTTACTACCTGCATAGTTTATTTGTACTTTCATACTTAGCAGGTAGTTATTGTTCATTTCATAAACCTGGCATACATTTCAGCTCACAATATGGTGAATTGTTGCTTTGAGTGCTTGTTAAGTTAGTTAAAAATCCAGAAATCACACTTTTTTTTTTGACTCTTATTTTTGTGTCTCCATCTAAGGTGCTTATTTTCCTGAAAAAACATCTCCCCAGAAGATGATGAAGATTTTTGCCTTTGCCAACTCCTTAGTGGAACTTCTGTCTGTGGGATTAGAAACGTTTAACAGAGCACGGTACCGACAGTTTGTGAAGAGAATTGGTCAGCTCATCAAGTAAGACAATTTTTTTCTCTGTGGTGTGATTGAATCTGTTTTATACATATATTTGATATTCAGAGCTGCTGAAAAATCCGCAGAACCAAACATCAAACAACCAAAGAAACCCAAACCCAGGCAGTTCTCAGGCAGGTTTTGCTCTGACATTTGGTCAGTTCAGGGTTAGCCAGTCTGGGAATCTGAAATGGGCAATTGCAAAATCTAAATGCTCTGGGTGCACAGGGACCAGGTGAGCTATGGAACACCAGCTGACTTCCATTAGTGATGTTGTTAGGCTTGTCTTGGGTAGTCACTGAAGCCCAACAAACAGAAATCCCTTGAATTTTCCCTATCTATAACTGATGTTACTGCTTGATTTCTGTTGTTAACCAAAATTGTTTTGGGGTTTTTGCTCCCTGAAAATTGTCCTATTGTTGCGGTAAGTAAATGTAATTGAAGCCTAAAATCTGCTCTTGATTTTTAAATCTCTGTCATTGGCTTCTATGTGTGCATTCTCAAGGGGGAATACAGTCAAACAAGATAGGAAATCCATCTTTTTCTTTGTGTTATGGAGGCAGTAACTTTCTCAGTGTAATTATTTCTGTATGAGCTTTCTATATGTACTGCTCTTTCATCCTGTACAGTTACTTAACATGCCAAAGGTCACACACAAACTAATTTGGTATAACTGAATATTATGCCTTGTTTGCTTGCAAAACCCAGGAGGGAGAACATAGAAATTTGACTGATGAAATTTATATAGAAACCTGTGGAACCCAGAGGGAAAATCGTTGGTCATGTCTGTTGTGGCTGGACTCTGATCTGGTTGCCCTTGTCTGTGTTTTCCTGTGGTGATGACATACTTAATGATCCTTCTTTGGCTTTTGTTTGTTCTGCTGTGTAGGATGACACTGTGTCATGTGAGTGACCACTGGGCCCAGTATGTTAGTGGCAATAAACAATATGGATCAGTAGAACAACCCTACTCTGTGGAAAAATTGCAACTGGAGTTTGATGAGCTGTTTTTTAGAGCTGTTCTACATGTTCTGAAGGCAAAAAGGTGGGTAATCCCTTCACTGGCTTAGTTTTGGAGGGGTTGAATACTTAAAACTGGGATTTGGAGTAGCTTTAAATACTTAAAGGTTTAAACAAGACTGAAATAAGTAGGATTTTTCAGTGCATTGGTGGCATCAAGGTGGGGAGGAATTAGGCCATGAATTGTATCAACTGACAGAAGCTCTGAAGTCTTGGCAAATTCAGAATGTGTTTGGCTCAGAGTCTGAGGTGCTAATACGCATCCTCACGTTCCTAATTCTGTTATGTAGCAGAGGTGTGGGCCACAGATGTCTCCTTTCCAAATGTTGGGATTTATCAGGGTGGAGCTGTTCCTAACTGCCTCTTAAAATCCAACAGGTTGGGAGTCTGGCTGTTCATGTCTGAGATGCCTTATGGAACCTTGTCCAGCAGCATGCTTTGGAGGCTCTTCTTTGTCATGCACTGTGCTGAGAACGAGCACCTGGAGCAGCTCTGCTCTACTCTTCAGCCTGCTGACTACAAGCAAAGACTCAAAGGTAAAATTCCCCCCCACAAAACCAGTTCTAATCCATTCACCTGCTGCTGCATCAGCTGTGGGTTTAACTCTTTGCACCCTTGAGAGCATGACTGGTCCAGTGGCCACAGAAATGTCTTGGGCAGTTCATGGTTTTCCAGTACCTGTTTGCCCAAATTGTCGTTTTAACAGCAATTCATAAATTTAATTCTCTTGTTTGCTCTGTGGCTGCGTCAGAGCTGCAAGAGTGACATGCAGGAGGTATTCTTGTCTATTCTTGTATGACTTCCCATCTTGACCTTTAACAGTACTTGGAGAGTGAGAATTAAATCCTGAAGTACAGACTTCTGTATCACTTATAGGTGGTGTGGCAATTTTTTGGTTGGATTTATTTGTTGTTTTTTTGGTTTTTTTTGTGACTGGCTGACTGAGTTGCTGGTAGTTCTACAAATAATGTATTTTTAGTGTCCTCCTTTTTCTTCTCCACTAAACTTGCTAATTTTGGCTTTAGTAACTCACATTGTGGGAGACTGCTTATCATTCTCAACTATGTTTCTTTTATCTTAGGCCTTCTTTTCATGTATTCCTTGTCCTAAGTGGCACGTTTTATTTTTATTTTTATTTCCTCTTGACTTTTGTCCCATGTTGATCTCCACAGTGAATGTGGTGTTTTCATCTATAGCAGTGCTATTTAGAGGCCAGCTGGAATGCTAGTTTCCCTCTGCTGCTGCATTCATGGATAATATTTCAGGACTTGATTGACAAGGGGACAGGTAAACAAACAGTTTACTGCTCCCTACTTTACAGCTTCTTTGCTCTCTTCAGGGAGAGCAAATCTCATTTTTATCAGTTTTGCTTCTCAGCTGGCTGGTATCCCAGGTAGCTGTTATCCCATCTACCAAGTTTTCATGGAGAAGCAAAAGAAAGTGGTGATTCTGAGAGGTTACTGAGTATCTTGGCTCTGTGCAAACTCAGCTAGCATTTAAAGCGATTTACACAGAAAGGGAGAGAGATACCAAGATTGTACTTGTGTGCACATGATGAAGTGCTGATCTGATAAACACTTGCCAGCCAAAACAGTAACTGTTAACACTGTTTCAGTAGAAGTCTTTATTTTTGGTTTTGCTAGAAAATTTTCACTGCATCTATTATGGGTTGCAGTAACAAACACAGATTTTTATATATATATAATTATCCTTTTCAGGCATTGTTTTGCTTCTAGCTAACTTTTGTTTCAAAGTCCCCAGTATGCTGATGCAGGATTTCTTTATCCTCTTCATTCTCCTCAATGAGTTCTGTCAGCATAATACTGTTTTTCACCAGTGTCTAGACAGGGAATATCAACAGTTCTTTCTGTGAAACCTGTCTAATCTTCTGAAATATTGTATTTTAACCAACACATAACAAATGAATGCTTAATTTCCTGAAATTCGTACGCTCGAAGACCATGACATTAACATTCTCTTGGGAGAGAACCTTTTTTAGTGATTTGCTCTCCCAAATTAACATGAGAAAAGGGTGCTGAACCTGCAAGTGGAAGCAAGCCTTGGTAGTTGGTGGAAGCTGTAAGCATCAAATCCATAGAGGTGGGAGTAATGTCTTTTTGGGATTACCTGAAAACAGAAGCCAGACAAAATTAAGAGAATAAAAAGCAGTTGTATTTACTGAAGGGCCTTCGGGTACATTTTGGGCAGACAAAGCTCCCCAGGGGCTACACCCAAAAATGGATGACAGGTCACAGGCTTTTCATATTTTTGTGAGTTTGGTCCATTTACATGTTGGAGGTTAGCCTTCCAATTATAGGTAATGAAGTAGTTTACCCCAAGTTTGCTTCCCCCCAGTTCACTTTTGTTTACATTTCTCAGGGCCTGAGACAGTAAGGTTGATTCTCATATTCTCTTGATTCCCTAGAGAGGAATTGTTTTGTCTGACCAAAACAGGAAAGCAGTAACTAACACTCTATATGGAATTGAGAATTATACACTAAAGAATTGCAGGATTACAAATACATGAAAAATATAAAAGCTAAAATCCTAAAATCCCATGTCAGGGATTTGAAACTAGATAATATCCCTTTAATCTAAGGATACTCTGATTTTATTTGTAGTCACAGTTTCCTTGCTGCCGGTATCAAGATTTGAGAAGTCAGTGATTTTTAGGGTGCCCTGAACTTGAATTGTAGTATGGTTAGAGGAAAGGAATAGAGTCAAGTAGTAAGTGGATGGTGAAGATGCTGTTTCTCCTCTACGATAGGACAGGATTTAGGTGGAGTCTCTGCTTCTCTTATTCCTTGTCCCCATCTTCAGTCCCAGGCTATGGCTTGGTGTGGGTTTGAGGTCAGTGTGGAGCCCACGGCTGACCCCTTCTCCCCACTGTGGGTCACTCTCCTGTGCCTCTAGATAAAATAATGATGTGGTCATTTTTAATGTCCTTTTGCATCATCTTAAAAAAAGCCTAAAGTGCAAGGGGAAACACAGTTGTCTGTAACTTCTGCCATAAGGACAAAAAATATCATTAAGAAGTAGAGGTGAATGGATGAGGCACCCCCTGTTTGCCTGCTGTATCTATCAGTAGTGTAGTTTCTCTTACTGTTTGGAAGAAACTGTTTTCTAAAATTACACAATCCTCTAGCATGCTGTTCCGTGAGCTGTTTTGCCTTTGCAAGCCTGACCTTCTCAGGTTGGAGTAGAGTTGCAAAATTCTTGAAAGCCCTTAAAATAGAATGTAACCCAAGTGCAAGTGTTTGATCACAAGCATGCTGAGCACACGTGTATTCAGGTTAGCTGAGTGCACAATGGGTGCTTTTTCTGTATATTCAGCTGCTGTGAAAAAAAAATCACTGTAAACAGTGTTTGCTGGCATGTTGTGGTTCAGAGAAGGTAGATCACTCTCCAAAACTTTTTACCACTCAAATGCTGCTTTCAGTGCTTGTTTTGCTGCACACTCTACTTTAAGTTATTTGGAAGAAATTAAAAATACATTTTAAAGCCCTGTACAGGTTCCTTTGTATCCTTACCTTCCTGTTGTCCCAAAGCCTGAGGAAGGGAATATTTATTTGTTTTTGGCAATATCTGTATTGAGTTTAAAAAGAAACCTCCCTGGAATTTGAGTGAAAACATCTCCTAGCCTTCCTACTTGTGCCTGTTCAGTTCTCTGTTTTCAGAGATAGATTCCAAACAAGTGCCTCCAGTATTTTTTCTTGTATTGTACTTGGGACACTAAAACTGGCCTTTCTTTGTAGCTCTTGGGTGTAATCAAGACTTGGGGGCTCAATACTTGCAGAATTTTTACTTGTAGTTGGCGTGGAATGGTCTCCACAGATCACTTCTTTGGGGTTTGAGTGAATAACTCTATAAACACTGCTGATGTGTGTCCTATTGCAATTTCATTATGTTTTTTTCAATCGACTTTTTTTCTAGATCCAGAGCACCTTGCACAGTTTGAAAAGTATCTCCAGTCAATGAACTGCTCAGAAGAAATCTGTCTGCTCACCACATTTGCTCAGATGGCACAAACCAAACGGGCTGATGTTGATGAGGATTTTATCAAAATAGTTGTTTTGGAGATATATGAGGTGAGTAATGTTACTGATCCGTTCAGGAAAAGAATGAAAATGCTCTTTTTATTTGTAACTGTGGGAGGTGTGAAACTTTCGTGGCTTCTGTAGTTTGTTTAACCATGGAATTAAAAAAGTGCTACTTTTTAAAAAAAGTACTGAGTTAAAATTGCCTGAAGTACTTGTTTTTCTGGGAAGAAGAACAACTTTTCTATAAGCAAAGCCAGAATGAAACAAATAAAACAAAATAAACATATTTTTGTTTATTCTTCTCATGCAGGCCTAACCTGTAGCTCTGGAATTCCTTATGTGGTCTTTTTTCTGTTGTTTTTGGTGAGATTATTTTTAGTGCCTGTGGCTGTGTTGTTCCTGTGTTTAGTTTTGGACATTTTTTTTTTGGCACTGTGACACAGAACTTTCCTGGTGTTTTAGGGCAGTCAGTTTCACTTTTCATATGGGCATTAATTGACTTTACAATGACCAAGAGCAATTTAGTGTCCTGTATTTTCCAGAAGACATTTTAATTCCCTGTTAGTGGAGGTCAGCCAGAAGCAGTAACCTCTCCCTGCTCATCTTCTCAGGTGTCCTATGTTAGTCTTTCCACAAGAGAGGCGTTTTCCAAGGTTGGTCGAGAACTCTTGGGAGCCATTGCCAGCATCCACACACAGATTATTTCTGTACTGCTGGATCGGATTAGAGAGACCATTGATAAAGTGGGGATGGTAAGTGCTGATGTCTATAATTTAAATAATTTAAATCAGACACCCAGTTAAACCTAGAGGCCATACCAGGTTGTGTGATAAGACATGGCTTGGTATGAATGGATGTGTTAAAGACCTATCTGTGGGAGGTTTTTGGTCATGCTTCACTTTAAAATAACAGGCCACAGTGCTGATTATTGTTGTGTGCTGAGTACTGATTTGCACTTTTTGCTTTCTCTCCTCAAAGGTTTCTTTATATCTGTTTAAAGAACTGCCCCTGTACCTGTGGAAGCCTTCTTCATCTGAGATAGCCCTTATCCGTGACTGGTTGTTGAATTACAGCCTGACAACAGTGGAGAATAAACTGGCTTGCATTATCTTGGAAGGGCTGAACTGGGGATTTGGTGAGCATGTAGGTATTGAGAACAGAAGCCTTGAACCTCCTCAGTTTTTCAGAGCAAGAGTTTAGCTCAGCCTGGGAAAAGAACAGAATTTCAAAACAGTTAATTGCATGCTTTTATGTTATGGCTGTACACCTAATGGCACAAAGTGGAAATTTCATAATAATTTTGCAGCACTCTGCCTGAGGATATGCTTGTGCTGCTTTCTTATAGTGCTGCAGCTGAGTTTAAAAGAGATATTTAAGCAGGGATTTTTTCCTCTCTAGATGAGGAAATAGTTAACCGGACAATTTTTTATGAGTCACATGATTAAAATGCTTTTGACTGCAGAAATAGAGGAATCTTTTGAGAAATGCGTAGGAGCCTGGTGTGACTGTAGCTTGCATGCTGGTATCTAGGTACATTTTTCACAGTGCAAGAAAAGTAGTGATTGAAATGAGACCTTTCAAAACCCTGAGCATCATTTAAATTATCAGGAATTACTCCATAATACTGGCTTACTCTAGGGAGCTCCATGACTTCAGGATATAACTGAGGGTGAATGCTGTTTCAGAGAAAAGCAGAAAGATTGAGGGAATAATGTTGCTGCATTCAGTGATTTAGTTTAGCATTGCATTCTGTGCATTCTGAACTCTTTTCTTTGCCATGCTGATGGTTGTACATTAATATTGACTTACTTTTTCTCTCTGTTTCTTGTGGACATGTAAAGAAAAGTAAATATTAGGGAAAATTAACAATTCTTTGCTGTGCAGTAGCAATGCCATGTCTGTACCCTTTGATATGGGGAAAAATGGCTCTTTAATGTGGTAATTGATAGTGGAATTGCTGTGTTTTCGTACTAAAAACATGGTGTTAGGATTTGGTTTTGTTTTTAAAAGCAAAAGTTCAAGTGTCTGTATTATGTAATTTAAAAAGGCATCTATGGATTTTTGGATTAATTATCATGCATTCATAAAATGCACATGGAAAGTGAATATTATGATGCCTTTAAAAAAAATAATCTAGTTATTGGGCTTTGTGTTGCCCTGTGTGAGCCTGGTACTCTTTAACATTGAGCTGAATTTTTTTCAGTGGGCAAGATTTTTGCCTAGATTTTGCAATAATTAATTTGAACAGCAAGAAAAATATTAGGATTTATTTCTCAGTGGTGCAGCTGAATGTACAGTTGTAGTGACCTCTTAAATGACTCAAGGTTTTATGTCCTGACACTGTTTTTAGCAGAATACTCTTCACCTGGATCCAGATATCCATTCTGAAGTTGCACTGATGGTCCTGGAAGCGTATCAGAAATACCTCTCCCAAAAGCCATATGCTGGGCTGCTTTCTGAAAGCATAAAACAGGTATCCTTTCTCCTTACTTAGAAGGAATAACTTATGGAAAAGCTCCAGGGCAAGATCTTGTTTTCTCTTTTTTTTTTTTTCTTTTTCATTCTTCTTTTTAAAGCTATTCTTTGTCCAACTACAATTTCATAACATAATAACACTCAATGTTGCCTGCACCCACAGAGCTGTTTGAAAATACTGTTAGGCTTCTGTTGAACATCTGTGTGAGAATCACAGAATCATAGAATGGTTTTGATAGAAGGGACTTTAAAGATCATCCAGTCCCACCCCCTGCCATGGGCAGGGACACCTCCCACTATCCCAGGTTGCTCCCAGCCCCATCCAGCCTGGCCTTGGACACTGCCAGGGATCCAGGGGCAGCCACAGCTGCTCTGGGCATCCTGTGCCAGGGCCTCTCCACCCTCACAGGAAACAATTTCCTCCTAATATCTGATCTAAATCTACTCAGTTTGAAGCCATTCCGTTTGTCCTGTCACTCCGTGCTCTTATAAACAGTCTCTCTCCATCTTCCTTGAAACAGACATTTAATTTTGACCCACTTGCAGGTTTGAGAATAGTCACAAACTGCTCCTTCTTTACTCATGCAGAGATGGACAGTACTTGCTGAAGCAAGGCTATTTCTCACTACTGGTGATCATAAGAGAGCTCACTCCAGCTCTTATCTTATTTGAAGACTCAAGTGTTAATCCCTTTTGGAGCTTTTCAGCAGTGGGCAGTGTTGCGTGACCTGAACACACCACAGACATTTCTTAAATTGATTTTACAACACGCTGGACTCACAAAGGGATAGCCCTAAGTTACAGGATGCAACTGGAAGGATAGAAAGATCAAAGTTAAAAAATCCCTGTTTCGGATATTTGTCACCATTGGGTTGGATGTGGCATGCACACACAGTTGAACAGAATAACAGCGGCGTCCTGTTTATTCTGTGTGTTCTCCAGTTTATACTCTCCTAACAAAGTGTGGTCTTAAGTCATTGACTACATCACAATAGCTTATTATATTCATCGGTGCAAAGCAATTATTATCAATATATTCGGCAAAAGTTTTGCAAAAATTTAGTAAGACACATACACACATTTACTTACGCACGTAATCTAACTACAAAAATCCTTCATGTTCTTTTTTAATCAGTTTCCATGCTAATGGTCTTGTCTTCTTCCTTGCTGTGGATACACTCAGAATTCATCAGTTGCTGTTTCTTCTACTAAATCAGTTTGGCTTACAGGCCAGCTGTCAAGCCCCTCCACACTTCTCCCTTTTTGTATTTGAGCTACAAACACAGCTGCCAAGGATTTTTGCAGGGCCCTGTGCAAAAATCCAAGCAGATAGGGGAGACACAAAGCAATAATTACAATCACCAACAAAATTAACGATCCAGTCTTCAACAAGGATTTAAGCCATTCAGTGATGCCCCAACTGCTGAAAAAACTATTCAGCCATCCCTATCCTTCATCCACCTGTAATTGATTGACTCTTTCAAGTTTGCAATGCTTTTGTAGATTGATTCACTGGGATCTGATAAATTCATGCAACACATGCCTTCAAAATCCTGGCATGCATGACCGTGTGCATGCTATCTGCATCTAGTAGTAACCCACTTAAAGCCACGCATGTGTCATTGCTTTGTTTAGCTAACCAACAACCAAGTTTATTTAATGAGGATAGAGCATGAGCTGCAGGTACTCCAGGTGTGAAGATGGATGCAGAAGCAACAGAAGCAGGTCCCCAAAAAGCCACATTGTCCTGACGTTGAGAAGACACTGAGAAGTAAATTTATGCTGAAGTGATCATTTGCTTCTTATTTTTCGGTCCATCTTTGTAATGTTGGGCATCAATAGAGTCAATTGCCCCAAACTGCAGGGACCTCCCATTATCCTACTTGGAACACCAACCCGAGTACAATCACTACAGATTAAGAACACACCTTCTGGCAGCTGCAAAGACGCCTTAGAGGCACGTGATGTACGAGGTGAGGTGTATTTACACCACAAGCTTGCATTTCTGTATACATCTAGTATTGCATTTACATGACCCTGTGGTCTTCTCTTTCCCCTTGTAACTGAACATCACAAAAGCATCCATTTGCAACGATCCCAGCAATGCTAGCTCCTGTGGCTCAATGGTAACCTGAGGCAAGTATGCATAGATGCTGTCCCAAAAAATCTACATTGTGTATGGGATTCACTGATTTACAATTAAAAGCTTGTGAGGGACAAGGCCAGTTGTCAAGAGGTATACCAACACGAGACATAGAGAGTGGATTTTCAGGATTGGAGACTGATAAACATGTGTAGCTTTAGCCAGCGTCACCCACACGTTGTGCCTTGGTTGTGGTGGAATCTTCCATCCTGTTCCTTCCTGTGTGCTGCAGGTAAGGCTTAACACAGTGAGCAGGAATCCAGCGTGGTCCATTTTCTGTAGAGACACAATCATACCCCTTCCCCAGGTTATTAAATCTACAGGACCACTCCATTGGCCACTAACCCGATCTCTCACTTGCACCCAAGCAGGCTTTTGCAGCTCCGATTTCGAAATTAAAGAGGAAAGGTGGGAAAACAAAGGAGGTAAAGAAGTTGTCTCCCTGTAGGATAAAAAGTTCAACACATAAACTGCTTTGTCCAGTCGTGCCCGGGGAGTTTCTTCTTGCATTCCCCCTTCTTGTTTTTGAAGCTGGTGCTTCAGTGTGCCGTGACCATGTTCAACAGTAGCTTGTCCAGTGGAAGAATGAGGAATACCTGTACTGTGTACAATGCCCCAAGCAGCTAAAAAATGCTGTGTTTTCTGAGATATATAACCAGATCCATTATCAGTATTAACCTGCTGGGGTACTACTAAAACAGCAAAAGCTCTTTGAAAGTGATGAATAACGTCTACAGCTTTTTCACCTCCATGTGCAGTTATTACAACAGCATGAGAGAAAGTATCAATTGATACATGTACATGTCTTCCAAAATCAGCAATGTGAGTGATGTCTGTTTGCCAGAGTTGCAATGCTTGCAGCCCTCTAGGATTGGTCCCATAATATACAGGAACTTGTGAACCTTGACAGTCAGGACATGAAGCAGCAATTGAATGAGCGTCATTGCTAGTGAGGCCAAATTGCAGCTGTAAAGCTTGAGATCCCTGATGGTAAAATTGATGAGATAAGATGGCTTGTTGCCTATGATCAGGGACTGTTAAGGCAGCATTGGCAACAAAAGCATCAGCTACAGCATTTCCTTCTGTGAAAAATCCTGGCAAAGAAGTGTTACTGTGAATGTGCAGCACAAAATACCATTCAGTGGGTTTCTGAATTGTATTCCACAATACCATCAATACATCAAATAAAGGTGAATGATCAGTTTCAGATAAAACAGCCTTTTCCAATTTTCAGGTCAAATTTGCTACATAAGTAGAATCTGTCACAATGTTCACAGCTTGAGGGAACAACTGAAATGCAGTGGCTATGGCTTGCAATTCAACAATTTGAGGTGAAGCTGTTTGAAATTTTACCAAATGTTGCCAATTACCATTGATTTTGCAAGTAATTTTCCCTGTTTTTTCAGGCCCCTCCATAGATATTCAGTCAAAGATGCTTATATTTATTTATTCAGAGGTTTTAGCATTGTGCTGGGCCTTGTCTTCCCAGTATTTTTTTTGTATGGTGTTTCTTCTTTCTCTGTGCTTTTTTTCCCCCAGCCTTTTCTTCCCACACTCTGAATGTTCCTTGTTGTCTCTGCTCTGTTTTGACTTGCTCCTCTGTACTACTTAACCATGGTTTGTAATCTTGTGCCAGCCAAATGAGTTCTCTTTTTTAAGCCAGTGTCAGCCCTAGTTTCCACTTGTGCTGTTTAATCTGTCCTGACTTGCATGAACATATAACTAGAATTTGAGAGAAAATAGTGCTCAGGTTCATGTACCCCTACTCAAAGAGGATGAAATACCTACACTGCCCTCCAGCTCTACAATTTACACTGCTCTGTCAGAACATGTACATTTTTTTCCCCAGAGATTTACAATTCCTTATGATCTAGACATGGTCTTTGTGACAGTAGACACATACATTTGTGACTCTGCCTTTCCACATGCAGGCTTTTTTCTAAAGGAGAGGCTGCCAGGTTTTAGGCTTTTTGTTGACAGATAATGTTTTTGCGTAGATTTTTCTATTTCCTTTCACTAGCAGTCTTAAATGTTTTAAACATTATTGAAGGTTGTGTCTGGCTTTTTTTTTCAGTATTTAAATTAAAACTTAATTCAAGGTCAGCATCTAGCTTGGAAAAAATTAACCAGATGGTGTAAGTTCATAGCCTTTACCTAGAGGGATGGGGGGAAGGAGAGGGAGGTAGAAATTGAGGCCACAGGAAGAGAGTGTTTAGATAAACTACATGGTGCGTCTAAAAAATAATTGCTATTGGTCTAATCCTAAAAAATTTGGGTTGGAAGGGACTCCAAAGTTCATCCAGTTCCCCTTCCATGGACCAAGTGCCACCAAGTGCTGTGTCATGGCTGTGCTTCCTCTCATTCCTGCTCCTGCTGCTCTGTTCCAGGTCTCCTACCTGGCCAGCATCGTTCGCTACGGGGAAACACCAGAGAGTTCCTTCAATCAGTGGGCGTGGAGTTTGATTTTGAGGCTGAAGCTGCACAGGAATGACCGTGGGGTGCAGCAGAGCGGGCTGGCTGTGCCCGTGTGCGACAGCGCGCTGGACACGGCCGAGTCGGTCACGCTGCACCCCCTGCTCAAGGCTGTGAAGGCAAATATCCCCATTGGCTGCTACCTGGCACTGGCAATGACCACCCTGGGCCACAGGTGAGGGCTTTTTGGGGGTTTGCCTTGGGTGCATGGCCCCAGGGACTGAGCAGCCTCCCTAATGCTGAGCTGTGGGTTGTTAACGGCTTTGTGCCTGTTTAAAGAGTAAAGGATTTGTGACGTGAGGGATCGTGCAGCTTGTCATCTCTCTTAGGAGGAGGAGCTGGGCCTGGTTAGTCTGGAGAAGACTGAGAGGGCATCTCATTAATGCAGATAAACATCTCAAAGGCAGGTGTCCAGAGGATGGTGCTGGACTCTTCAGTGGTGTCCAGTGACCAAATGAGGAGCAATGGCCACAACTAAAATACAAGAAGTTTCACCTTAATGTGGAGAAGAACTTCATTACACTGAGGGTAGCAGAGCCCTGGAACAGCTGCCCAAGGAGGTCGTGGGTTCTCCCTCTCTGGAGACATTCCAAATCCACCTGGACTCATTCCTTTGTCTCCTGCTCTGAGTGACCCTGCCTTGGAGGAGTCTGGACTGGATAATCTCAAGATCTTTTCCAACTCCAGCTTTCTGTCATTCTGTGACTGTAGTTTCACAGAATCCCAGAATAATTTAGGTTGGAAAAGACCTCCAAGGTCATCAAGTCCAATCTGTGACCAATCCCCACCTTGTCACCCAGCCCAGAACACTGAGTGCCACGTCATTGCTTGGACACCTCTGGGGATGGGGAATCCACTGCCTCCTTGGACAGCCTGTTCCAGTGCTTAATAATCCTTTGTGTAAAGAAATTATTCCTGAATTCTTTCAAGCAACGTGCTATTTCCTTTATTTTGCTAGTAGTGCTTTTTTTGCCTTTTTTGCCTGCACGTTAGGGTCCAGTCATAAGAAATAGTACTGAAACTGGGGTTTAACAGTGATTTCTCTGTACAGGAGTAACTTTGAACCACACATACTGAAAGGGTTGTTCTTGAGGTAGTTTCTTTTATCACGGCAGCACTGCATTCAGAAAATAGTGAGGAGAAAAAACTCACTCACTCTGGGAACGGTAGATAAAGAGCACTGTAAGAGTAGTGAACCTCTTAGGCATGACTGTGTTCCAACACAGTCTTTTCCAGTGCTTTTTGCTGGTTTGTAGGTAAGGCTTTTGGATGCCATCAGATGTTCTTGTTTGAGGTACAGAGCCACACAAAACTTGATCAGTTCTCACCAGAACTGTTTTCCCTGAGCCTGTGATCCCTTTGGTTATGTGCTAGGCTGTTAAAAACTTTCACTGACTTGTTTACTCCATATTACATTATGTTGCTCTTTTAAGGAAAAATAATCTGGGCTTTCTTCTCCTTCCCCAAGGAAGCCATTGTTTCATGATAAGGTTATGCCATAGATACTTTAAAGCACTGGAGTAGTTTGAAACTGATATTAAGGTATTTTGAGTTGAGAGTGGAAATTTTTCCATAACCTTGAGCATGAAATAAAACACCAAAGAACCTTTTTAGCCTGTTCTCCTGCACCCTCTCTGTTTGGCCTTTGGCTCTTCTTTTTCCTGGAGAGGAAGGCGAGTTGTCCAAGTTAGTCAAGAATAGTGAGCTTTAAAGTGGTAGAAACTTCATGAAGACTTGCATCTCCAGTGATTTTTGAAAGATGGGACACTGATCCCCAGAAAGAAATTTGTGGAGGAAGGAGATACTTGGTAAATATTTGAGAAGGAAATACTTAGCAAATCTGTCAGCAATTGAATGACTTCTGCAGCTGAAGAAAAAAACTCTCTATTTAGCTATTTAGATTTTCAAAGATAAAGTGTAAAATTATGAATGTATTTACATCTCAGTTAATGAGAATTAAATCAACACCTTGTCTCCCTTTCTGCTGATAGTGAATGCGTTTTTCTTAATTTTTTTTTTGTTTTGTTTTGTTTTCTGACAGCATTGAGAAATTCTGTGCTGAGGGGATCCCTCTTTTGGGTGTACTGGTCCAGTCTCGACATCTGAGAACAGTAGTCCATGTGCTGGACAAAATTTTGCCCTTGTTTTACTCTTGCCAGTATTACCTCCTGAAGAATGAACAGTAAGCATTATGTGTTCATAATATGTTCATTTTTTAATTTTATACATTTGTTTATTTAATTTATTCATAGTTGCAGTGAAAGTTAATATTTTGGTTTAGACACCTGACAGTCTCCCAGACAAATCCTGAGTAAGATTTGGGTGCTGATGTAGATCAAGAACTGTATTTAGTCCTGATGAGCTGCCTTGAATTACAGGCTGGTGTGAAATGTTCACACTGTGCCCAGTGTATGGCTGAACTGGAGCAATTAAATCTGCATTGTGGTTGTGAATCAAACCCTTTCTATATGTGTCTCACAGGTGCTGTTGAGCTGTTTTAAATTCTCTAGAAGCAGGCTTTTTATTTAATATGCAGTAGGAGATATTTCAATTTAATTTGTTGACATCCCTAGGTTTTTATCTTACGTGGAACTGTTCCTTCATCTGGATAGTGGAGTCCCTCAAGGAGTGACCCAGCAGGTTACCCATAAAGTGACACAGCACTTGACAGGAGTGAACTATGGAGAAAATGTTAAGCTGCTCAGTAGTATGATACAGGTAAGAAGATTATTTAAAAAAGAAAAGGGGGAAAGAGTGTTTAAAACCAAGCTTCTTTGACTGAGTTAGTGTTAAAGATTAGAAAGGATACTGAACCTGGCAGTTCAGTCACAGAATACCCTGTATCAAGCATTAGTAGCTGGGTTTGGTTTCCTGAAATGGTCCTGCTTAAACTTGCCTTAATCTGGCAATACATGTGACACTAGCAACAATATTTGCCTTTCAGACTTCTTGGAAAATTCATTTTCCCTTACCAGGTCAAAACTGTTTAAAAAGGAAATGTAATATGCAGCACTGCTTTCTTGTTTGTGTTACTTGAGGAATGCAGCAGAGATACTAATGTTTGCAAGCTCTGCTTTTTACCATTAATTTAGGGCTCTGAAATGGAAAAATACTCTTGAGTTAGGGAACAGCGGAGGTTTTTTTTAAGTGCAGAGAGGTTAAAACCCAAGGCCCTCTAACATTAGAGAGGAAACTGACTTAATCTGGGAAGGCCTTTTGCAGGATCAGCAGCCTGGAATTTGGAAATAGGTACTGTTTATGCCTGCAGGGGGTCCTGGTTAAGGCTTCTGTGTCTGTTTTTGCTGATTGCACAAGGTGCTCTTCTCTCCAGGCTTAGAATCTGCAGAAGTTTGGAGGCTGAAGATGGCAAAGCTCTCCTTACTTGGTTATAGAGAGTGTTGTAAATTTAAGGGTAGCCCCACAGCCTCAAGCAAGTCAAACAGTTCTCCAATAAGTTCTTAAACGTTACTAAAAGCTGCAAGCTGTTGACCAGTTTTCCCCTTTAATTTGCCAGACTCACATTTTTGTAAGTGACCATCCAAATGGAGTGGGGCCAGCTGCAGTCCTGGAGTTCTGGGTGCAGGTGCTCACAAGCCAACAGCTGTGGCACAGGGACCGTGCCACGCTCTGCCTGCTGGATGACTTGTGCAAAGCTGCTTTTCAGTACAGCCAGGAGGACTGTGTGCAGAAGCTGCTTTACCAGCAGCACAAGGTAAATAGATGTGGTGTTGCAGTGTGGCTGTTGAGTAAATGGTCAGCTCATGTGTTGCACGGTCGGATTTTGATGTGAATGTGTTTTCCTGGAGTGCAACAAGAACGACTGTGGAATCCTGGGATGGTTTGGGTTGGGAGGGACCTTTACAGCCCATCCAGTTCCACTCCTGCTGTGGGCAGGGACACCTTCCACTATCCCAGGTTGCTCCAAGCCCTGTGCAAACTGTTCTTCAGCACTTCCAGGGATGAGGCAGCCACAGCTTCTCTGGACAGCCAGTCATCATGATGAGTGATGGGGTTATCTGATTTTTTTCTGAGTTGATCAAGATTAATTAAATGTCTGATATTTTATAATAATGATAATAATTACTACTAAAACCAGTTTGGAACATAGTTTTCATTCATGTGAATTCTATTGTAGTTTGTCTTCTTTGCATTTCAAATATTTGATGGAGTGTTTAGGACAGAAGTGGAGCTCCCTCTCCTGAAACAAACCAGACACAGTCACTGCAACAGGATGTTTTCACTGAAATAGAAAGTCCAAGGAGGCATTTCAATGGTGCCTGGCAGAGCTGAGGTTGGAAAGGAGCAACAAGAGGTGGAAGGGAACCTGGGTGAAGATTGAGTTACACACTTGTAGCTTCTAAATCATCTGGTCGTGAAAAAACTCCAAATGTTTTCTGTTTCTGTGCAGAATGCTTTGGGCTATCACTGTGACAAGGGTATGCTGTCTTCACTGGTCAGCTGGATTGTGGCAGGCAATGTCACACCATCCTTTGTGGAGGGCAGTGCCAACTCCTCTCAGGTGAGTGCCATGATGGTGTTTTGTTGTGGGAAAAGCAGCATACTGGTCTAGGGGTCTGTCTTTGGTTTTTTGTTGTTTTTTTTTTTTTTTTAGATTTCTCTCTTGGTCACTTTTTCTTCCTGTCCAAGAGTTTTCTTGCAAAGAAATCCCAGTTTAGCCTAGGAGAATGCTGTGGGTTTATTGCACTAGAAAGAACATGGATATTTTGCACAGAGAGAGTTTGTCTAATCTGCATCCAAGAATTCATATAATAGGACATATTAGTTAAATTTTTTCTAATCTACTATTGTTCTTGATCTGTTTAACAAGACAAAATCTGTAAAGCCTGACTTTTCTATTAGATCAGTCTTCATCTGATAAATCTTTTGAATTTGAGTTACTTTCTCTCTGCTTAAGTGAGCTCCTTATTCAAACAAAAAGGATAAAAAACCTTGCAGTACCAGAGAGAGGTGTGTAGTGCAGGTGGAAGAGAGGAGATCTTATTTTACTGAGTTTGAGAAGGTTGTTTCCTCCAGAGCTGTCTGGGTAATTCTGTCAGTTGTGTCTGCTTTTCCTCCTCTTCCCCAACACTGTACAAAGGGGAAGTTTGAATTTAAGGATAAAGAGATTTTGTGTGTTGAGATGTGATACTGCTTTTTGCAACTCTGCAGTGAGAATCTGTCAAACAGTTACTCCTCTTAAGAAATCATCAAGCTTCCTGGTCCTGCCTCTTGCTGTTTTGCTATCAATATTTCTGTCATTTCTGTGTTGTGCAGGTCTGGTTTGCATGGATGGTGTTAAATATGGAGTCAATATTTGAAGAAGATTCACAGCTTCGCAGAGTTGTGGAGGGGGAGCTGGTTATCAATGCTTTAACTCCTGATCAAGCTTTGAAGGTGAGAGAACTGGTCATCCCTTTTTATTAAGTAGAGAGAACTGCTGGAGAAAAGTGTTCCCTTGTATAATTTATTTTTTTCTCTTATGTACTACTTTCTAACCAAGATAAATGCATAAATAATGCTTCACCTGGCTGTGCAGGAGATAATATACTGTAGGGAAATTTTCTTATACATTTTGAGAATATTTGAGTTCCTTTACATTTAAAAGTTACCGTGGAAATACCTGATTTTACTATATCAGTATTTTCAGAAAACTAGTTTGTGCTTTTGCATTGTTTTCTGAGTCATCTTAAGTGCCTCAAAACCTTCAGTGGATTTATTCTATACCCCTGATATGGGGAATGCTTATTTTTCAGGTGGGAAAACGTGTCTGTATTTCAAACATGATTTCTCAGATGACCTGAATTGTGCAGAAGACTGGCCTTTACTTTTCTCTGTTTTCTGAATTATTTCCCAAGACTTTCAAAACTATTTAGGTCTCTCCTTTTAAGAACACTTAATAAGCTGTACTTCAGGCCACATTGCAGCATTTTCCAGCTTCTTTGCCCAAATTCAGTTAGAAATTCTGGAGTGAAGCAAGTGGAAATGAAAGCTGTCCATTCTCAAAGTGTACCTTTTGGCCCATTCTTCATCTCAGCTGTTTCAGTGTGTTTCGGTGAAGGAGGTGGCTCTGTGAAAGTAGGTTTGCTTGGGCTCTGTCAAGTACATGTCTTGCATCCTTGGAGCTGGTCTGGAGAACATTTGCTCTTTGGTTTGATTTGTCTTGATTTAACTGGCAAACAAAAGAAGTGTGTGGAAAAGGATGCCAGAGGTCTGGTGTAGGAGGTGAGGGAGTGCCAGGGTCTGCTCCCAGTCTTGGGAATTCAAAAAAGCCTCCCATTCTCTTGCTTCAGACAGTCCAGGAGTAAGACTGTTTAACAATTTAGTGAGTCTGTGGTGTTGCTAAAATGGGGTGCTGCTACTCATAGGTTGCTTTGGTTTTATTCTGCTTTTGCTTCTGTGTTCTTTCTTGACATTAGTTATATTTTGCATTTTGAATTTTCTCTAATGCTATATTAAATGTAATCTGGAAAAAGTTAAAAGTAGCATGCTGGAGGTTTAAACCGGGGATGTCTGCTTCTGTGAGGAAGAACAGTAATTAACTGTAATTAACACCAGTAGCCCATATGTTGGCCTTGTGTCAGAGCCATCATGCTGGGTATGTGTCAGCATCAGAGATGTAGGTCAGCTCTCCAACATAACTGTGAGAAGGGCAGCTCATCCTTCAAGTCCTGTGACAGATGTGTGACTGCTTCCAAAGTTTTCTCCACTGTAATTACCAAGTGTTCGTGCTGTGTTAATCTGCTCAGTTAACCTGTGACAGCCTGTTACAGCACCACACTTGTCTGGAAATTTTGTTTCTGCAGAAAGCCCAGGCCCAGCTGAAGCTGCCCATTGTCCCTTCCCTTCAGAGGCTCATGATTTACCGCTGGGCTCACCAGGCCCTTGCTACCCCTGCAGGTCACCCTCTCCTGCCACTGATCTGGCAGAAATTCTTCCTCCTGTACCTTCACCGACCAGGACCACAGTATGGGTGAGTCTGCCCTGCTCCAGCAGATTAGCAAGCACTAATGAAGTGCACAGCAAGTGAGAGTCAGTGCATTACACTGACTGCTCCTGAAAGCAGTGGGTACCAGCAGCTTCTCTGTTGAGCCAATTTATCTGCAGAGATGCTGATTTGACATTCGCATCAAGACTTAGTTATGCTTTTTTGTTCATTTTCAGATTACCTGTAGATGGCTGTATTGGAAGACGCTTTTTTCAGAGTGCAGCTCATGTTAACTTGCTAAATGAGATGAAGCAGCGGCTGACAGAGGTGGCAGACTTCCACCATGCTGCCAGTAAAGCCCTGAGAATGGAGAATCCTGAGGGCAGTGACAGGTCCCCAGAGAGGGCCAGCTGCTCACCTGATTACCTGACTTCACCTGAGCTGCATAAGGAACTCGTCAGGTAAAAAAAGCCTTTCCAGTTCCACGTTTATCAATGCAACTGCCTGAGTAACTGCTACAGCACAGTCATAGCTGTGTGAGAAATGAAGGGATGTGACCTTAGATGTACTGCAGGCACTTATTAAAAGCATAAAATCATAGAACCATTCAGGTTGAAAAAGCCTACCAAAATCATCAAGTCCAGCACTTAATCCAGCACTGTCAAGGCCACCACTAACCCATTGTCCCCAAGTGCACAGTTGGGCTCAAATCCATTCCTCTGTTTGCATAAGTTGTTTATTTTGAGAGGAGACTGGTTTTACTACTAAAAATAAAACATTGTTGGTAGGTTTGTCACTCCCTTTAGGGGAAAAACTTTGTCATGAATGGTAGCCCCATGCTGGCAAAATATTTGTTATTTAGGCATATCTGCTACTCGTGTGTACATCACTAGCTATAAATGTAAAAGGCCACTTGGTATGTATACATGTTTGTCGCAGACCAGGGCCTGAATTTATGTCTGAGTAAGATTCCTGCATCAGGAAATTTACTGTGAACTTCAGCACATGGTTCAGTGCAGTTTGCTTGGTTAGAACCTGAAGGTGAGCTCTGCCAAGCTGTGTTCTGTGCCACCTGAAAAATGGTAAATCTGCTTACCAAAACCTTGCCACAGGACTCCCTTTTTGTCTTGGAGTAGGCTAAGGAGGGGGACACAGTCACTCACTGCTACTCAGCTGGTGAATGTTCACTTTTTTAGGTATAGTAGCTACTAAGAGATACCTATACCTCATGTAGACTAAACCTGAGGAAGTATGTGAATATTGCAAGGAAATATTTGAAAGGTTTATTTGAAATATTTGAAAAGAGTCCCTTGTTCAGGCATCCTGGATGTGTGGAATCTGAGCTCCTGCTCAGTGCTCCCCTCAGCATTCAGTAGGTACAGTACACACAAACAAGGGAGATAATAAATCCCACTTGGTTGTCTGTGAAAAATAATCCAGAGATGCTCACGGATGAACTAGATTAATATTTTCAGTCTTTCCTTTCAAATAGGTTTCCCGCTCCAATAGAAAGCCAGACTGCTCTACACCCAAATAAATCTTATGCTCAGGAAGTTTAATGACCTGTCTAGTTTCCTAGACAGGAGGGAAATTATTGGTAGGGTTTATAGGGGCTGATGCTTGGAATTGGTCTACTTCCATTTTTTGACCAATGACACTGATGAAGGACTCTGCTAGTGATATTTAATACCACAGTGTGAAGATTTAATGGCATTCTAGTGCTTCCTTGTCAGGAAGGCTTGGATGGTGTGGTTGTGAAAATGGTAGCAGTCGGTGGAATGATGTCAGCTGAAAAGAGGGTGTATTTATGTTAAAGTTATAACAAATGAGGAAATGAGAAGGAGCTAGCCATGAATGAGACTCTGAAAAGAAATTAAAAGATGTGACTTAACTCAGGCGTGACTTTTTGGAACAGGCACTGCAGAGAGGTTGTGGGGAGAGAAGCCAAACTTGCACATGTGTACTCTGTTTATTCCTTTGGTCTTTTGAATGGGATTGTGGTGGTACTTTCTGACATAAGAGACTATTCCAGTCCTGGGTCTTATGCTAGTTTGCATAAATGTTTTTCTTTTCAGAATTTTTCCTCTTACTCTTTGTTGCTGCCCTTCATATTTTTCTAAGTACCTTCTTTTCACTGTTGGTCTTTAACTTGACAGTAAACAAGTGAAAAAACACTTGAAATGTCTTTTTTTAACCATGCCACCTTGTAGCATTATTTGTTGCCCTAATTCTAACCTTTGAACAATCAAATTCACACTGATTTTTTTTCCCCTTTTTTTTCCTTTTTTTGCCCCTCAGGCTTTGTAATGTTTTAATTTTGTGGTTGGAAGAAGAGAGTTTCCAGAAAGGAGATACATACATTCCCTCTTTGCCAAAGCAGTATGATGCACATAGACTTGCTAAAGTCATGCAGAATCAACAGGTGGGTTGCTGATAACACTGGCAATCTGAAATCTAAAGTCCACTTGCTAAGATGAGTCTTTGAAATCAGTGAGAGAGTTGTGTTACTGGTCTGTAATACACATACAGCTTGTATGATACCTTCATGGCTCTTTTTCCTAAAATCCTGTGCTGTCCCAAACTGCCTTCCTTTATGTTTGAAATGTAGATTCCTTGCATATCTGTCATTTCTTGCAACACAATCCTTTTTCTGTACTGCTCTATAATTACTTTTCTGTTCTAAGTTAGTATTAGAGGATTATTTAAGTTGCAGCTTTAAATAACAAAAGACTGGACCCCAAAACCTGCTTGTGTTGGTAGTCTGTAAAATGTCAGGTTCAAATATAAGTTAGTGAGTGTGCATTTTTCTGTTCTTCAAGCCTAAAGACTTAGTATAAGCAAAACCCTCCAAGAGGAGAGATTTTGGAAGGGCATTTCTTTATACTTGCTTTGTTTTCACTCCTCCAGTGTATATGACTACTGGAAATGCAGCCCACTTTAGCCTGGCTGCAGTTAATCATGCCATTATGTTTTAGACTATCTTGGTCTCTTGTATTCCCTTTTTAGGAGCAGATTTTTAATAATCTGTCTTTCTCTTTGTCTCTTATATGTTAGAAATTATACCATGTGTCAGGTTTCATCTCTTAAGTGTCACAAATGCTCTTCAGTAGATATATGTGTATGGTATATGTAATAAAAATAGTTCAGTGTTTTTCTTCAGTTTAGATTTTTTGCCCTGAATAATAAATCTAGGACTTAAAACTGCAGGGTATATTTTTTACGTACTTACTTTAGTTCCCCAGCTACTAGGATAGGTGGACAGCACATGGTGCTGACCAAAACGGGGATGATAATTTACTTCTTTTGTGCTCCAGGATCTGTGGATGGAGTATGTCAATGTGGAACTCATACACCATGAGTTTCAGGAAGCTCTGAACCTTTGGCTGCAGGTTCAGCTTGAATCACATGCAACCTGTGCTTCTGCAGGGGAAACAGATTTCACCAACCCTTTGTCAGGTAAGAGATAAAAATACTGTTAAGGAAACTGCACCTTAAAGGGTTACTGGGATGTCAAAGCCCTGGTTTCTTTAGGAGCTTGATGATGCCTGTCAATAAAGATTTTCATACGGTTTGTTTTCTGTGGGTATGGTATTTTCCATGAAGTTGTCATGGTTTTCTCACTAAGATTTTCATGTGAGAAGCTAACACTGAGGCTTTTTGGCTTCAAGTTTGCCGTGTCACAGAGCAGAGCTAGGGAGTTATGGGTGAGCTCCCCGAAAGTTCCTCTGCACAGAGTGTGCTCCAGACATTTTCCCAAAATTTAGAGAGAGACAGGTACAAGCAAAGGTAAAACCAGCTGCATCTGAAAACATATTGTCTCTGGGATTTTTTTTTTCAGTTTTGTTTGTTTGATTTGGTTTTGTGTTGTATTTCCCATGTGTTTCCCTGGAGTTTTGGCATAGTGAGAGGGTTGTTCTAGCTCAAGAGGGTTGATAGTCATAGCTGGTACATTAAGGATGTAGTGAGATTGGATTTGGGGCTGATCCAAAGAAGAGGAAGGAGTGAGGGAATAGAAGGGAACTGGAATAGACTCATAGGTGAATTTTCACTGTTTGGACAAAAAAAATGGATGGAAATCAGCAGGAGAAGAGGACTGACCCAGAGAGAGGCTGTGCTCTGAAAAGGAATTGACACTGACAGGATTAGAGGTGAGGATGAGTTATAGGGAAGGAAGACGAATTTTGCTTAGACTTTTTTCTGGGTGCCTGTGTCAGATGAGTAAAATAAGTGACAGGGAGACTGGATGATAGGAGTGTTTGGGGAAAACCAGTGGGTCTTTTGATCCTAACCTTTGTGTGATGGAAGAGCTGGTCATGAAGATCAGATGTGTGAAATAAAGTTTGACAACAATGAGATCAGTTGAGTGATTTTTTTTTTTTTAATGGGGAAACCTGAGAAATATTTATCTGCAGTGAAAAAATGCTTCATGCAGAAAAATTAATGTTTTTGTTCAGTTTCTCCTAAACTTTTCTTATTGACCAAACTTGCTTCTGGGTATTTAAATTCCTTTTGTAGCCAAAGTGAGGATCATGAATAATTTGAAGAAGCTTGATACTCCCAAGCCCCCTCTGCCTCTGCAGACGATGAGAGCTCCAGTGCCAGTGATTTCCTCTGCCACTCTTGTGAGTCAGAAAGACGCGATCCAACTCATGCGCAAGGACCTGAACATCTTGCAGCAGCACGCCAAGTGAGTCATGTCTGTGCTCCTTGTGCCTCACTGTTAGTATTCCCAGTGTATCCAGCAGTGCCTTAAAATCATCATGGAGTCACAAAATAGCCTGGGTTGGGAGGCACCTTTAAGCTCATCCAGTCCCACCCCCTGCCATGGCCAAGGACACCTTCCAGTATCCCAGGCTGCTCCAAGCCCCAGTGTCCAACCTGGCCCTGGACACTTCCAGGGATCCAGGGGCAGCCACAGCTGCTCTGGGCACCCTGTGCCAGGGCCTCAACACCCTCACAGGGAACAATTTCTTCCTAAAGATGCCCTTCACAGCAGCCTCATTTGTGGTGTTAGCACAAGACTGTCAGTACTTGGTTTCTGCTTCTTTTTCCCTTTGTCTACTCTCTCTTCTGGTCTGTCAGGTTATTATTCTGCTTCTTCAACTGACATAAGAGTGTACAAGTCTTATCTAATGGCTGAGACTACATCAGACGGCATCTAACTGATTTTCTCATTCGGCATATTTCCTGAAATAAAACCTCCTTTTAGGCTAGGTTTGTTGACAATGAGTTATTTAACCCTTTTACACTAAGGTAGTAGTTGCAATATGAAGCACCCAGGAGGGAAACCTGATTTCTGGTTCTGCTAGCTTTGTGAATGAAGGAGACTTTCTGTTTTGAATATTCTAACTCACATAATCCAGCTGAATTGTTTTCAATCACAACTGGTCAATCTATAGCTGTTCTTACCGAATGTAGTCATTTAATTACAATGATATGAACTAGAACAAAAACTACTAAGCCCATGAGAGGCTCTGTCTAAACAATTCCAGTATCAATTTTAGGTGGGTTCTCTTTTTTCTCTTTTTGTTTTTTTTTTTTCACTTTTGACTGAATTATCACNTCTTAATTATCCCCCTCCAGCTTTCTTTTTTTTTTTTTTTTTTTTTTTTTTTTTTTTTTTTTTTTTCTGGTGGAAAATTGCATTTCCTACTGGGATTATTCTGTTTAGTTTCCTTCCAGGTTGTCATATCAAGTAATTAAAAAGAACTCACACATACTTGAGTGGTTTTGTTCTTATGAGCCTGATTTTTTATTACTTTGAAGTGCTATTACTTTGAAGTTTTAGCTCAATTTCATTTAATAACCTTTTATGTTTTCCAGGGAAGTGTCATGAGTCTTTGTGCAGCACAGTAAATTGAAGTCTCCTCACTTATAAATTCTTAGCATTGCTGTTTTTAGGAAAGATTTGGTAATTTTATTAATAAATGCCTTTCAGAACTGCAGCTCTCTGGGAGTCTCAGCATGTTGCTCTGAACAGTGAGATCCTGGACACAGTGCCTAAGCTGTATGTCAACAGGGAGGAGCAGATCACCCTCCACCTGGAGTGCCGGGGAACTTCAAATAAAGAATGCCAGGGAGCAGCTCAGCTCACCATCCAGGTTAGAGGCATGGCATCACCTCTGTTTTGGGGCTGTTGAACATGAAAGATGAGTGTGAAATGCCTCAATTATCACAAAAGTGGTAGCATTTGATCAAATAAATCCATATCCATATTAGTGATCTGAAACATATCACGTGTAATGCTCAAAAGGAGAAACAGATCAACAGCTGAAGAATAAGTTGTTGCATAATTTGTTATGCTCATGGCATCCATTCTAAACTGCTTCCCAGTGTATGGATGTGGGAACTTGCTTACTGATAGGAATAGAAGCTTGAAAATGTTTATGGAAATACTCCCATGTTGCTTAGTAAATTAATTTTTTGATCCCCTTTTAAGTTTCAGTCCCTGCGGATTAAAAGCCTTAGATAAAAGACATGAATTCTATTAGTATGTGTGATAATTAATTAGGAACATGACCAAGGATGTGTATGTGGGCACGATGTACTAAATCTGATCAAAGCTCTCAGGAGGAAAGCCATCCAAATTCAGGGTTCTCTGACTGGATTCTGCTTCATTTTTAGAAACAGCTGCAACACAGAAGAGTTTTAGCAAAACTGTATTAGTTCTGAAATGAATGTGTGCCTTTCTGTCCTTTAGTTTGAAGGGAAGCACAAAAATGAAGCAGTGAGCCAGCAGCTTCATGCTTTGCGTAAAGAAGTGAGACAGCTGCAGGCAGAAGCCATGAAGCCACCTTCCCTGGGTGTTGTGGAGGCAGCTGTACACGTGGAGAATTTCATAACGTACGTTGTTCAGATGCTGCTCTGGGCAGTGGTGTTTGTGTTTCCATTTTGGTATGTTACGGTTAAAATGTGGAACCTGTTTCATGTGTTTTTCCTTGTGCTCATCTGCTCGGGCTAACAACAGAGCTGGAATCCTGAGACCTGTGTGTTTGTGACACAGTAATTATTATCAGAGGGTCACTCAACCTCAGCTGGGCACACTGCTGAGTATTGTATTGTGTTGTACTTCTGTTTATTGTTTTCTACTTCTTTATATTGTTCTGTGCATTATAATAGGCCTCTTAATCCTGTAAAAGGACACTGAGTGATGACAAGGATGCTGTCTTAAACTTTAGGAAGTGGCAAACTTGTACCACAGCTGTCTCAGCCGTAGGCTAAATTGCATGATTTGAATATGACTTTCTATGGGTTTTTCTCTGTTATAATGCAGAACATAAACCTTTAAAAGAGTGCTGCAATTTGAAGTAGTTATTCAATAGGTGAAACAAAATGATGCGGTGGAAGAGGGATAGATAATACGACTTTTTTTGGGGGAGTGTGAATAAAATGGGGTCATCCAAGGCCCTCTTCCTCACTTGAAGACCTTTTACAGTTCATCCCAGAAGTCCACTTTTGCAACTTCATCCTCAGTCTTCCAGATTTCTTCTGGGATTCTCTTAGTTGTAGCCATTTTACTATAGAGTGTTATGATTGTACAAGTAAAAGGATTTATGTAGTACTTGTTCATTCTTGATCATTAATCTGAAAAATTCTGTCAATGAGCCAGTTCTTGGGATTTATGTCTGTGGAGTTGCATCTTCTTCACCTGTTTTAATTCAGACTTAGTGAAGACAGATGTTTGATCTCAATGAAACATTTATTTGGCAATACACAAAAAAAAATTGGTTGTTTTAATTCTTTTATTGTTGGGCTTGTGAAATAAAATGGGGTAGTTTTTCTTGGAATACAAAGGCAGTTGAGATGCCATCAGGATATGAGAGTACATGATTAAAGGGACAAATAATCCATTGGAACTATGCTTTGGAAATCTTTCAGTGTTCACTTTCTGACTCTGTGGAGACTTTCTAAGGTTTGCAAGTGTCCATTTCAGGCAGAAAAATTACATGAGCTAAATCTGTGACTTTTCAGTCTGGATATGAGAAGAAGGGATACTCAGGGGGTATCACAAATACTCATCTCAAGGCTATATGTTGGCAAGAAACCTTTCCTTATTGTCACAGGTTATTCTCTGTATGTAAATTTAATCTGTCTTTTTAACTTAATATTTTTAGGGCCCTGATAAATATCTACAAGGTGCAGCCTATGCCTGCAATCAAGAAAGTTGGAATTGGTTTGTTTTTCACATTGGTAGAATATGTGTGTGATGAAACTCAACGTAATCCTCCCACAAGACAGTTCTTCACGTCCTGTATTGAGATTCTGGGCCAAGTGAGTTGATTTCTTGAATATGAAAATATTTTCTAAATTTTTAGAATTTGATTTTTGATGCTTATTCTTATTCCAATTTCACTGCTGTTACCGAGAGGGGGGAGGTCCTAAACATGTTCAGAAGCCTCAAAGTTAATTTCTAAACTTCTATCCCATTTTGTTTTCAACTAACTGTGTAATATGCATAGTCCTCAGGAGAGGTGAAGCTTGCATTTAAGCAAAAATTGTTTTAAGCAAAAATTGTAAAAACTGTTGCTCTGAGGTGCCTCTGCTTAGTGTTAATAAGTTGTCATTGTGTTAGTTAAATGCTGGAGTTTTGGCCAGGTAACTAAGGTTTGGATACTTCCAGTTCATAACAGTGTGTTTCAGCATAGACTTTGCTTTTACCTGTCACTTTCTGGTTGATGCACATCTCGTCAGCCTCTGTATTTAGACACCTTTCTTCTACAGCCTTGCAGTGTTCCCTATGTAGTGAGTTATATCAGAAGTTTGCTGGTAGAGAAGACAGGTGCTGGGTGATGGTGGTAATGTTTGCTGTGTTTGTGCTCTGAGAAGAATCATTAGCTTCTGCTTTGGGTCCAGATACTTACTTTTATCTTACAGCTTATTTCCATGTGCAGCTGTCCTTGAGCACCTCTAACAGCTGAAGGGCTGAGAAGTTCTTCACAGCTGTAGTTCTGTTAAATTTTTCCTATTATCAAGAAGGGCTGGTGAAATCAGGATTCATTTTCTAATGCTGTTCTATCAGAAAAAAATGTTTTTTTCTAGGTGTTTTTAGACAACATATGTTACCAGAAATGCTGGTCTAAAGTGAGCTAGGAAGACATGTTTGTTTTGTGATATATCTTGTGGAAAAACAACATTTAGTTTATATTAGTCTTACAGTCTCAGACTTTTGTTACTGAGAAGAACTTCCCTTTTTATAAAAAGACCAAAACTATAGATGTCTCAACAAGATTAAGAGGTGTATTTTCCAGTTGACTGACATTTGGCTGTTATTTTTTTCCACCATTCCCACTTTTCTCAGGTGTTCATCAGTGGGACCAAGTCGGAGTGCAAGCGTCTGCTCCAGACGATCCTGCAGAACCGGAGGCTCTGTACTCTCCTTTCTCCTTACTTCACTCCTGTTGCCTCTCCCAGCGAATTTGTGACTTTATACGAAAAAGTTGTGGCCTTTCTGAGTGAGGATAACAGCGATGTTGTCTTCATGCTGCTGACAAAGGTGAGGTCTGGTCTGTGGGTGTTCTTTTCCTAAAAACTGTGTCCTTATGCTAAAGAGGAAAGAGATGCAAATCTGATACTTCAAAACAGCATTGATAGGTTCTGTAGAGCTGTGTTGGTCATACTGAATGGTAAGTGTTGAATTTAAGCTCAAGAGGGGCTGGAGTCAAAAGCAAATAGCTCAAGTAGCCTTTTCCAGCCCAGATAGTATCAGTATGTGCTTCCCAGGGCTTACTGCTAAAATTAAAACTATCTCTCGATGATTTCTTCTGCCTGGTATCTCTGCAAACCCATTCGTCACAATAGCCAGTGAATGCTAAATATCTACAATTTACTATCTATCTAACAATCAACATTTGGGACCATGTCTGCATTTTCCAGCTCTGTTTGGTACCCATGTCCTTCCTGCCTCTCTTAAAGCAGAGTAAGGTAATAGCAAGTGGTTTTGCACATCTTCTGTTACTCACGATATTTCCAGTGGAGATATTAGTGTAACACTTGGCCTTTGATATTACTCTGATCCTCCTCTTTAGTTACAGGGAGACAGCTGGGAGCAGGAGGCAATGTGTCCTGGGCAGGACTCTGAGATGTCCATGGTGGCAGTGGCCAGTACTGTCCCTGCTACCAAGGTCCAAGCTGATCCTCAAGGGGCTATGAAAGCTCTGCTTCTCCACCTGAAAATGTATGGACTGTATCTGAGTTTCCACACAAGTTTAATGCTTGTCTGGAAACTCAGACACATCTTTATGAATCTGAGCCCTTCTGCCAAGGGCTGTTTCATAGATCTAAAGACATCTGCAGTGTGCTAAATCTTAGCCTTTGAACAATGAGGTTTGGTGTTAGGGCTAACGAGATGCAAATTCATGAGGTTTTTCTGAAATACATAAAAATGTCGTGATTTAATTTGCTGGTGACTTCTCCCTCCCCCCTAAAGGTGTTGTGTCTGTTGAATCTCCTGCTTACAAATGCTCCCTGTGCTCTGTTGTAGTTTGACATCACACAGTGGTTGAGCGTGGCCAAGCCGCCTCTCTCGGAGCGCACCCAGCTCCTGGAGTCCATTCACTTGGCTCTCAATGCGTGTGGCCTGGAACCTGAAGAAGATATTTTGATGCCATTTAATATCTTCTGCAAGCATTGGACTAACCTTCTCCAGTATCAGTTCCCTGACCACTACAGTGATTTCTTAAGGTTGTTCGTGCAAAGTGAGTATCTGAGGTGATGCATCCTAGCCTTTGTGCAGAACCCTTCTGGCTTAAAATATGCACTCTGTGCAGTAAACTGCAGAGTGATTTACACTTCCCTAGGTTTCTACGTAGGGCATTTTTATGTGCCTTGCTATGTGATGTGTCTTCGTTAGACATATTGTAGCTCTCCTGTGGGTCGAGGCACACACATCAGTAACAACCGATTTTTCAGCCCATGTAACAAGAGAAGGATGGAGGAGAGTCTTCTGTTAATGGAAGCACCTATTAATGGTTCTGCCATGGTCTGTAATGCAGAACCTTTGTTTTCTATTTGGTTTTTGATTACCCCTCAATATCAGGTGGAGAGCTGGAATTACGAAGACGTGCAGCTGACACTGAAATCTGCTGAAAATGTCCTGGTTGACATTTGATGCCACTCATATTCTGATGTGCCCTCAAATGAGAACAAAAGTACTTCTCTTTGTCAAACCATACCTGCTGAGGCAGCAGCTGTGTCTTAATGTGTATTTGCAGCCAGGAATGTACAAAGTGCCTGGGAAGCTGTCTAAGAAGAGAAACATGTAGATGCCAAAAGGAAATGTTGATTACATTTGCAAACTAGAGATAATCTCTTACCCTTAAACTTGGGGCTTTCACACTCCCACATTACCTAATTTCTCATGTAGCAAGGAGCTCTAATTTCAACCTTTTTTGACTTGTTTGGAGAAGGAGACTAACATCTTTCTGGCTTTCAGAAATGCATTTTGTTCTTTCTCCTAAGGCTCATCAGAGCAGCTTCTAAGCCCTGACTGTTGGAAGGCATCACTTCAAGCTTTGGGGTGTGATTCAGCAGTGACTGAACAGGGCAGTTTCAAGAAAAGTGATTCTGCTGAAGGTCCTGTGGTGAGGGATGCTGCAAAAACTCTCCTCTCCCCAGAACAGGTGGGTGCCTCTTGGGTTGATTTATGTTTTTCAGGTGAAACAGATACTCTCCAGTGACAGATAACACTGCTTGCAGCCTTTCTGCCTTTCTGCAGCTGATTAATAGCTTCCTTCTTTTTGCAGGTCAGAGAGACAATAGAGTGGCTTTCCACATCCTTCTACAAACTCCGACTGGCCTCTGTGGACTTCAGGACTTTTGGCCTGTTTTCAAAATGGAGTCCTTATGTGCCTGTAGTGAACACGTTCCTGGAGTATCTCATTAAACGACTGGTTGACACTGAAGTTGCTAATTTAGCCCAAGAGCCTGTTGGCAGTAGCAGAATTTTAGCAGGTAATGTGTCTTAAAAGCAAATTATATAAGAACAGACACCTGACTTCTCTAATTCCCTCTGTTAAGGGCCAGTTAAATATACAGTAAAATCTTCTTACTTTGCATTTGTGCAGTAATGGTAATATTAAAATACAGATGGGAAATGTTGCTGCTGCTTCAAGGCCATGTGGGACTTGGTGCTTTATAATTTGAGAGGAAGCTTTTTTATATTTGAGCTTGCTTCAAAATTATTTTATGAGGTAATTGTACTTTCTTCAAGAAAAAATAGTCTTTTGCACTGAGCAGAGATTTGGAAGGAGACACTACTGAATTTCATCATGCATGATTTAGATCTGGAGAAAGTTGGCTTTTCTTTTAATTTTTAATTAATTTTAATTAACACATTTTAATATGTGCAGGTTTAAAGTGTGAAGCAACACTGCACCCACAATCTCTGGTGTGTTATTAAAGTTATACTAATAAAACATCTTAACAATGCAAAATGCTTATGATGGTTGTTAAAACAGCCCTATTGTTAACTAGAGTTATTGTTAAGCATATTGTATTTTAAATTTTTATTTGACCAGAAAGGACTGATTGAATGGTTGGACTCAATGATCTTGGAGGTCTTTTCCAGTCTTAATTATTCTATAATTCTGTGAATGCTAGAATGAGAAAAGGATATTATATACAAATCTAGAAAAGTGTAATATGTTCACTGTTTTTGATTTGAAGGAAAAAAGCAACTTTGTTTCCTTTTAGCATTGCAGTCCTTGTATTCAGTCGTTGCTGGACTCTTTAAACCATGGATACTGGTCTTGGAGAAAGAAGATGCAAGGTATATATTGCATTTTAAAATTAAATCAAGTTTTGCTTAAGTAGGGGCCTTAGTCCTGTAAGAATGGCTTTCATTATTACCTGGTTTTTAATAATTTGTGGCTATCTTGCCTTCCATTTAAATAGCTCTCATTTTGTAATTTCCTTAATAATTACAGAAGTAATTCATGACCTACATCAAATTTTCCAGGCTTTGGATAGAATAATTATTTTAGATACGAGAAAGATCTTGTAATATTATGAGCAGAGCTTGATTATTTGAAGGATTTCACTCAGTTTTAAAAACACTGAAACTTGAATTTTGGATTCCCTTTTTAAAGAAAATGGATTACCTGTTTAAAAGAAAAAAGCCTAACAAATGCTACCTCAAATGCCAGTGGTATATAAAGAAACTTTAGGCTAAATGAATGTTGTGAACATCTATTGCCTCATGTACCTCTGTCTTCACATAAAAAGTTAGTTATGGTACTATCCATTCAAATACTGCTTGCTTTCAAAATTAAAAGCTTTTGGAGTTGTGAGTGCACCTTCAGCACTGAAGTTGTAAGGTTTTCTGCAGTTGGTGAATAATGTCATTGAGAAACTCTGTTCTTTCAATTTCATTATGAAATATCAAACAAGTAATTTCTGCTTACTCAGTGGATCTCTGGTGGGATAGTGAACCATGCAGCTCTTCTAAGGAAGAAGAGGGGAGTCCCAAAAAGCTGAAATTGGGAGGACTGCTGATACCTGTACTTCCCTGCTTAGAATATTTAAATTCTGCTCAGGTAACTGAACACAGAAATTTGTGTTGCGTTTCTTTTCAGTAGCCAGCCCTGCTACCCTTGGTTGGAGAGTGACACTCCTGTAGCCTCCACTGTGGTCTGTTTGTTTGCAGATTGCATCAAGCTTTTGCATGAGAGCTTCAAAGGTGAGCATGAAATCTTAAGCCTCCCCACTTGTTGATTTGGAGAAAAAAACCCCAAAAGTTCAGTGTGCATTTTTTTCTTTGAGTGTATTTTAGTGTAATTTGCAAGTCTTCCGTGTTCAAAAATAGACTTTCTTCTGAAATCAAGTTTTATGTGAATTTTTTTCTGTTGTTAATTTGGCAATCTTCTTTGATTCTAGAAAAGCTGTTGCCAAGTCACCATGGGGCTCTCTGGTTACACCTAATGCATTACTGTGAGTGTTGCACAGCCCCCAAAATGCCAGAGTTTATTCTCTATGCTTTCCACACTGAGTTCAGAAGGCTTCCATGGAAGGAGATGCATCCAGACCAGATGCTTATGGAAGAGTTCTTTAAAGTGAGTTTGTGGAATCTGTTGAATTAAGTTCATAGTCAGTGCTACCCTTGAAAATAGCTGGAGAGTAGGACGCAGTTGTTTTAGCAAGCAGGCTTTTAAAGTTTGTTTCTAGCATTCACAGCTGCTCAATCTATGATGGATTTTTGTGAAGGTGTGCTTTTGAGTCTTAACTAAGTTGTGAGGAGCTGTACAGCTCCCTCTTTGTTGATCTGCTGGAATGTCTCATTTATTGCATGTGTATTTAATGTTTTTAGTTAGATTTAATGTATTTTGCTATTGCCATGTTGTTCTCACTTTCAAGTCCTCTGAGACAAGGTAAATCTGCAAGAGGGGGAAATGATAGAGAAAAGACAGTTGTCTACTCCTCTGCTGACCTAAAATGCTTCTGTAGATTTACAATTGGCTAAGGACTGAAAAGTATAAAAGTACTTATATCTTATATTGTTTTACGCACCCTTTTCCCTTTCTCCTTCCTAGATCGAAAGAGGCAGCCCCAAGAGTTGTTTCTTGTTCTTGGGTTATGTTTTATGTGAAGTAAACTGGGTCAGTGTCCTCTCTGATGCCTGGAATCCCAACCCTCACCCTCAGACTCATGGCATGATTGTCTGTTTGTTGTACATGATGGTCCTGTTGGCAAAGGAGGAACAGCTTATAGGCGAACAGGTAAATTTTTGTGATGGTTCATACCCATCTCTTAAAAATAATCCTTTACTAGAAAGGACATGAGATGTGACTAAATCCAGTTCATTGCTTCTGGAGGACTCTTCAGAGTGTCTTGATCATCTTCAAGAAGTCCCATTTCACGTATGTCAGCTTTCTTCCACTTGCAGTATCTTCTGCTCTCCATTTCCTCTGAGGCATTACAAGATGCTGCACTAAGATGTCACCAGCAGCCTTTGACCAACATTGTATTTCAGTTTAGGAAAATTACCAGAGTTCACGTGCTTTGACCTGAATGTGTTTGCTTATCAGAAGCTTCTCAAGCTTCAGAAGATAGCTGTTTGCAGATGGTGTGAGTCAGCCTCAGGAATTCCCTCCTTCTCTCCAGCAGTGTGTTAAACTGACACAGTGTCAGGAGATTTTTGCCTCCCAGAGCACTCCTGTGACACCTTGATCTAAATCTCAAACTTTCTCAGCCCTGTTTCCCAGGGCATGAGCAGCCTGAGGAGTACTTGTTGTACCAGTGTCACATTCCAGTAGAAGTAGTGTAATTTGGGTTAGTTCTGGTTTGTCACCACAATTCCAGTATTTGTTCATTCTAAAACCTGTAGAAACATAGGATAGAATACAGAATATTCTGAGTTGGAAATAACTGAGTCCAGTTCATGTCCCTGCACAGACACCCCAACAATCCCACCCTGTGCATCCCTGGGAGCAGTGTCCAAACTCTCCTGGAGCTCTGGCAGCCTCGGGGCCGTGCCCATTCCCTGGGGAGCCTGGGCAGTGCCCAGCACCCTCAGGGGAAAGAACCTTTTCCTGATATCCAGTCTAAACTTCTGACACAGCTCCATGCCACTTGGTGCTTCTCTGTGTCCAGGGGCTCTTTTTCACTGCAGATGTTCAAGAATAGATGGGAGCTGCTCATAGACAGAGAGGGTTTTACATCTGCTGACTTGTGCTGCCTGTGTGAGCTGTGGGGCTGCTATGCTCTTCAGGGTGGTATTTATGAGAATAAGCACATGAGGAGTCCCCCAGGCTGGTGGATGAATCACTAAATGGAAAATTGAGGGACACAGTTTCTCCTGTGAACTTACATTAATATAATTTTAAAAACAAGATTTTAATGCCTCTTTTAAACCCATACTGAAGTGACTGAAGGGTCTCCATATCTTTCTAGCTGTTTTTACGTGTTTACATGTCGAATTTTAACAGACTTTTGTACTTGGTTAGGGCTGCTGCAATAGTCCAAATACAGTTCTGCAAGTGCTAGAGATACATGTGTTAGCTTACTGCTTGAGTAAGAAATTGCTTTTCAGAAAGACTCCCTAAGGTCATCTATTTCTGTGGATTTTCAGCTCCATCTCTTTCAAATTCTGAAGCCAGAGATTCCTTCCAATATTGAGTACTGTGAGTATGAATTGAAAACAGCAAAGAAGGTGTGTGTAGCTTAAACTCATGTCTTTAAATCTTCAGGAATCTCCACTCATAAATCTTCTTGGACAGACCAGCTCCCTTCCTTGGCAGCTTGTGGGCATTTCATCTTACGAAAGCATCATCAGCTACTGCAACAGTCACTACCCTCCCTCTGTTATCCTTGCTAAGGATGCTGGAGCTGAACTGATCGTGAAGCTCCTGAAAATCTCAGCAGGCTTTGGGGCATCTTCAGATAGTCACATCCACCTTGTGAGTTGAACTAGTTTTGGAGCATCTCCGTGCTGTTCTTGGCTTTTGTGTTCTTGGCTTTTTGTGGATGCTTGTGTATATTACAGAATATGGAAAGAGTTCTAGGTGTTTAGTTCTAGGTGTCTAGGTGACTTTGGTTTGTTTGGTTTTTTTTTTTCCCCTATAATTGATTGTAATTTTTTTTGACAGGATGCAACACTGAAGTGCCGAGCGTACATTCGCCAGGTGGTTCAGTTCCTTAGCACCTTAGAACAAAGTGGAAAGATAACCTTTGCAGTTTTGGAACAAGAAATGGCCAAGTTGCTAGATGATGTAGTCATCTTTAATCCCCCAGGTTTGTGTTGAGGAAATGGCAAATTACTTTTAAGCTGTCAAAATCCTTTATTCTGCTGAGCGGATTGATGAACATCTGTGACGATTTAATTATTTATATTACTTTCATGTCTCCCTTATGAGCAGCAGGGCATGGTGCTTTGGTGATGTATACATAGGTGGTATATTAGCACAAAGCAAAAACATGGATCTTGCCCTACAGAGCTGACAAGAGTGACAGAACCAACATTAAAAGCAGGGGTTATGTTTGTGAGTAAAACTGGCTGATATACAGAAGCTTTAGCAATTCATTTCTTTGTCGCCTGCTGGTTTGGGGTTTTTTCTAATTTTTATTTTACTTGTCATTTATCTCTTTCTTTAAAGGGAATAATGGCACAAATCCATTCTCGTGGTCCTGAGGAATTAGGAGTGATGGGTACAAACTGAAAGTGGGGAAGATTATGTTAGGTATTAGGAAGAAATTCTTATTATGAGGGTGATGAGACACTGGCACAGGTTGCCCAGATAAGCTGGGGATGCCTGAACCCTGGCAATGCTCCAGGCCACATTGGGTAAGGCCTTTAGCAACCTGATCTAGTGGAAGTGTCCCTGCCTCTGGCAGGAGGGTTGGAATGATGATGATATTTAAGGTCCCTTCCAACCCTTAATATTCTATGATTCTGTGACTCAGAAATGGTTCTAAATTGTAAAACTGGGAAAACTTGACAGTGTTGAAGTAGAAGAGGTATATTGGTGTACCCTAGTGGTGTAATTTGTCCAGACACCCAGGATAGTGCGGTGAGATTACCTAGATCTTATTTTTAGTATTAGTACTGTCTTGAGGTTCCTGTGTCAAGCTGTGAGTTCAGGTGAAATCCGTGTCTCGCTGTACTCCACAGAAATGGTTGTGAGAGGTCGTGTCTCTTCCTGCCTGTGGATGTGTAACAAGGAAGAGGCTTTTCCCAGAAAGTGTCCAGTGTTGAGGCTGAATTTGGGTTCCAGTGCACTTCACTGCGAGGGTTGTGTGTTTTGTGCCTTGCAGACATGGATCTGCAGACGCGCCACCTGGCCCTCAGCAGCCTGTTCATGGAGACGCTGATGATGCTCAACACCTCCAGCATCACCACGGCCGAGTCTCTGCGGGGCAGCCTGCGCAGGTGGATCCACAGCAGGGTGCAGGGGCTGCTGGCCATGCCCCTCCTCACAGCTGCCTGCCACAGCCTGGCCTCCGTGCGCCACATGGCCGAGACCACGGAGGCCTGCATCACCTCCTACTTCAGCGGCGGTAGGAGCCTGTCTCTGTCCCACAGCCCCTGCTCACCCTGGGATGCCACTGAGCACAAATCTGGAGTTATGGATTGGTTTGGGTTGGAAGGGTCATCAAAGATCACCTTGTTCTAGCCGCTCTGCCGTGAGGAAATGGCTTCATGCTGTCACAAGGATGGATGGGGTATGAGAGAGAAATTCTTCCCTTTCAGAGTGGTGAGGCGCTGGCACAGGTTTCCCAGAGAAGCTGTGGCTTCTTCATCCCTGGAAATGTCCAAGGCCAGGCTGGATGGGGATTGGAGCAACCTGGGATAATGGAGAGTGTCCCTGACCATGGCAGGGGATAGTATAAGATGGTCTTTTATGTCCCTTCCAACCCAAACTGTTCTGGGACTCTGTGATTGGGGTTTAGGTCTTACAGCTGCCATAATTATGTGTTTTCTTAATATCCATACTCATCTCTGTGGAAACCGATTTGCTTTGTGTAGTGTTGCCATTTTTGCAGCTAAAGTGGAGGACTTTATAAAAAAAAAAACAAAAAACACCCCAAAAGAACTAAAGACATTTTTACACTGCTCTAGTGTTCTGTAGGCTAATTTAAGAAAAAATCATTCTGCTTTGGTAAAATTCTGAAAGTGTGGTATGCATGATTTTATTTTCTTTATTTTCTATTTTTTCTGTTTACATAATCCTTGTGGAATTACATTTTTATTTCTTTCACTGTGTGGAAGATTCAGTACACTTGAGGGAAATACTTCTAATTCCATTGCTAAAATGTTCAAATTTTAGTCCTGGCTGAATGCTGGGAAAATACCTCACCTTGACCTCAAGGAGGTGCCCTATGATAGTGGAATTTTACTGTTCTCTCCATCAGAGTTGCATGACATGCTGATTACCTGAAAAACAGCTAAACCAGCCCAGATTCTCTTAACTAGTAGTCCTCGTTCTTAGGTTTTACCAAGTGCTGCTTTCTCACATGTTTTTTGTTCTTTTCTTCTGCTTTCTTCAAAGATTCCCCTCACCACCAGGAGTTAGGCTGGGGCCCTATACTTGCTTCCCTCCAGGTTCCTGAGCTAACCATGGAAGAATTCCTGCAGGAGTGCCTGTCTTTAGGAAGTTACTTGACCCTCTATGTCTACCTGCTGCAATGCCTGAACACTGACCAAACCCTTACCAATGAAATGAAAATTCTGCTGACCATCAGCAAATGGCTGGAGCAAGTGTACCCCAGGTATGAAAGCTTCTGAATGTGCCTGGACTTTTGGATTATTATTATTATTATTTAGATTAAAGTCTATTTAGAGTTGTATAGCTGGTATAATTAGGTAGCCCTGGTTAATTAAGTTAATTTCAACAGGGTGCTGGATGAAATGGGCTGTCCTTCTGTGTCTACTAATACAGGGTCTGTCCATCTGTAGTGCCAACAGAAAGTACCTGTGGTGGTTACATGGAAGAAGGACTTTAATCTGCTAGAAAAGTAATGAGTTTCAGTCATTTTTCAGTCAGACAAGCTTGGTATCAATGACAGCCCAGATTTGTGCTCCATAGAAATGACTTGAAGCAAACACTGAATCATTCTGGGTTCCGCTTCCCAGGATGTCCGCAAGGTGGGATGAGTTATGTGCTGGATATTCAGTCTGGCACTCTGAGAGAAGTGGTGTTGAAAGCTGCTGGATGGGGACTGTGCAGCAGCTCTGAACCAAACCTGCAGCGAGTGGATCTGATGGGAAGCCCAGAGTTAGTGGCCTGTGTTGTTGTAAAACATCTTAGATAACTGGGTTCTGAGGGGAAAGGATGCAAAACTTTAGGGTCAAAATAAAAACATGTAATGTATGTAACACCTGTAGTTAGAGTTGCTGCTGAAATTGCCAGGATTTAGCAAGCCTGATTATTATTTTTCCATGTTAATGTTGATAATGTTCATATTTTCTATAAAAAAACAATCTGGAAAAATACATATTCCTACTGTTTCTTGAAATTCAAAAAATACTTTCACTGTGGGAGGTACTGTAGTAATTTCATTGCCAAGGCATGAAGGAGACAGCAAAGCCACCATATAAAGCAGATTAAACCTTGTTGTAAATATCAGATCTGAGATTGCCTGCAATGGGAAACGACTGGGAGGAGTAATGTGAGGATAGTCTGATGCAGGAAACTCGTGCTGGTGCTTTATGTGGAAAATCTGAGCTTGTTAACTTAAACTGCCAACTGTTTGGAGAAAGATTAAAAATAGCATAGGGAGAACTTCACTTTGGGCTTTACTCAACAAAAAGCTTCAATGTTTCCTTTTCTCAAGGATCATATTAAATATCTAAGTTGTTGTGGTAACAACATCCAGTCCTTCCTGAAGTGTTTTATTGGTAAGTAAAGAAAAGAACAAAGGAGTAGAGATACAGCTATATTCCTTTTGTGCCAAGTCTTAGGCAAGTTTAAATCCACTTACGACTGCAGTATCATTTATTTCCAGTTGTAAAGCTTAAAAGGAAGCACTGTTCTTTGTCCTGTTACAGGCCCTTAAAACTGCTAGCTGGTGGATCAAATCCATAACAGTAGTAGTCACAGCAGTATAATGACTGGTGGGGTAGTATAGTTATGTCATCCTCATGTGATATAATTAGCTGTTATTAATTAACAAACTGAATTCTTCATAGACCTAATGAGGAGAGAAAGAAACTTCTTAACCTATTCATCTGACTCTTTAATTTTTATTTTCTCTTATGTTTTTCTTTAAATTTTACCTAAAGCTCAGCAAAGGAAGAGGCAAAGCTGTTTCTGTGGTGGCATAAAGCCATGCAGTTATCCTTGGTGCAGCTGGAGCAAGATGACCCCGTCCTGATGGAATCTGTCATCCGCACCCTGCTGTCCATCCAGGGCAGGCAGAGCCAGCTGGCTGAAGAGAGACTCACTTCTGGAATACTTGGTGCTATTGGGTTAGGCAGGAGGTCTCCTTTGTCACCCAGGTGAGGGCTGAAGCTGTGTTGAATTAATTGGTTTGAGTAATGGCATTAAACAAACTGCAGCCTGGGTGCAGAATGCCCACTCTGGGTCCAGCACAGTGTCAAAAGATGATCAGAGTCCACACTGCCCCCAGATCTTTGGGCCTGTCACAGAAATAGCACAGTGAGTGTGTTAATCAGGTTAAGAAGCAAGTATGAACCTTGCAAGTTTGTGGTGAAAAAGGAAAGAAAATGCAGTTCTAAGTCTGACTTAGTGTCCACCACAAGCAGTTTGTATGCAGACTGTTAGAGGAAGGTACTTCCACCTGGTCTGTAGAAAACTGCTTCAGTTGACTTCCCAAGATTCTGTATATAAACAGACACATTGGAATTTCTGTCCTAACCTTGAGGTATTGGAAACGTTAAGAGATGTGCAAAGGAGCATGTGCTTGCTTGTGATTCACTTTACTTTCTAAGCAGAGACACCAAGTTTGATTGTTAGGTGTCAAAATCAAGTTCACTCTGGAAAGAATGCTGAGAAAAGAACCCTGTAAAAGTTTGTGGAACCACAATTCAACCCTGCACCTAAACATGACTTTGTGTTTATAAAGCCCTTCTGGGATGCAGTGCTGTTCAAATTGCCCTGAATTCTTGGTGTCATTCAACTCATCCCTTGATTTGGATGACAGGAATGCTTTGCATTCTGTCACCTGAGGAGTATTTCAGATGTAAGGTGAGGAGTATTTCAGCTAGGCTTGAAACAGGTGCAATATTTTCTATGAAGGTATTATATTGTTTTCTAGTATGTGTTGTGTCCTATTGTGTGTATTCCCAGGGAAACTGGGATCCTCTTCCAGCCCTGGAAGTGTTCAAGGCTGGGTTGGATGGGGCTTGGAGCAGCTTGGTCTTGTGGAAGGTGTCCCTGCCCATGGCAGAGGATGGTATAAAATGGTTTTTATGTCCCTTCCAACCCAAACCGTTCTGTAATTCTGCAATATTGATCATGATACTGTGATACTCCAATTTCTAATGCATTGGAATAGGTCCTCTCAAGCCTTTACTTTGTTCCTCATGCAAGAGATGCCTCGTGGATAGATCTTAACACTTCATCTGCTGTTGAGCCTTGCAGGTCTGGTGTCACCCTGCCCCTCTGTGCTCTCCCCATGCAGGTTCCGGGTGGTTGCCCGCAGTTTGTCCGCCTTCCTCCTGGTGCAGATCCCTGCAGAGGGCCAGGTGCGCCTCAAGGCTGGGTCAGAGCCCAGGCTGTCTCAGAAGGCTCAGCAGGTGAGGTGTGCCCATCTCTGGCTGCTTGACATGCCCCCTCTGCATGCTTGTTTAGCTTTTGGGGTGAGCTTTGTAAGAGTCGCTGCAAGCATTTCTTCAAGGTAAATCCTGCTCTCACCTTGTTGATAAACTTTGTGTTTGGCTCTGTCCTAAAGTACCCTGGGTAAAACTTTACATGGTGTTCTGTGTTAATATGAAGGCACCATTTCTGAATCTTACACATTTAAAAGTGGCTGATGAATTTACGTCTGTAAAGCCCAACTTCAGAAAGTTTGGAGCATAGCAGGTGGAAGGAATTTAAAACAAACAGGAAAAAACAGTGCTGCTGTGGTTTGCATTGCTTTTCAGTGATAAAGCAGGGCTACATTCACACTGACATTTGTTTATGTGAGGTCAGGGCTTAAAAGCCCTGTGACAAATAAACATTCCCCCTTTAGCATGTGCACTGACCGTGGTGTTCTCTCAGTAAGTGCTTGAGAAGAGGAAGGGGTTGGTTAGAAACCAAAGCAAAATTGCTTGGTACAGCTTATTGCTCTAAAAAAAGAACAAAACTTGTTCAGAAGTATTTTCTACATTTGCCCTTCCTGCCAACACAGACATCTCTACATAGAATTTTTAATGTGGCAGTTAATATATAATACTGTTAACGGGAGCAAAACAATACTTTTGTGAAAGTCAGTATCTTCATAAGAACAACCTAAAGTGAAGATTTAAGTGTGTTGCAGCTTGTAGTTTGACATAATTTCTGTGAAAACACATCTTGAGTTCATGAAGTAGATATTTGACAATGTTTGGGTTACAGAATCCTAGGAAACATTAATAGGACATTAAACAATTAATAGTTTTTGTGTTGGTCTTTGGGAGAGGACAGCTTGAAAAATACAAGTTGACTTGAAACACTGTTATGGGATGTTAGTTTGCAACTGTTTTGTGCTGGGTTCTGTAGTAGGTGAGGATCCTTTAGGGGAATTGCACAGATGGTGTTGTGTTATGGACCAAAATACACAAAACTGATAGAATTTTCCCTTTTCCCTGCAGGCACTGACTGCTCTGGAAGCCATGTCATCCAACAAACAATACATGGATTACCAAGAGCAGCTCTCCCAGGCCTCTCTGTTCATCAAACACCCTGAGCACTGCCTTCAGGATGGCAATAACCTCCTGTCCCTCCTGGTGAACACACTGTACCCAGAAGTGCATTTTTTGGACAGCATTCGGTAGCGGTGCCAGCGGTGGCTTTGGTTTACAAACAGTGTCCTTATTGCACAAATGATTCTTACCTTCAGAGTTCCACTTTAATTAAGTCAGACCTGTGAATAAGAACTGCACACTGTCAAGTTTTCTCCACTTCAAGGTTTTCTTGCTTTCCTTTTGATTTTTAGGCCTGTGGAATTGCTTAATTTTTGTTTGTTTGTTTGTTTGTTTGTTTGTTTTTACTTTTTTTTAATTGAAAGCACTTGATTATCTTCTGTTTGTGGTGCCCTTTGGAGAGAAGGGTGCCTGGGGATAGGTGTAAAAATCACTAGTCAGCACAGTTCATCCTGTAGTGTCTGAAGTTTTTGCTTGGTGCCGTTTTTTATTTTCCATTGTGTCATCACTCAGGCCAGTTCAAAAGTGAGTGGAGGACTGTGTGTAAAAGAGATTTGACTTTCTTAATCAGGATACCTCTGAGTCTTACCTGATGAGTGTGTGTCTAGCAATTTTTGTGAAATCCCTGTATTTGAAAGGATGGTATTTTAAATCTTGACTTTTTTGCTATCCCACAGAAATCCGTAGTTTAGAGGCATGCCTACGATCTTTACCCACTTCTGTAAATACCAACAAAAATGGGAACTGAGAACATTGTTTTTTCCTGTTTTCTAAATATTAGTGTGTCTGCATCTATATTGCTTGATTAAATGCAAGTAACTTCTAGCCAAGTTCAAGGGGATTTAAATCCAGGGACATATTTTCTGGATCTCCAGTGTCTGAGAGGGGAGCAGTCAGTTATGATCATGTTAAATAGGATTCCTTAATTCCTAAGTCTGGTTGTTTAGCAGCAGGAAATATTTAACAACAACCACTTCAGCTTATTTTCTTCTGCCTGGCTGGACATGACGTGACAGGATTTTAGATGACACTGTGAAGAGTTATTTTTGTTGTATAAAATTTGGTGATCACTTGTTAAAATTCTGTTGCCAAAGCATGAACCATGAGCCTGTAAATCTGTTGTTTCAGCTGAATGATCACTGGTTTTGTTGCCTTGTCTGATCATAGGATGCACTTTTGTTTAGGAAAAGCAGAAGGCAAAATTTTCCTGGTGCTTGTTTGATGTCCCTTTAATCACTGATCTGTTTGAGCTGGCCCAAGTTCCTGCAGTCCTAGTCCCTACAGCTCTGTGAAGGAACTGATCACTTTTTGTTTTCCTCCATTAATTGTGCCTTTGTGGTTTTGACATGGTTGCACGTTAAAACATGAGTTCTGGTCAATAGGGGATAGAAATGTGCTACCTACTGTCTGGTCAATGATGCTTTGAGCTGTTGCTCTTAAACCATGGTTCTGGTGCTAGAGGACAGATCACCTTTTCCTTCTTGGCAGGTTCTACTAATTATGCCAGCTGGGTCATTAGATCACCATCATTTTAATGTGGTCTTAGAGTTCTTTGCTCTATCTGCGAGCCTATAAATAAATATATATATGTACATCCCTCTGTATAGTAACCAGATACCAATGCAGCATGGTTTTTAAGACTCTTTTGGAAAATTCATGTGTGGAGGAATACATTCTGCTGCTTTCCCCCTCAAAGACTTAAAAGCACTGGGTTTATTAAGTTCAGTGTTATTGATCAGTTCCATATAAATGTGAAGAAGTCAGAAATATGTGTTTGACATGCACTTTCAAAATGAGGAATTGTTTCAGCTGTTGAGTTTTTACAAATGTTGTATTTATAACATGTTCTGTCTGCAAAGACCATGCAAAATAAAAATGGAAAATGAAGCAGTTGGTGACAGACACTGTGATATTTTCAACTTTGTAGAAGGATCCACATGAGATAACACATATTTGCTCTATGTGTCACCTACAGACCAGTCTTCTGACTTAATGATCAGTGTGGCAGTGGCTGAAGTCTGAACCTGTATTGCAGTTCTCTGTGCACATGTGAACTCCAGAGCCTGGGAGTCCAAGTGGTTCCCAATAGATTGACTTTTTATGCCTTCTAGTTTTATTGGAAGGACTTTGGCATTCCCTGCATCTCCCAGATGTGCTCAATACCAGAAGTGTCCTGGTGGGTGTACTGCTGTGTTTTGTCCCTCCACTGGTTTGAGAATGCTGGTTTGAGTGGGTGTTTGAGTCTCCCATGAGGACCAGGGGGAAAGGAGTTGGTTTTGGGACATGTGGTCTGATGCTTCTATTTGGACCCAAACTACTTGAGTTGAAGAAGTAATTATTGAGAGAAAAATTCAGGAAGCCAAGCCTCAATCCCATGCACAGGTAGAAGTGAGTTCTCATTACTCTATGTCTGTAAATCATAAGGGCTCAGGAATCCAATTCAATTTGTCCAGCTGATATCTCTGAGGTCTCTTTCCTCTGTGACTGTGACCTGTGAAACTGAGCTTACAGGTCTGTGACTACACTGTCTGCTGTAACTTCCCTTTTCTCTTTGCATCTCTTATTTTTATGAAATCTGGCTTTGTCACTGCTGGGATTTTAAGCAGGGTTTTAAAAGATCAGGTTCAAGTATATCCTTGCATTTATTTTTTTTCCCCTTGTCATTCTGGCCGAGTAATTTAGAATTCTGCTTTGCTTTCCCAGTGCAGATATTATGAAGAGGTGAACTTTAAAATAATCATTACCAGCCTGGGATTGAGCTTGCAAGCTTGATGGTATTTCAGTAGCAGTGTGGTGGTTGTTACCAGGAGCAGGCTTGTTTGGGGAACAGTTTTGGAGCTGCTGCACTGGGATGGTTGCACAGAACATCAAATCCATCAGTATAAACATGAAAATAAGTTCAAGCCACCTGCTCTTTCTTAATTCTTTCTCCTCCTCCTCATCTAAGCCATCCTGGGCCTCTCCAGGTTGCCCCACGTTGTCCTATACCATAAGTTGGATCTGTTCACCTGATCTTGGAGGATGTTGACAGTTGGGTTAGAGAGTTGTCTGTGGTTGGCCTTTGTGACTTTTACTACCACTTTGTAGTAGTGACTTCATCTCAGAAGAGAGATTTGAGTAGTCAGACCTTAAAGAAACTCCTTTGTGTAGCACAGAGATGGAAATGGTCTAGAAATATTTTTTTAGCTATTAAAAAAAAAACAACCCAAGCAACCCAACAATTTTGTGTATTGGAACATTTATCACAAAGCTCTGAGTTTCTGGGCAGTAGGAACTGAAGCAGAGTTACAACACAGACTAGTTTAGACTTCTAAACTAGTGTCCAGCTTTCAGCTCTACCAGTTTTTGGAAAACGTCTTCCTTTTTTTGCTTGGATGCCTCTTTAAAGTTAAGATTTCCTTTAAAATAAGCTCTTCTGGTAGTTTAGGAATAATAATTTTTTTTAAAAAAAGAAACAAACCCCATCAGAAATTCCAATAGTGTTTTTCCACAGCTAGGATTTCTGTCATGTCAGTAGCCCACTTGGATGTGGCGGGAGAAATGGAGTGGTGAAAACGGCTTTTCAGAGTGATGTTTGAGAAATACCAAAGCAAAAAGCTGCGAGGCAATTTTATACTGTTGCCTGCTTGCTAAATATCTGTTATGGGCTGAAAACACACAGATAGGTTAAAACTGACCATGTTTCGCTCTTCCAGCTCCATCACTCTTTCTTCTCTTTTCCCCGTAAGGGCTGCGCTCACTCATGAGGAGAAGCAGGAACTCATAGCATCGTGGAAGGCACCTTGCAGATCATGCAGTTCCAAGCTCCCCGAGGCTGGTCTGACCTCCTGTGCCTCGGCCAAGGCTGGTCCTGTGCTCCCTGGGGAAGGAGATCCATGGGGATGGATCCTGCCCAGCCCCTCAGCTGTGCCTGGGCGCTGCCCCTGCCGTGGGCAGGGTCTGGTGTCTGCGGTCACAGTTCTCGTAGGTGCACTCTGGCAGCTGTGGCCTGGCAGGAGGAGATGTGGCAAAGGGTTCAGGCTGCTCTGGGCTTTGCCAGGGGCTCCAGGGGATGTCAGAGGAAGCATCTGAAGTGCTCAGAGATGGATCCTCTTCCACCTCACGTCAGATTTTAAGGGTCTGAGCTGCAACTGCTGTTCTACACCTTAAAGCTTTTACATCTTAGAGCAGTACCCTGCAGCTTTAGCATCCACTGTGCTATTGTCCTGCCCAGAGCCTCATGAGGTTGGGACAATCCTCTCCCGAGGAGGATCTTCTCATATGAGTGATGGCTTTAAGCCTTCTTACCTCTGTAGGTATCTAAGCAAATATAACCAAGGGTACAATGTGGTTTAGACCCTGATAGATAAGCATTAAAAAGCCCAGTTTTGCTGTTTTACAAGTAATTACAGATTTGACTGTAAGATTAAATTCCTTGTTTCTTTGGCTGTGCCCTGTACACTTGACTGTCCTGCTGGAATAGCCATTGTTTTTGGGAAAGGTCAGGGAAGGAGACCTGTGGGGTAACTCAGGAAATTACTCAAATTGAAAGGGAGCAGCCCCATGCAGATGTAATTATCCTTGACCTCAGATAAGTCTTCTTTACCAATAGATCAAGGGTTGTTTTTGGTGGGATTTTTTGTTTATTTTTAAATAAATTTCTTCTGTCCCAGAAGTTTGGCCACCCCAGCTGTCAGGAGTGTCCAAGATCAGTATTGTGCTGGGTAATGGGAAATGCCAGGGGTTCCTGGCAGCAGGGGTTTGAGTTGTGGATGCCAGCCCTAGAATCAGGCCCTGTCACACCTGAGCTGAACTGTTTGCTACCTCCATACCTTCCCTGCACACTGGGCTGAGCTCATCAGCTTTGGTGGGACAACTTTTTCTGCTCCATTACAAACTGGGGTGCAGAGGGAGGGGAAGATTTCTGTTTCACAGTGTCAGCACACGAATCCCCATCCCTGACCATTCCCTTAGGTGGATGATCCATTGTTGGTTTAAGGTGGCATCACAGAACCATGGAATGGTTTGGGCTGGGAGGAACCTTTAAGCTCATCCAGTACAACCCCCTGCCATGAGCAGGGACACCTTCCACTGTCCCAGGTTGTTCCAAGCCCCAATGTCCAACCTGGCCTTGGACACTGCCAGGGATCCAGGGGCAGCCACAGCTGCTCTGGGCACCCTGTGCCAGGGCCTGCCCACCCTCACAGCCAGGAATTCCTTCCCAATATCCCATCCATCCCTGCCCTCTGGCAGTGGAAGCCATGGCCTGTGTGCTGTCCCTGCATGCCTTGTCCCCAGTCCCTGTGCAGCTCTCCTGGAGCCCCTTCAGGCCCTGGCAGGGGCTCTGAGCTCTCCCTGGAGCCTTCTCTTGTGCTCTCCCAGCCTGGCTCTGCATCCTTCCAGCCATGCTCTAGGCTTATGGCTCATCTAAACTTCTGTCAGCTCTTTGCTGTACAGCAGCCCTGTGCTGTGGTCTCTCCAAACTGCTCCCAGTCCCTTGTCCTCATGCCACTGGGGTGTCCTCTCAGCTGTGCCCAAGCCAAAACCTCTTCCCAGCAGTGTCCAATCCTTGTTCCCTCACACTGACTCACCTGGCCATCAGCTCAACCCTCTCCTTGCCCCAGCAGCCTGCTCTGAGGCCAGAAAATTGTTACCAAGACCAAGGACAAGCTGCATTTCTCACCTTGGCCATCCTCACTCTCCTGCAGGGTAACACGAGTAGAAGGCAAGATATCCTTACCTGGCCAGGCTGGATGGAGCAGAGGAGGGACCTGTGAAGTGGAAATGATGATGTGGGTTAGCTATGAGGTCAGAGTGGGCTGGGGAGCCAGGACTGGCCTAGAGCTGCTGCGACACTCCAGTGAACGGAAAGAAGCCCTGATGTCGGGCATGTGACCTTCTCCATGTACTTGGGAATTAGGCACTGGAATATAAGGAGCAAAGCATTTTTGGCTGGTCTGACAACTACTACTGTTCAAGGCAAGTGGTGGCTTCCATGAGTGTGACACCAGACTGTCCCTAGAGACGAGTCACAGTGATGGGACATCTCATTCTTCTCAGTCCCCTCCTGCCCATGCCACCACTCATCAGCACTGCAGGGCTAGGGGCCAGCAGCCTCCTGGCTGCTTGGGATGTTGTATCCCTCAGCCCACAGGCTGATTCTCATCTCCTGTAAGCTGGGCACTCCCTGACCTCACAGCCTTGGCGTGGCTGGAAGGTGGGATTTCACAAGTGCTGGGGAGGTGTTGGGTAGTGAGGCTCTGGGGGACTGAGGATGCCCATCCCAGGAGATGGAACTTGTGTGGGATGCAGCGAAGGTGAATCCTGGCTGTGGGCTACAGGGGAAGAGATAGTCATTAGCCTTCTTCAAGGAAAAAAAAAAAAACAAAAATCTGGTTACATAGGCAGTAGGTTCTCCACTAATTTCCCTTCTCTTGGTTCATTAACATTTCTTCTTGGGCACAGGGAAACTCTTGCTCCCTCTGAATTTCCAAAGGCCCCTCTGTCACCCAAGAGCTCCTGGCTCTTCTTAGGTTTCCTGCTAGAATTATCCTTCTCCTAGGGCAGAAAATCATAAAATCATTAACGCTCTGTCCCCCCAGACAAACGCAGTCCCCTCCTGCCTGACTTGTCCGCGCATCCAGTGGGATGGAGGGGCTGTCAGGACACTGACCTTCTCTGGAGAAAAAGGTGAAGCTCAGGATCACCAGCAGAACCACCACCTTGATTCCCAGCGGCACGAAGATGAGGACCATGAAGGAGGAGCTGTCGGATGCTCTGAACCTGTAGAAGTAGACGGCTCCCTCCGCCCTGCCGTGGCTGTTGACAGCAGTGCAGGTGTATTTCCCGTCGTGGCTCAGGGACCGCAGCTCCTTGGTGACACGGTGGCCGGAGACGCTGCTGGAGCCCAGGCTGCTGTCGGGGGGTCCGCTCCAGCTCAGGGCAGGGGCTGGCTCCCCCTCGGCTGTGCAGCGAGCCTGGAAGGTGTGGTCCCTGCTGGAGCTGACCGTGATGTTAATGATCCTGGGGGCGGCTGTGGGAATCACAAAAGCGCAGGGAAAGGGGGTCAGGCTGCAAAGGCAGGTGCAAAACACCTGGAATGAAGTTTTGGTTTGGTGAACCCTCAGCGTTGTTCTGGGTGAAGTTGGATATTGCTGGGTGAGAGCTGGACCTGTCCCAGGCTGAACCCCCCTGCCCTGGGCTGATCCCCCAGCGTGGGCAGCAGGGCAGGGGGGATTCTGCCCCTGTGCCCCTGTGCTCAGGTGAGACCCCACCTGCAGAGCTGCCTCCAGCCCTGGGCTCCAACAGCACAAGGACGTGCAGCTGCTGGAGCCAGTCCAGAGGAGGCCACGGAGATGCTGCAGGGCTGGAGCCCCTCTGCTCTGGAGCCAGCCTGGCAGAGCTGGGGCTGCTCACCTGCACAAGAGAAGGCTCCAGGGAGAGCTCAGAGCCCCTGCCAGGGCCTGAAGGGGCTCCAAGTAAAATGGGGATAAATTTTTTAGCAGGACTTGTTGCAACAGGACAAGGGTTGATGTTTCAAAACTAAAAGAGTAGAGATTTAGATTTGATGTAAGGAGGAATTTTTTTTTTTTAAAGAGAGTTGCCAAGAGAAGCTGTGGCTGCCCCTGGATCCCTGGAAGTGTCCAAGGTCAGGTTGGACAGGACTTGGAGCAGCCTGGGACAGTGGAAGGTGTCCCTGCCCATGGCAGGGGTTAGACAAAATGAGCTTTAAAGATTTTCTTCAACAGAAACTATTTAATGACTCTATGGGTGTTACCATCAGTCCTCTCCTTCCTTGTCTTTCTTAGCACTTTCTTCTCCTAGATTTCCCCACCCAGCCTATGTTGGATAGAGGTGCAAAAGGATTCACCCAGCAAAGCCTGGATGGATGCAAGAATGTGTACTCTGTTTGTTTTACCCGGTAATGGCTCACACATTTTTCTGAACTTTGGTCAACTTCAGCCCTTGTGCCCTTCCTTGGTGGCAGGAGGCAGAGAAGTGCCACCTACCATTGTAGGCACAGGTGCAGCTGGTGACCTTTTTGGACTTGGCTGCATCTCCACAAGGTCCAGGACATGTCACCCACAGTGTTCTGCACAAGCATTTCGTGGCTGTTCCTTTGATCTCTGACCTCCAAAGTGCACGTGGATGGGCCCTTTTGTGCGAGCCCTTTGCTCAGTGCCTGAGGCTTGCCAGATTTGGCGAGTTAGTTATAGGGAAAATATCTGCTTCTTGCCACAACCTATTTTTGATTATTTTCTTCCCAGCCCCAGAGTTACCAGGTCACTTTCAGGAGAAATTTTTTCACAGAAAGGGTGACTGGACATTGGAAGGGTCTGCCGAGGGAGGTGGTGGAGCCTTCATCCCTGGAAGTGTTCTAAAAAGTGTTACAGGAAGAGAAGGGCACTAAATGAGTGTCCTCACTGAGGAAAAGCAGGAATTCGATTTTTTCAGACTGGACAACAAAAATAGGGTTTGCAACCACATGTCTTCTCCTTTGTTAATGTAGTGCAAAAGGAGTCTGAGGCTGTGTGTCATGGGTCTGTTTTGGTGTTTAAATTAACCTTTTAAGTATTAAGTAATCCCTCTCAATCACAGTGTCAGGGCCCATTCCCAAGCTGTATCTGTGTGTGTTATCATCCCTCTGGTGTTAAAATCCAGGCAGCCCCTGAGGGAGAGGTCTTGCTGCCATCCTGCCCTGGTCCTGCTGTGTGGGTGCTCAGGAGGTGCTGCAACTGAAGGAGAGCCTCAACTGTGCAGAACTCCTCAAGAAACAGCCAAGCTCATCATCTGGACGCCCACACTGCACAGCAGGCATAAGGAACTTCCCTCTCAGAAGCAAAACCATCCAACCTCATGGCCTGGGTGAGATCTGAGTCTGCTTCTGAGTCCTCCTGTGTCCCCCTTGATCTGTGAGCTTGCCCTGGGAAATGAGATTATCATTTGAGATTTGTTGCTCTGAGCTGTTATTCCAGGAAAACTTTGTGTTTCATGCTCCAGAGGATTTTGGATTTATGGCACCTGGGTACCAGGTATCTTGTCTTTCCAATCCCCTGTTACCACCCAGGCCCCATTGTGCTAACACCTGTGAACTTGTGCTCAGCCCCTGGACTGTCCAGTTTGGGTTCTGATGGAGAGGATGTCTTTAATCTCAGCTTGGCTGACCCCAGCCTGCCCTGCTGCCTGCCCTGACCCTGTGCTGCAGGCACAAAGTGGAGTGCACAGCTTTTGGTGGGCTCTCACCCCAGCTTCCAGAGCCTCACCATTTCTTTACCAGTTGCATGCCTATTCCCTTCCCTGCATTGTGCTCATTGTCTTATATTGGAAGACTGAGAAGAACAATTAATTTTCCCTGTTATGATGTAGAAAGAAAACTGAACCCTTTGGAAAACCATCTCAGGTAAACTTCTGCTACCTTTTATCATTTCCCACATCCTTGTGGCTCTTCTCTAGAAGGTGCCTTTGCCTCCTTTGCCTATTGTGGGAAATAGAAAAGGTATAAAACTCTCAGGAAGCTGTGTGAAAGCAAATCTCAGGATGGAGAAATGCAAGAATGCTGAAGATGCAAGAGCAAGACACAACAGGGCTGTGAGCTGTGCAGAGGTAGGCCTTAAAAAATATGTTAAAGAAGACAGTAGAAATATGTAAGCTTAATAATGAAGCTTTATCCACTGTGTTAAGCTATTACAAGCAAGCTTTGTTCAAAACAAAATGTATGTGTGGCTTTATTAATTGGCCTAAGAAAATGCTTGTCAGCTTTTAATATTATGCTATTAGCTAGGAAGTTGTTAATAGACTTTGTAACAAAGAGAACTTGGTCTGCTGTGCTAGTAGCTGAAGCTGTTCCATCTCCCTTGCTTGGCTCTGTAAAATGAGGCTGATGGTTGTGATGGAATAAAGCTTTGAGACAGCTGCTCCAGCATTCCCATTCTGTTGTTTGTGTACACATATATGTAAATATAAGATAAGAGGAAAAATATCCCAGAAAAACCCAACATCCTCTCAGGCCCTCTTACCAATCACATGCAGCTTTATCCCATTCCTGCTCTCATACTTGTCCTGGACGTCTCCAGCCAGCTCCACCCTGCAGAAATACCTCTCGCTGTCGCTCCAGGTCAGGTTGTCCACCCTGATGGACAGGTCCTTGTGCCGGGGGTTGCCCAGCAGCTTGTACTTGTTCTTGTGGCTGATGGCAGTCCTGCAGAGCTCACTGCTGCTCTGGCTCACACACTTGAAGATCACTGTGCCATTGTAAGGCTCCTTGATCCTCCAGATGGCCGTGAGAGCCCGGTCAAATGTCTTGTAGGGGTGTGTGAAGGTGCAGGGCAGGATAACCATCTTCCCAAGCTCTCCAGTAATGTCAGACGGGACGTGGACAGACCAGCCATTGCACTGCACACCTGCAAGCAAGCAGGGATCATGGAATTGCAGAATGGAATTGGCTGGAAGGGGCCTTAAAATTAATTTCATTCCGCCCCCCTGCCATTTCCACTATCCCAGGTTGCTCCAAGCCCTCTCCAACCTGGCTTTGGACACTTTCAGGGATCCAGGGGCAGCCACAGCTTCTTTGGGCAATTTGTGCCAGGGACTCCCCACCCCCACAGCCAAGAATTTCTTCCTAATATCTAATCTAAATCTCCCCTCTTTCAGTTTAATAGATAGACATGTCTATCTACCCAGTGTACTGCTGCTATCAACAGCTGTGGCAGCAGATTGTGGCTTCAGAAACATATGTGCCTACATTCCTGTCTTATGAAACCCACTTCATTAGATCAGGGGCTCTCAGCAGCTGAGATACCTGTAAAATGTAAAAGCATCCTGTAAGGAGTTCCACCCATCCCTGGTCTTGCTGGCTCCACCACATGGGCATTCAGCTGTCAGATTACTGTAGACTCAAAGATATGAGTTGTTTTTTGTTCCTGTATCTGTGGCCCATAACACTTGACAAACATCTCCGTGGCAGTGCAGCTTGTATTAACATATTGTGTGTTACACAATGGACAAAGGCCATCCTAGGGCCAATTCTCTGTTCAGATATTTACATGGAGTCAGCTCCAAGCCAGTATTTTGATTACTGGGATGTGGAGTCATGCTGCCCTGTCATACACAATAACAGTATGGGCACCATTTCCAGCCCAGGTAATCTAATAAACAATGCTGCAGCACTGCAGGAACTTCATGAAGCTCATGGGCTTTGAGCACAAGGACCTGGCACTGAAAGCAGTAATTGCTATTGCTTTCTAGCTTATTTGCTCTTGTTTCAGTTATTTTGCAGCAAGTCCCTGTAACCTTTACTTTAGGAGAACTGTAGGTTGTGTGCTTTTGAGTGTGACTTGCTTCTCTCTGCCACTCCTTTGATTAGATGTTCTTTTTTTTGTTGTTATTTTCAATCTCAAGCAAGGAATACCTTTTGGTATTTTTTTTTAGCACGTAAGCCCCCTCTTGCCTTCCAGATGAAAAATAATGTTAAAAATAAGTGCTTTTAATGCTAGCATCTCCACCCATTTCCATGGAAACACAGTTTGCCTAGTTATGAGTGGAGGGAGTTGTCAATTTTCAGTGTATAATCTACCCTTAACTCTAAAGCCTCAGCATGGCAGGTCTTTCATATTCCTTTTGTTAATATCCATTCTCCAGTTGCTCCTGGAACTGAAGTTCTTACAAGAAAGAGAGAGGCAAACAGCCTGCACACCTTACAGAAGGTAATTCCCAAAAGGAGTTGTCAGGTCAGTGTTACTGCTGGCTGTCAGTGGGAAAGGTCATGAAGACAACAGCAAGAGCTGGGTACCAGCTCAGCCACTACCCTTCCTCTGGAAAATGCTGTTTGGCAGTGAAGCAAAGCAAATCCTATGGAGTTTAATGGAATTTAAGCGCATATTTGAAGTTAAACGTGAGCTTAAGTGCTCAGTGGAACTGGAAAATATTGTGCTGCATAATAGCTCCTAAGGAATATGAAGCAGGGCGGTGATGAAAACGCTGCTTTCCACCTGGCAAAGCTTGGGAAAAGCTAGATGAACTTCCTGCTCAAGTTAGGAAAACAGAAAAATTCAAACCCCCCCTCCCCACAAACTGGCAACCTCTTTGGCAATCACTAATCCTGAGTTTTCCCAGTGTTGTCACGCGCACTTGGAATTTCAGGATACTTTTAAGCAACGTGATGGAGAGTGCAGTTCTTGGAGAGTTCGTGCAGCAGGCAGTTCCCTGGCACTCAGACTAGAGAGGAGAAGCTGAGATCAGGCAGGGGCTGGCAGCAGGCTCAGGACTCACCCTTCCTGGAGATGCGAAGGAGGCACAGGAGAACCAAGCCCAGCTCTCTCATGCTGCTCAGTGCTCTCCCCTGAGGGGCATCAGCAAGCCAGAACCATCTCCTTACGTCTGAGCTGCTGGTCTTGCAGTCACAAAAGGTTTTTTCTAGGGGTAGAAGAAGTTGTGGTTTTCTTCTGCTTGGAGGGAATGCGTTGTTCAGCTGAACCAGCTCTGGGTTCAGGTATTAATAGTTCTGTGGTCAGTCATATGAAAATTACACCAGAAGGAATCACAGTGTTAACCATTTTCCAGCTAAAGGGAGGGAATTGCAGACTGGAGCTGCAGACATCCATGCCATGTGTGTGATGGGGCAAGGGGAATGGCTTTTGCTACCCACTCACCAGCCTAAAGGAAATCCTTGCACTCTGCCTGGGACTGTGACATGCAAGGCTCTGACTGTCCTAGCTTAAGGCAGCTCCTTCTCCTGAGCCTGGAGCCTTCCAACCAGCTGTGCTTTACCCCTTGTGCTCACTGGATCTTGTCATCCCTAGGTGTAGAAAAAAGCCCCAAGCCACTTTTCCTTTGAAGACACTTGTGCTGAGGTGCACTGGTGCATGAGTGCTTTGGTGTCCCCTGGCACCCTGCTCTGTCCACACCCATATGACCCTGATGAGCCATTCCCTCCTTTGAAACAAGATGAATTCCAGCTCTTTTTCACCCAGCATCCTTGTGCAAATGCTTGCTGCTTTCCTTCTGGGTTTAGCTTTAGCAAATTTACTGTGCAGTTTGCTCATCTGCAGAGCTGATGGTGTTTTCATCTCCCTTATGGCAAACTCGTGTCTAAGTTTAACAGCCTTGGGGCGTGAATTCCCTGCCTGGCTTCAGCCTGAGGTTTGCTGACTTTGCTTCAGGCCAGAGGGAGAGAGGAATGGTGTGTGCCTGGATAATCTCACCTTGCCTGGGGTGCTGCTGTAGGGCTCCACTGGCTCCCTCCCGGATGGTGGCGGGGACAGCAGCACCCACAGGACTCACAGACAGCNATTTTTAATTTTATTTTTTTTTTCAGGGGGTCTGAGAGGATCCAGCCCTTATTTATGGTTGTTTGGACCTGTTGCTACTCAGCCAAGCATGTTAATTTTTCAAATACTGACTTAGGTCCCTGCCCTGTCCCCTCTGCATGTCATCCTTGGGCAGGAGAATCAGGACGAGTGGTCTGATTACTTTGTAAACTGCCCTTGGTAGCTGTAAAACATAATTCATGCCACCAGCAGCTGAGAAACCTGAGGGTAAGGGTGGTGGAAGCAGCAAGTAAGAGACCTGTAATCCCTATCACACCTGGGATATGTGCCTTTTCTGCGTACCTCTCCCTTCTTCCCCTATGTGCAGCTTGATTTTATCTATTTGTGGTGTAAGGGTTTTGGTGGTGTGACTCGTTTTAAGCATTTCACCACTCATGGCACAGTGGGACTCAGTGGATTGAAGTAAAAGATTAAAGTGAAATCCATGTTAAAAACATCTTGTTACAGTGAAGCATAAATGATTCATGTAAAGAATAGCTGCAGTTAACACCAGTATGATCCTCTTCCACTTTAATGTTTTACTGCAGCATCTCCTAGAAAAATATCTGGTAAATCAGAGCAGAACTACAAATCCTCTGAGTTTTATCTGTGGACTGATTTTCTTCTTGGACCATGGCTATTGGTATGAAGCATTTTACTGTTTAAAATACAGAGGTGGTAACATATAGCTGAAAAGATTTACGACCATTTGAATCAGCCAAAAAAATTTTGTAAAGAAAATCATCCATGGCTATATGATCCACAAACTGTGACTTTTTTTTCCCTGGTCTGTACTTAAATAATATGTAAGATTTCAGTATGGAAGCCTGCTTCTGGTCCAATACCAAAACCAGGATGTCTTCCATATTTATCAAATACTGGTTGTAGTGCTAGTAAATTTAAAGGCTGCAAATAATGACATTTCTCCTGCCTCCCTAAGAAATTTCTGCAGTGTTTTGTGATGAATGATTGAGGGATTGCCCCAGGGGGNTCCCTCCTTTGAAACAAGATGAATTCCAGCTCTTTTTCACCCAGCATCCTTGTGCAAATGCTTGCTGCTTTCCTTCTGGGTTTAGCTTTAGCAAATTTACTGTGCAGTTTGCTCATCTGCAGAGCTGATGGTGTTTTCATCTCCCTTATGGCAAACTCGTGTCTAAGTTTAACAGCCTTGGGGCGTGAATTCCCTGCCTGGCTTCAGCCTGAGGTTTGCTGACTTTGCTTCAGGCCAGAGGGAGAGAGGAATGGTGTGTGCCTGGATAATCTCACCTTGCCTGGGGTGCTGCTGTAGGGCTCCACTGGCTCCCTCCCGGATGGTGGCGGGGACAGCAGCACCCACAGGACTCACAGACAGCTTGGACAGGGCTTGCAGCAGCCTGCTCTAGGGTCCCTGGATGATGCTCCAGGCGCCTGCCATCCTGGAGCATTCCGTGATTCCAGCTGCAGGCAGCCGCTGGAGGGCTCCCAGAGCCAGGAGAAGATGCTGCTGAGTCGCTGCTGCTGCTTTCCCTGTGCCCAGAGCCAGCGCCCACACCAGGAGGAATAGCAGGGCTCCCCTCTGTGCTTCATCCCTGCTCCTGCCTCCTCTGCTCCCTTCTGACCTCGAGGAAAATCTCCTAGAAGGGGACCTTGAGATGTGGCAGCGTGAAGTGTGAAGTGTGTTCGCTGCTTTCTGACCCCTCTCTCCTTTCTGTTCACAGTGTTTGTGAAGAGAGACATTTCTTTTATTTATTTATTTATTTATTTATTTATTTATTATTTTTATTTTTATTTTTAATTTTATTTTTTTTTTCAGGGGGTCTGAGAGGATCCAGCCCTTATTTATGGTTGTTTGGACCTGTTGCTACTCAGCCAAGCATGTTAATTTTTCAAATACTGACTTAGGTCCCTGC
>VWZS01002990.1:233704-252225 GCA_013397075.1 Rhabdornis inornatus | reverse complement strand
CTCATTAAGGTTGGAAAAGAACCCTGAGACCACAGAGCTCAACCCTTAACCTGAATTAGCACTGAATTCACCACTAAACCACGTCCCCACGTGCCACATGCCTTTTGAACACTTCCAGGGATGCAGATCCACCACTGCCCTGAGTAGCCTGTTCCAGTGTCTGACCATCCTGTCTGTGAAGAAAATTTTCACAATATACAGGCAAAACCTCCCCTGGCACAACTTGAGGCCATGTCAAACATCTCTCATTTGGTTTATTAGGGGAATTTGCCCTTTCAAAGCTATTCTATCTCATCTCTCTGCCTTGAATCAGCATTCACCTTTGTCTTAGAAAAATAAAAAAAACTATGACATGGCAAATTCATCCCAAAGCTCTATCACTCATGTTTTGGCTATGTGTAATCTTATTTACCTTTATTTATATTATTTATATTTATGTGTAATCTNTGTTTTTTTGTTGTTGTTGTTGTTTTGTTTTGGTTTTGGTTTTGGTTTTGGTTTTGTTTTGTTTTGTTTTTTTAAATGAGAGAAATGAATGGCATGTACTTTCCAAGAAGCTGCTGAGGCCAGCTGGGGTGAACTCCAGTGAGGATCCTGCTTGGGGATGACTGCAGATGGACAGTGAAGGAACATGGAGACACTGGATTAGCTCTGGTAGAAACTGGAGGGTGCTGTGGCTAAAGAATGTCAAGGATTAATGAATTTGAAATGTTTAGCAGTGTGGAGAAGTCAGAATTCTTTCCAGAGGGGTTGGTGACCATGAGCAGCACCACCAATGCACTGCAAGCAAACCAGGCTTGGGGAAATGGAAAAGGGAGTGATGGCTCAAAGAGCCATTCATGATGGGATAGCAAAAAAGAGGAGGTGTATCTTGGGGCAAAGAACAGAGATTCAATATGCCCCAGGGGGATTTTTCCATGGACAAAAGTGTTTTGTTGGTGTAGCAAGCTTGGTTTCTGCTCAAAGTGCCTGGCAGAAAAGCTACCCAGAGGTGCCTCTTGCTGCTAAGCCACCACCACAGGACGCCTGCTGTAGGGTGGAATTTCTATCTCTGGGAAGGGAGAGTTGGTGTTTGAAGGTGATTTGTGTGTGGGCAGGGCTGAGTCGCCCACACAGTTCAGATAAAGGTGAGTTGGAGATAAGTGATGTGCTGGGTTATGCTGGAGTGAATCAGAGGGGAGATATCACCCTGGATCCTCACATGGCCTGAGCACTTCCAACTTTGGGGCATCCACAGCTGCTCTGGGCACCCTGTGCCAGGGCCTGCCCACCCTCACAGCCAGGAATTCCTTCCCAATATCCCATCCATCCCTGCCCTCTGGCACTGGAAGCCATGGCCTGTGTGCTGTCCCTGCATGCCTTGTCCCCAGTCCCTGTGCAGCTCTCCTGGAGCCCCTTCAGGCCCTGGCAGGGGCTCTGAGCTCTCCCTGGAGCCTTCTCTTGTGCAGGTGAGCAGCCCCAGCTCTGCCAGGCTGGCTCCAGAGCAGAGGGGCTCCAGCCCTGCAGCATCTCCGTGGCCTCCCATGGATTTACAGTTTCCTGCAGAGTGTCGCACTTCCCCATCAAAACCACACACTACAATGAATTTTGTAGCTGCTTTGTGACTGAGGCACCAGGACTGGTTTCTGTAAAATTCCATTTGAAAGATTCTTTCTTTTCCTTCCCAGTGCACCATTCCAGGGGCAGGCTTTTCCTAGAATTATTTCTCTAAGTGTTCTAATTAGCAAATCTGATCCTTAACCTGCCACTGATCTCAGCCTTATCCAATTAAACTGATGACCAATCCAAGAATGTTTAATTTAAAGTGAGGGGATTTGTAGTTAGTTAGTTTCCTAAGACCATGGCTTCTGTCCATTTTCTTCTAATCTATATATTTTCATTTGAGGTAAAAGGGAAAAAAAAATGACACACTCTTTCTAAAAAAGTGTTTGTGTTTGGACTCTCATTTTGCAACTGTGCATATGTAGTTTTATTTCACTCAAAAAATTACTGTTGATGACATCACTGATCCTAAAAATAAAAGCAATTGCTCCAGTGTTCCAAGTACAGCTGGGCTGCATTTCCCCTCACAGGTGCTTCTGTTTGTTCACAGGATTGATTTTGTTGCTCCCTTCTAAGAGTTTGAATTTGTTGTGGGAAATCCTCATGCCAGTGATCTTAGAGGTATATTCCAATCTAAATGGTGAACACTGTGAAGATGAATTTTCAAAAATTTTTGCTTTGAGGAAACAGCCTCAAAATGTATCGAGGAGGATTTAGGTTGGATATTAAGGAAAAATTTATTAACTGAAAGGATTGTCCTGTCCCAGAGCTGTCTGGTCCTGTCCCAGGGCTGTCTGGTGGATTCCCCATCCCTGGAGGGATTTAAAAGCTGTGTGGATGTGGAACTTGGAGACAAGTGGGTCAGAGGTGGCCCGGGCAGTGCTGGGGGGAACTTTGGTGATTTTTGCCAACCTTAACCATTCTGTGACTCTATTCTATGATTCTGCTATGCACTGGAGTGCAATACCAAGTCAGGGGGCCTCAGTCTCCAGGTAAATAATTTAACCTTCACAGCCCCTTAGCTAGTAAAGCACCTTTGGGGACCTAAAGTGATCCTTCGGACCCACACCCCTGAAATATTAAGTCCTCCAACTCCTTTTTAAAGAGTTTCTGTTTCAATATATGTGAAATTAATTTCCATGGTCTACCTGTACCTCTGAGAACACGAAGAGTGAGGGCCTTGAGTCACTGAGGTATATTTATTTTGAGAGTTAGACTGTTCCATCATCTCATTCCAAATCTGGAAAAAGCCCAACTGCTGGTAACAAAATGGGCCTTACCAGCTGAAGGCAGTTTTCCATGGCAAGACAAAGAGAAACTTCAGAAAGGTGTTAATTTGTGCCTAACAATTCACCTGTCATGGGCTCCTTGCACTCTGAAGGAGAGGGAAACAATCAAGAAATAATCAAGCAATAATCTTTCCAATGCACAGCCCTGCCTCCTCGTGGGTAGCATCTTTCTTAGCAGGTGAATTATGCCCAGCTATGACCAAATTCTGTGTCAATTCCTTCGCACTTTGTGTAAAGATTCAAAAGATTAGATAATTATCAACACCAGTGTGCTTTGTACTGTTTATATTTCATGTGCAACACAGTAAAACCAAACAGAACCTGCAGCAGTCCTGGGGGATCAGATAAAGGACATTGCATTGTTTCATTTTCCCAGATTTTGGGGAAATTCCCCAGCACCTGACATGAAACTGGGAGTCTTGGGGGGAATTATGCACATCAGACATCACCAATGAGAGTGGCTTAGGAAGTGGCAGTCAGGCAGTTCATCTGAGCTAGACTTTTGGGTAAAAAGCAGATAGGTTTTTTTTTTAACTTTACTCTTTTATTTATGCTTTTTTTTTTTTAATTAATTTTTTCCTGCAAATTATTTTTAATATTATTTACTTACTTTATGTATATGTGTATTTCATGTCAGAATTGTAAACACAGTGACATCTCTTTGCTGGCACTGGGAGGGAGGTAGTCCAGGAAAATACCCCAAAATTTCTGACCAGCATGTTTCTTATGAGTCTGGTATCACCTGTGTATCAGAAACAACAGTGAAAAAAGGGTGCTTGAAAAAGAAGGGTTATCTGAATAGTATTTATTTCATCTAAAGACAAGAAAAATAAACCCAAACAAAAACCAACCAACCAACCAAACAAACAAAAAAATCCAATTTCAATGATAAGATAAATGAGCTCTATTAGCAAAGACAGTATTTTGAAGGATAATGTGAAAAAGCATACTATGCATGTTCTGACTGACTTACATGTCAAATTTCCAAATAGCTGTTATTTTCTGAGGGTTGATGGGAAGAGTAAATTCGCTGGATAGTATAAAATTTAGAATTAATTCTGAATGATGTGCAAAATCTTTCTAAATGGCTGGGACATGGCCTTCATCTTTTGTTGTTTTTCACTTCTGTACATATGATTTCTTTATGGTACTGCCAAAATGTCTCTGTTGCTCAGCAACAGCAGGCTGGAATAGCACCAGTCAGAGGAAATCTGCTGATTTACACTGGACATAAATTGTGTTCTCTTGCTGGAGTGCATTTTTTGACATAAAGGGGAAAGCAGCCTTTGTAGATTTGCCTCTCTGGGGCACTCATGGGTGGGGAGATCTCAGTTCACACATTAAAATGCCTTTTTGCACTACAGCTTGATAAATCCTAGAACCAGAGGATGGTTTGGGTTGTGTTGGACACCCAAAGGTCATCAGTCCAACCCCCTGCAATGAGCAGGGACATTTTCCACTACCCCAAGTGGCTCAGAGACCTGTCCAGCTGGACCTTGGCTTTTTCCAGGGATGGGGCAACCACCATATCTCTGGTTGTGATGATATATGCCAGTGCCTCACCACCCTACCCATGAAAAATTTCTTCTTTTTATCTGGTCAGAATCAATCCTCTTTTAGTTTAAAGCCATCAACCCTTTTCCCATCAAAACGGGCCCTGATGGAAAGTTCGTCCACATTTTTCTTAAAGAGATCTTCGGGTACTGAGAGGCTGCAAAAAGCTCTCCCCAGAGCCTTCTCTTCTCCAAGTGAGCACCCCCAGCTCTCCCAGCCTGGCTCCAGAGCAGAGGAGCTCCAAACCCCAGGACATCTCCGTGTCCCTGCTCCAGGTACATTCTAGACAGAACAGGACCTCCTCTAACCCCAGTCTGGGGTCCAGCAGGCTGGGAATGAATCACTGCCTGGTCTGGGGAGGTTTCTGTAGCTCTGACTGTGTTTTCCCAGCCCTGTGCCTTGGGCAGGTCGTGCCTCCTCTGCAGAACCAGACTTTGCACTTGCAGGTTTAAGAATGTTTGATGCCACAAAATGCCAAAGGACTGAGGGAGCTGGGGCTGTTCATCCTGGAGAAGGCTCTGAGCAGAGCTTAGAGCTCCTTTGAGTGCCTAAATGGGCTCCAGGAGAGCTGGAGGAGGATTTTGGCTAAGTCTTGGGTGGCAGCACAGGGGGAATGGCTTCCAGTGCCAGAGGGCAGGGATGGATGGGATATTGGGAAGGAATTCCTGGCTGTGAGGGTGGGCAGGCCCTGGCACAGGGTGCCCAGAGCAGCTGTGGCTGCCCCTGGATCCCTGGCAGTGTCCAAGGCCAGGCTGGACAGGGCTTGGAGCAACCTGGGACAGTGGAAGGTGTCCCTGCCATGGCAGAGGGTGGAACAAAGACCCTTCAACCCAAACAATTTTGTGATTCTGTAATAAGCACAAAGAGCAGAATTTAAAAGTTTCCTATGTATTTCCCACACACTGATTTAAAAATTTTATCTTCCAATGCCTTCTACACTATTTGTTTAAGAGGTAACCTATCTTTGGAAGAACTTAATGATAATAAAGAGAGACAAACTTACATCAAACTCAAAAAAGGATGAACATTTGCTTTAGAAATTAACTCCACAGAATATTATGTAGATATTTATTAATTAAGTCATGGAAATGCTACATTTTACAAGTGAGTGTCAGTCATACAGAAATACTGTTGAACATCTGAAAACCTAAAAGTTCACCAGAAGACACTGCCAACAGTTCAAGACAAATATTTTACACTCAGGTCTTTGTGATGTTTTCAAAAATAAGTGTTGTTTTTTTTCCCCTTCCCACACTCAAAAATCATGCTAGACTTTATTCCATCTGCTACAAGAAAAACAGGTTTTGATTTGATTTTCCTGGTGTGATGCTAAGACATGTGGGCTCCTGTCAGCTGAAGGACCTGAGTACATGGAATATTTTTGGTGAAGACATGAGCTTCAACACGAGACAGAGCGTGCCAGTGAGGCAGACAGAGAGGTGGCAGAGTGAATCCCTGTGGAGGTGGTCCACACTGCTGGGAGCAGGGCCAGCTTCCCTCTTCCCCACCTGCACACCCTGTGCAGGAGGGGGCACATGGCTGGTGTCCTGAAGAGCTCTGCTGGTCCTCAAACATCCCCTTCTCACTGTGGGGCAGAGAGAAATGGCAGAGCAGAAGCTTCACAGCATCATGGAATTGCTGCCAAGGCCAGCACTGACCCGTGTCCCCAAGTGCCACCTCCACATAGCTCTTAAATCCCTCCAGGGATGGGGATGCTACATTGCCCCTAACAGCCTGTTTCTAGGCTTGATAACCATTTCTACAAAGATATTATCCCCAATATCCAATTTAAACCTCCCCTGGCCCAGCCAGAGGCCGTTCCCTCTGCTCCTGTCCCTGTTCCCTGGGATAAGATCCCAAATCCCCCCCGGCTGTCCCCTCCTGTCAGGGAGTTGTGCAGAGCCACAAGGTCCCCCCTGAGCCTCCTGAGCTTCAGCAGCAGGCTGGGACAGTGCAGGGGACAGAGCAGCATTTTGCTGTTTCATATTCATGGGCTGAAGGAGAAGTAGGGAGAGAAGTTAAGAAGATCAGCTCAAAGTAGTTCTATTTGTGCATTGACTGAACAGAGCTATTTTATTGCATAGGAAAGGGACAACAATGACTTTCTTGCTGTCTCCTCCTTTGCTAACCCATCACCAAGTTCAAGTATTAAGAGAAATCATGAGATTAACACAAAAATCAGAAAAAATCATGTCCATCTTATGTTTGTTGATTGCTAATGAACATCACTCTCCATGGGGTTTGAGAGGTCCTCCAGGTAGAATTCTTCACAATCTATTTTCTATTTGGCAAAGAGTGCTCTTCATTCTATTTCTCTGCTACAACGAAACTCTCTAGGATGCCTCCTATTGCTGTTAAAAGGTGTTTAGCCATTAATTTGAAGTTCCCTCATGTGCTGAAAGATGCTCTTTATTTCTTTATGTCTGATTTCAGTGTCTTCAGTTTCACAGAGAGATTTTTCTTTTCAGTTTATAAGTCATTTTCCCATTGCTTATAATTCAAGTTTCAGACATACATACTTTAAAATCACAACAGGTTGATCTTGGGAAAGGGTCTTCCAGCACAGCACAGTCCTACCTAATAGAAATCTCCTTAATAGAACAAACAGATGTGGTGGGAAAAGTGTCTCCATGCAGAAGACGATGTTGGGCATTGCAGCACACAAATCACAGTCTGCTGGGCAAACACCTTGTGCTCTTGCCTTAAAATCTGCTGAGTTTCTCTCTTCCTGTGTCTCTATGGCTCACAGCAAGACCTCTCATGTTTCTTCATCATCAGATAATAAGCTCGGTTGGCTTCTGGGTAGGTGACTTTGGAGAGTGGCAGCTTGCAGATCCCAGAGCTGTTCGTGGTCATCAGCAGGAAGGTCAGGGCAGACAGGCAAAAAGGCCAGGTTCCTGATGGCACCCCAAACTGCAAAGAAAAATAACAAACCACCTATTTGCTGTGTGTCCTTCTTCTATTAGAGTAACACTCAGAGCCAGCCACCTTGGAACAAGGTTTCTGGAGGAGGCCTGGGCTCGGTTTTGCACTCTTTGCTTAGGGAGGCTGGGTTTCTTTAGGAAGTCTTGACATTGTGCATTAGCCTGCAACACCTACCAGCTCTGGTGAGAAGGCTGCCTGCCCTTTGTGCATCTGCCATGGTGAAGGTTTTTTGGGAGGACAAGAGGTAGGAAAGGGTGGAGATGAGACAGGAGAGTGGATACCAGAAACATTCAGCTTTTCCCTGGGCTGTTGTACTGACTGACTTTTGGCAACTGAGAAAAGAAGTCAACCGAAATTTAATATTTCTTACACACATGCAGGGGCCTTTTCCCAATTGCTTCAGACATGAAGTAAATATCTGAGACAGGGGAGATGTTCTAGCAGCCTGCCAGTGCCTAAAGTGGGTCCAGGAGAGCTGGAGAGGGATTTTGGGCAAGGGCCTGGACAGGATAAGGGGAATGGCTTTCCTCTGACAGAGGGCAGGGACAGATGGGATATTGGGAAGGAATTCCTGGCTGTGAGGGTATAATGCCCTGGCACAGGGTGCCCAGAGCAGCTCTGGCTGCCCCATTCCTGGAAGTGTTCAAGGATAGATGGGGCTTGGAAAAATCTGGGACAGTGGAAGGTGTCCCTGCCCATGGCAGGGGTGAAACTTAAAGAGTTTTAAGGGGCCTTTCAACCCAAACCATTCCATGATTCTGTGATCTCATAAGTGTCAAGAGCTGAGCTGTGGAAGTTCTTGCAAACTCCAAGGACGGAAACTGGCAAACAATGATTCCAAGTCACCTGTCCCAGTGGGAACCACACCAACCCCCTGGGCAGATAGTAACCCCTCTCCCAGACCGTTTCTGCCTTTGGCTGAATTTTTCTCCACATCTTGGTGTTTTGTCTGACAAGCCAGGGACAAATTCAGGACTGGAAATCAGCCCTTAGCTGATACACTACTTACCACAGACAACATGTGAGTCACTGCTGCTCCCAGGTAGGCAGTGAAGAGTGCTGTGAAAAAGAAAGGCAGTTCCTGGTGAGTTCAGTTGCTCATGGAGTAGGACAGCAATGACAAACACCTCTCCTTCTGCCTTGGGTAGCTCAACCAATGATTATGACTCTGTCTGGATAGTACCCTGCTAAACTCCTTCCTGTGCCCCCTCCAACCTGGAGCTTAGGAGAGGGGCAAAACAAACAATCAACCAACCAACCAGCCAACAACCAATCAATCAAACAAATAAACAAAACTGGAGTTATGAAAAATGTGCTATGGTATCAAGGGCTTTTGAAAAATGCACTGACATGGAAAGTATGTAGCTTGATGGATAGGGTTAAATAGGAGAATAATCCTTCCACCCTCATCTGTCCTGCCTCCAGGGCTTGAAGGTGGGTCAATGACATACAGAGCTAAGTCTTTCTTTTATGAGCATTAAATGAGCAATAGTTTCATTCCCAGCTCACTCTAATATTGAAATTTCATATGGAATTGCCTTATAAATAATTCTTCAATCCTGCTGTGTTGCCCAGCTCATGCCTTTGATCCATTTCAAGAGAATGGGGAATGTGTGCTGTCTAACTGCAGCAGAGCTCCACTCTCCTCAAAGATTAGGCATGTCCTTCTTCAAAGAAGGAGTTTGAGCTGGTATCTATGGCTGGAAAAAACCAACAAAATTCATCCAGCAATGAGCACACAAACACAATCAAGGACTCAAAGCATCTTGTTTCAAAGACCTTAGTTAACATGTGCCCACTGATCACAGCTCTTGCTTTAAACACAACTCTTGGCCAAAGCACGGGGTGCTTTAAAGCTGTGGCTCCATCACCCAGCTCCACTCACCCACATCCACCTGCCTGCCTGGAGGTGCCCATCTGCCTCCAGCCCTGCCCAGCTGCAGAGGCATCCTGCCTCACCTCAAGGAGAGGTGAAAACCCTCTGGGTACCTACCACAGGCCATGGCCAGGAGGTGTGACTGCCAGGTGAGAGCCAAGAACATGCCCCCGATGGCAGCGCAGGACAGCGAGCTGTTGTAGCCCCACAGCCCCAGGTAGACCTGGTTAAACGGCGTTGCTAAGCTCAGCCCTGGAAAATAAAGTCAAGGCATGTGTCATTCCTTGGACCAAGAGATGGAGAAGTGGCGTGGATCCAGATTTTTGGAGGTTCCAGCCAGCGTTTGTACATGGAGCTGCTTGTAGTTGTGTTGCTGTGGTCTATGGGAATCGTGGCAGAATTTTCCTGCTGAGCTGAATTTGGTGATTTGATTTCAGCAGAACACACATGAGTGAATGAGCCTACATGTGAACCTTAAATGCATCCCTGAGGCCTGCACATTCAGGCTGATGGCTATGACTTTCATTGATCTGCCCCTAAACCCACCAGGATACACCCAGAAATTAGGTATTTCGTGGTAAAAATGAATCTCAGCACAACAGACACTTCTTTCTTCTGAAGGCTTCCACCATCACAAAGCAAGGTAAGAGAATGGGGAAGTCAATCAAAAGAATTCTTAAAACAGAAGTCTATTTTGTTTCCAAGCAGCCATTCTCCAGCGGGTGAAACACTTGTGAGTTTAAGTGCTCCACTTATTGTAGCTCCTGTTTTATTCTCCATGCTTTTATATATAAATGTGTGGCACAAGCCAAATCATTACCTGCCAGCATCCCCACTGCTGAGCCGATCACTGCGTGGACACAAATGAGTGGAGAGGAGATAAACAAACCAATCAGGAAAATTCCCCCAGTCCAGGGATTGTCACAGCCATAAACCTGGCCCACACCCACTGGAATGGATTGCAGGAGCTGTAGAAATTAAGAAAACAAACCAAACCAAACAAGACAATTTGTTATCAGCTTTGTAACTTTTTTTTTTTGTTTTGTTTTTGTTTTTGTTTTTGTTTTTGTTTTTGTTTTCCTTTTTTTGTTTTTAAATCTATTTTTCTTGGCCAGGCCCATGTTTGGCATTTGTTGGATGCAGTCTTTCTTCCTAAGTGGAACATTTGGGAGACAGCAGGGCATTTCCACAGGGTTTCCCCTTCAAAGGAAATGAGTCATGGCTTGTTCCCTGGCCCCAGCTCCTCTGGCAGGTTTTTGCTCTAAGATCAAAATTAAAGATTTTGTGAAAGGGTTTAATCATCCCCTTTGCATGTGCTGCTGACTTGACCATTTTTACATATCCATAGGTACCATGAGAGTGAACCTAGGGGATGGTTCCCTTGGGGTTCACTAGAAATATGAGCAAGAATTGCTGGGCTGGTGGGACAAAGCCCAGCTTGGTCACAGCTTAGAGATGGTTTTGAGGCACTTTTCCATATACAATCCCCATAAAACTATGTGCCATGGTAAATATTCTTTGAGAAATGTCACTTGTGGGTTTCTATTTAGTGTCAATTAACTTCCTTTTCTTAATCACTGCCTGGGAACCCCTTAAAATAATCTGCTGAACCTTAGGAGAAGATAGATATCCGGTATCTGTATTGTTTATGGTGTAATCCAGGAGAATAAAATGTTCCTTTGGAAAGGTCCCACTTGAATATAAATCAAAAATATGTGAATGTGTACCTGTGCCTGAGCTTTTAACCAATCTACTACAGTAATATCGGCTTGCTCACATCTAATCGGAAAGATGTAATTTTATAAACAGCCTGTATCTGAAAAATTAAAATTACACTGTGAGTTAACTGGAATTCTCAGCACAACCTTAGCTGCTGGGAAACGATCAGTATATGCATAGAAATAGAAATGGGTAATTAGATTCAAGACAGTGTTTGAAGATTATAATCTATACACTTGGATCCAACTGCACATGAAAAGATTCTCATTTTCAAGCTGTCAAAAATATACATTCCTAGAGTAAACCCTTATATTTTGGATAATAGTTATCCTATAAATCATATTTTGTACTGCCAAGCCATAAAGGACGTGCAGCTGCTGGAGCCAGTCCAGAGGAGGCCACGGAGATGCTGCAGGGCTGGAGCCCCTCTGCTCTGGAGCCAGCCTGGCAGAGCTGGGGCTGCTCACCTGCACAAGAGAAGGCTCCAGGGAGAGCTCAGAGCCCCTGCCAGGGCCTGAAGGGGCTCCAGGAGAGCTGCACAGGGACTGGGGACAAGGCATGCAGGGACAGCACACAGGCCATGGCTTCCAGTGCCAGAGGGCAGGGATGGATGGGATATTGGGAAGGAATTCCTGGCTGTGAGGGTGGGCAGGCCCTGGCACAGGGCGCCCAGAGCAGCTGTGGCTGCCCCTGGATCCCTGGCAGTGTCCAAGGCCAGGTTGGACATTGGGGGTTGGAGCAACCTGGGATAGTGGAAGGTGTCCCTGCCCATGGCAGGCACTGGATGGTCGTTTAAGGTCTGTCCAACCCAAAGTATAGGAATTAATAAAGGAAGATAATACATTTCTGTAGTGTTTTTAATTGTAAATGAATGAGCGTGTTACCCTTAAGACACCGTACCATTGTGATTTCAGCATCTGCCCAGGTGATATTTGGTGTTGCTGTTGCAGGATTAATGACAGTTGTAGGGAAGAAGAGGTTGTGTGGTCCTGAAGCAGCCAGATAGAGGGTCAAGGCCAAGTTGAAAGGCAAGGTGAGAACAGGCAGGTCCCACTTAGAGAAAACTGTGCCTAAAGCACTGGTGAAAATAGGGCTGAAAGAAGAAAAAAAATGGTCTCACTAGGAGCTTGTCACATAGGCAAAAATCACACCAGAACGACATCCAACCATAAACCCAATTGCAGAAAATTTGGTCTATTTAAAATAAACAAAAAAACTAAACCAAACAAAAACCCGCTCTCCTCCTTCTATCTGTTTCATTTCCACAATCTTTCTGATCAAATCAGAGACAAGAAAGGGTCACTCCATAAATTTCCTACCCCTCCAAAGGCAATTATCAATGTACAGACTCCCGTCGTGTTATGTTAATATGTATGGTGAATTTGGTGAGCATGAAGGAGACAGGATCCAATGCTTTAATGGAGTTATTCCCCAGCTCAGTCTCAGTGTTTACCCTTTTTAGCACCTGAAGTGGACTGAGACTATGATACCCTGGGTCTGAGTGAGCTGTGAACTGTGAATGTGGCTGTGTGCCCTCGTTCAAGCTCGTGGATCAGCAGTAAAAGCTGACATCAAAGTGGCTGTAACACCACACGAACTTCAGGCAGACAAATTACATGTGTGGTTTTAGCAATGTGCAACTAGACATTTTGGGGTCAAAGACCAGGTTTCAAAATTTTTTGCTGGCCAAATACCTAGTGGATTGTGGTGCCATATATATGAGTAAAATATTATTAGTTGTTTGTTTTGATTAGTGTCAACCATCATGTCTTGGGACCACTGAACAGCTTCTGTGCTTGGAGAAGTAAATTTTCATGACATTTTTATATGGTGACTTATATAGATGAAACACTTGTGGTTGATGATGGTAGGAAATGGTGAAAATAATGTTCCTCTTGAAACAGAAATGAATTGATGCATCACAGCAATATGACTCACATTCAGAATATTGAATTACACATGATCAGCCACTGATTTTTGTTTTCCCCACTGGGATTATTTGTGATTATTTCTGTGGGTATTTTTATTTGTTTCTGGATTACATCTGAATTTAGAAGTGTAAATAACAATGCAGATTAAAGAGTACATGTGTGTTCCACTGCTGTCTGCATAGAAACGCAGCAGCTCGGTCTCACTTGTGGGGACTCTGGGGCTGGAAGGAGAAGCAGAGGAGCCCTCTGACTTACCAGGTCATGGACACCAGTGCCACTGGCAGGAGGAGCCACCAGTTGTAGTCTCCATCAGCAGAGAACACAGCCATCAGCAATCCCACCAAGACCCCGTTGTACCCGTACAGGCCTGCTGCTATGGCTGATCTGTGTGGAGGGAACAGCTGTCTTGAAGTCTTCTTTCATTCCTCAGGATGCTTTGCTCACATCAGCCCTCCCTACCCACCCAGCTGTGGCTCATTTTTGGGGATGACCTGCCAGAACTCACCCACCAATATTAGATTTTTTTTTTCCAGTGTCCCTCTGCACCAGGTGCAGCTGCTGGGAGGATCTGTCTGCTCCTACCAGACCAGAGCAAGGCTGGATCACACAATCATAGAAGGTTTGGGTTGGAAAGAACCTTAAAGACCACCTTGTTCCAGCCCTATGCCACAGGCAGGGACACCTCACACTAAATCCAGGCTTCTCATCCACATCAAACATCCAACACATAAATCAGCACTGAAATGGCCACCTGAGGGGGGAAAAGGATGGACTTACCTGTCCTGACCCAGAATAAGTGCTGTTAAAGTTGAGACAAGTGTTCCCACACACCCAGTGAGTGTCCACCACGGGTTCTGCAGCAGGAGGCCAGTCAGAATGACCAGCCCACTGAGGGGATTGTTGACAAACATCACCTGGGATATCCCACGCAGCACCCAGTCAAGCAGCTGGACTGGAAGAGGTTTGTCTGGAAAAGATTAAATTCAGCCATAAAACAAGCCCCCTAAAGTCTGCAGATGGTACTGATTTGGGAGGTATTTTTGAAACTCAGGAAAAGTTTTGGCAGTGGGACTTGGCACCACGACTGAAGCAATGAATCAACAGGACTGTAAAGCCTGACAGGGATTTATTATGGTCCACAGTGAAGTCTTACAGCTGGAAAACTGAGACGAACAGTGAGGTTGCCAGAACCCTGTGTTATAAAGTACCCTGGACCAGATTCATATGAAGCAGCTAATTTATGATGTCTGTGGCTCAGATGGCAAATCGTGTGTGTATCCCACTGCTGATTTATTACAGGGACCAAACACACCTAACTATGTGTAATTTAACTTCACAGTGGCATTAGGCTTGACAGAAACTGCTCAGCTGAAAGGACATGGAGTGCTAAGAAGAATGGCAGAGTACAGAAAAACCATCCAGGACTGTGTTCTGTGGGACTAAATTCACTTTGTACATGGCATGCTGGGAGGTAAATGTCATCTCAGACATCCTCAAGATTTAAGCAGTATGTGGATCTCTGCACAAAGCTGATTTTTTTCCCCCTACAAAAAGGACATAAATTAGGGTAGAGGTATTTTCTATACCACTCTAACTTGAATCACATCACTGAGAAGTTAGTTATTACCCCTTTGATGTACTTTTTATTTGGAATCTGCTGTCATTAGTCATGATGAAGTAGGTTTACCTTTCAGCCAGGTTCCAAAATCCTTCATGTCTCCAGTGAGGTAACCCACAGCTCTGCAGAAACTCTTCCCACCCGTGCTCAGTGGATTCTGCTTCACTGGCATTCTTTCCCCCTTGGTTTCTGTTTTGACATCAACACAGTTTTCCATGTTGGTGTTCTGAATCTTTGGTAAAATTGAAGAGAAAAGGAAAAAAAGAGAGTTCATTACAGTGTCTCTTTCTGATCCCCGTTGATTCTCTTTACCACATAACTACTCATGACATGTTACTTTGGAACCAGAAAGAGGAAAATCCTTACTCTGAACGCCTGATTCTTTTGTCTCCATGAGCACATTCCCTCTTCACATGCTCTTTCCTCCCAGACTTCCATGCAGTTACAAGATGTTTCATTTATTAAGCTTCTCTGCTCCTTAACCCATATCTCCAGTTTGAATTTATCCATCAGCCATCAATAATAGGCACCTAAGCTGAGTTTCATAATCACCTATTGGGATCAATTCAACCTTTCTCATGAGCACATGCTTACCCTGGGGTTGTCCATGGTGCTTTATTCCATCACTCACATGCATTCATATACTGCTTTTTCTCATTTGAACTGCACTTTAAGCTGACCAATCTTTAGAAACACCCAGCACTGACTCAAGAGTTTGATGCCCAAATTCACAGTTCTTGCTTTCTACTCTGCCTTAGTCATGTTGCTTTCTTCTCTGCTGAGACAATATTGGGGCTGCATGCTGGAAGCTGTAGGAAAAAACCCTCAGAGACTAATGAATTTAATACACTTATCAAATTTAGCAGGTGCTATAAAAAGTTTAAATGAGGTAGGGGACTGTTATAGGCCCAGCAAAGGTGTTTATGCCTAAATAAGGTGTTTGGGGTGCAGGACTGGGAGATGGGGTCCCCTTTGGGGCACACACCCTTTGCACAAGGAGATGCTGGAATAACCTTTGGCACCTCATACAGCCTAGACAGCATTATTCAGGCACGTGGATCAGAGGCTTTCACCTAACAGTAAAAAACAATGCCTATAGCCAATTCATTGTCTGTCTAAGAGTCAATTCTGAATATGAAGTCAGCAAATGAACAAAAATCCCTGCTCCTGGAGCACACTCTGTTTCCTGAACTAATTCTTGGTGATTATCAAGCAAACACCAGACAAAGTGTGTTGTATGAATACAGAACCAGAGGTGCTTCAGGTCACACTGGTGAGTACCAGCTTGTGCAAGACATAATGAATTTAGATTAAGAGTTGATAGTCTAAATAGGATGATACAGACACATAGGTCTTGTGTTAGTCTTTTACTCACTCAAAACTTTACTAAAAGCCTTGTGGGCAGCTGGGGGAGAGAACCCATAGTTCAGAAACATAGGTGCTGAGTACTTAAGCTCCTTCACCCCTGGGCATTGCACTTCCAGACCCTCCAGTGTGGTTAAGTACCTCTGAGTCTGTGTAGGGGAATGCCTGGTTATTGCACCATTGGTTAATCCTGGCCAGTTTGTCACTTTTATGGTACTGGAGGGCTGGTGGTAACCTTTCAGGAAGCAGCAAATACTTGCACAAATAAAAAATGGACATTTTCTACCTTCTGGAAGAGCCCAGCTAATAAAAGGATAGGTCCCATATGAGAAGCTGATTATAGGACCAGTATATGCAGAAATATATATTGGCTTTGTGGAGGACATGAAGGTAAGGACCTGGAATAAAAAGGCTAAGGAAGAAAAGAAAAAAGAAAAGAAGAAAAAAAAGAAAAGAGAAAAGAGAGAAGGGAAGGGAAGGGAAGGGAAGTGCCGGGAAGGGAAGTTCTGGGAAGTTCCGGGAAGGGAAGTTCCGGGAAGTTCCGGGAAGTTCCGGGAAGTTCCGGGAAGAGAAGAGAAGAGAAGAGAAGAGAAGAGAAGAGAAGAGAAGAGAAGAGAAGAGAAGAGAAGAGAAGAGAAGAGAAGAGAAGAGAAGAGAGAAGAGAAGAGAAGAGAAGAGAAGAGAAGAGAAGAGAAGAGAAGAGAAGAGAAGAGAAGAGAAGAGAAGAGAAGAGAAGAGAAGAGAAGAGAAGAGAAGAGAAGAGAAGAGAAGAGAAGAGAAGAGAAGAGAAGAGAAGAAGAAGGAAAGAGTGGTGCTGGGGGTGGTGTCTTGATACAGGAAGGCTTTTTTTGGGTTTGTTATAATTCATTACCTTAATCCCTTAAATTCACTTTTTTCATACTTTATTCTGAAATAAGTGAGTTGAATGTACTTTCAGTTAAATAAAAATTTGCATCCAAGATAAATGCTCTCCATGTGGTGAAAGTGCATTTATATTTTGCTTTTAAAGGATTTCCCTCTTCATGCAACTTGGGCTTTCCCTGTTGTGAAATGAAGTGCTGCTGCAGTGCAGAGAGATGCTGTGAGACCCATGGCATGCCCTGGGTGCTCCCCTGTGTGCTGAGTGAGGAGCTGTTTGCACTCAGGAGTCTGCAGAACAGCTTGTAACGTGCATGTGAAATACAGGAGTCACTGTCCAGTCCACTCACACAGTGGAGATAAAAATGGATGGAGCCGAGGAATTCACAAAAAAAATTGATGCATTGCTTTGCCATATAAAGGCAAGTGTGAGCTCTCTGCTCTGGGTTTCCATGGGCAGAAATGAAGCCATGTCACTGCAGCTGGCAGGGCAAAAAGACCAGGTGACCTGGTGAGTCACTTGCACTAACTTGTCTTGAACCTGACACTCAATGAATACTCAGCACAGCAGAGTATTCAGGGTCACAGAGACTGCAGGGTGACCCTGGTTACCTTCCCTCCAGCAGTGCTGCTCAAACTCCTGTTCATTATGTCATAGAATCATAGAATACTCTGTGCTGGGAGGGACCTTTAAAGCTCATCTATTCCAACACCTCAGGCAGTCCCATTTGGTCTTGGGATGGGTCTCTAGAGAGGAACCACATGGATTTCATCTGCTCAGTAGAGCATGTAGTAAGTGACAGGACAAGGGGCAGTGGCTTCAGACTGAGAGAGGGCAGGGTTACATTAGACATTAGGAAGAAATTGTTCCATGTCACAATGCTCAGGTCCTCTCAGAGACTGCCCACAGAAGCTGTGGTTGAACCATCCCTGGCAGTGTCCAAGGCCAGGCTGGATGGGGTTTGGAGCAATCTGGGATGGTGGAAGGTGTCCCTGCACATGGCAGGGGGTGGGACTGGATGAGCTTTAAAGATCCCTTCCAACCCAAACCATTCTGTGATTATTTATGCTAAAGGAGAACAAAACCATTCTTGAACAACCTCCTCACTTGCAGAGCAGCCAGGTGGGAAATGGGCAGCCAGGTGGGAAATGGGTGTGGGCCAAGAAAACCTTTGGTTCTGGATGGGGTCTTCATGACACAGCAAAGACCCAGATCCAGCCCCACTGGTTTAATGACCTCCCTGAATCCCACCCCACGTGCTGTGTGGGGGCTGCATCCTATGTGAGAGGGTTTTGTTGTCACCAGCATCCTGAGGCTTATCCCATCTGCTCAGAAACACAAAGTATGAAGGACTTGTACTACTTCTACTTACTTGTCCAGTAAGACCATAAAGAGGTAGTGAAATACTTGGAAACTGGCACCAACATACAATTTTTAGGCATTTTTAGTGATTTTACAAAGCAGTCCCTAACATATATATGCATAGATTAATGATTTGTTATGTTGCCTCAGGGAGTAGACGATAGCAAGTATTTAAGAAAGGAGAGAATACAAAAGGTGTCCTATTGCAGAATTGTGGGTATGCTCAGAGAATTTTAACACAGAGATGTCTGAATAATAATGCAGACTGAAGTGTACATGTTCTGATGGGGATTTCATGTGTGCTTCTACTGCAGGTCTGCAGCAGGTCTACTGAAGACCCGCAGTTGAAGTTATGCAAACACATGGTTTTCACTGAAAGTGTTCTTTCTCCTTAGTGCACAAAGGAAGGAAATAATTGCAAAAGGAGTGTTCTTCTGGAACAGACTGCTTGGCTTCTTCAGGGGGGCAGGTTTGGTAATTT
>VWZS01002990.1:200298-231748 GCA_013397075.1 Rhabdornis inornatus | reverse complement strand
AAAAAAATATTTTATTTTTATTTTTACTTTTTCTTTTTTTTCTTTTTTAATTAACTCAACTTTAATTTTGTGCTTTCTCCTTTTCTACCACTTAACAGAAGATTTTAAAATGGACTCTCAGTGTACCTGAGCTTGACCTCTCCAGCACTATCCTCCTTGTCCAATACAACTTAGCATCCTTCCCTATCAAAATTCTGACCTGGGAATGTGCAACACAGCATTTTGTGCTCAGCAGCCTGTCAAGTTTTACTGTTTCTGGGTAGCCTTCAGAAGCACTGTTCTGTTAATGAAATGCAGTGGAAGACCTGGTGACCTTAACTTGTTTAATTGTTTTTTATCAATTATTTGAGAAATTCAAGTGGTATTTTTCTTTCTTTTCCTTAAAAAAAACCCAAACAACAACAACAACAAAAAAACCCTATCCTTCCCATCTCACTGGAGAAATCTGAAATATCAGAAGTGTGGCATATTTGAGAGGTTTGTAAGGCTGTGAAAGTGCTGCAAATGACAGAGAAGAGGCTGGAGAGGGAAGTCTTGAATAGCAATGCAGGAGGAAGGGCAGAGAAGAAGATGATGAACTTAAGAGACCCTTTTAAGCTAATTTAAGCCATAGTAGAATTCACTTTAGGACTCTTTCACAGTGATGGCTGAGAGAATCAACCTTGCAAATTGAGCTGGGTGCTGGAGAGAACGGTTTATTGTTGAACCAGAACCCATCTAGCTTTATGACTTTGCTTCCCCCAGCCCTGTGGAAACAGCCTCAGCATGCACATGAGCTGGAGGGATGTTATTCTCACTGCTCTCATTCCCAGGGTGCATCTCTTTTGATGGAGATGTTTTTAACAGCACACTGGTTTTTTTTTTTCCTCCCCTAAGAGGATGGCATCTGATATAAACTGTCAGCTTAGCACTGCTGCAAGAGCTAGTCTTCCTCTGATCAAATAGGCAGCAGCCCTTGTGGGTGAGCCAGACACTGCCATCCCATGCCTTTGCACCCAGTAGAACATGAAATTTTGCAGGGGAAGCTGCTTCACTCTAGTGCAGTTAACATATTTTCCCATTACCATTAATTCCTCCTTGGGCTGCCTTTGCTTTCTGACTGGTGAAATGAATCCTTGCATGTCCAAAGAAGGGAAATGCACTGGGTGATTTGGATGGGAGAGCCTCACAGGGAGTCTGTTCAGCCTGAGTTTTAAGCTTCACACCTCTCATATTTCAGGGATGCCTAGGTCTGGCTTCAAGTTATTTCAATCAGCATCTTTTCAGCTCTCCCTCAAAGGGGTGCAGCACAGGGGGCAGGCAGGGCTCACTCCTGGGTTGTGCTGTAGGGTATTTCTTTCCTCCAGGGAATCACAGATTCATAGAATATTCTGTGTTGGAAGGGACCCACAAGAATCAACAAGTCCAACTCTTAAGTGAATGGCCCATACAGGGGATGAACTCATAACCTTGGTGATATTAGCACCATGCTCTGACCAACTGAGATAATGTCAGGGTCACAGAATCCCAGGATGGGCTTGGTTGGAAGAAGCTCTAAAGCCCATCCCATTCCACCCCCTGCCTTGAGCAGGGACACCTTCCACTATCCCAGGTTGCTTCAAGCCCTGCCCAACCCAGCCTGGAACACTTCCAGGGATGGGGCAGCCACAGGCAGGGACTGTGCCAGGGCCTTCCCACCCTCACAGGGAACAATCTCTCCCAAATTTCTAATCTCGACTGCTCTCTGTCAGCATGAAGCCACTCCCACCTGCCCTGTCACCGCATGTCCTTGCAAAAAGGAGCCAGGTTTGGGACTGCTCTGTCTGATTCTGGTGCCTTAATGAGGTATTTGACAGGTTGGAGTGACACACAAACAAGGCAGTGGCTGGCAGGTCAGTGATGGATATCTTGGAGTGGTGCATTGTGTAGATTATCAGGGCTGGTTAATAATTAACAGGATCACAGTCTTCTGATGCTCGTGTGGGAATGAGTTCCCTGGCAGCAGCCTGCTCTGGGCTGGAGGCAGAGCAGAGCAGGGAACACCTCCAGTGCCATGGGACAGAATCACTGGATCCCAGGTGCAGCCAGCTATTGCAAGGGAGGATGCAGAAATGCCTGCCTGCAGTTGTGTGCCCTAGGCAAAGCCCTCCTGGCTGCCTGAGGACTGAGATTCCCTCTGTATAGCATTGATGTAGAAAGGTAGGAATGATACAAAACTTCCCAGGTGTAACTCTGAGCCAGTTCTGGTGCCCATCACTAACCTCCAGTGCTGGCCGCTCAAGGATGTAGGCATCCTTTAGGGTTCAGGGTGGAAGACTGAACCTGCAATGGCCATTCCTAGGCAGAAGGATTGTGATGATCCACATGTTTGTCATGTAGGTGTCATGTATCACCTGCCTGGGAGTGGAACACCAGCTCTGGGTGACCAGGTAAAAGTGTGCAAATTGAGCATTCAGTTAACACAGGGGATCAGAGAGTTGCCTCTTGATTTTAGGTGTGTGTGAAGAGTGCTTGGTGCTGAGGACAGGGCAGCTGGTGTTGGTGGCTGGCAGTCAAGCTCTGTGTGATTTAAGAGCTCTAAATCTGCCACTTACCTCATCAGCTCTCCACTGGCAAAAGATGCTTGATGTTCCTTCTGCTGTGCTCTCTGGGGAGGTATCCCTGAGGACATCCCTTGGACCAAGCCCAGTGCTTGACATAGTCAGGACAGGGGTTGGTCATTGGATCTCAACCAGATACAGCACCAGAAAAATGCTGAATGATCCCTGGCTGGTTTAGCTCGCCAGGCAGGAGCTGTCTGGCTGCTGGGTACAAAGCTGGGTACAAAGCTTGAACTGGCCAGCTGAGCCAGGAAAGATTCTAATGGCCCTAATTCAGCTTCACACACGTTGGCTTCATTCCTCTCTCAAGCCTCAGAGGCCTTGAAAAGGTGAATTAAACCCACTTGGTAGCAGATTGGCTTTTGCTGCTGTTTTTGGCTGTGCTCCTTGACTCAGGTTTTACTGATGGGAATAGGTCTGCTCAGGGTGCTGCTTCAGATCTTGGACTCCAACAAGTGCTTTAAAATGCTGTAAATCCATGTATGGAGCTTTGCGGGTCGCTAAACCCCAAGTCCTGGTCTGCTTTTGCTAGACTGGAGTGTGGAAGTGTGATATGTGACCAGTGTTAGTGGGATAAAGGGAGGGATCCCCTCCCTGGAAATGCTGGCAGTGTTCCTCCTAGTGCAGCCACAGAGATATTTGCTTTCTTGCTGCAAGGATACCTTGCTGCATTGTGATCACCTTGGTGACCTCCAGGACCCTGCAGGCCTCTTCTGCCATGCTGCTTTCCAGCTGGAGGGCCACCAGCATGTATGGATGGAATTGTTCCTCCCCGATGCAGGACTCTGCACTTCTTTATGGAACTTCAAGTGGTTCTTGCCAGCCCATTTTTTTCCAGCTTGCTGAGAACCCTCTGGATGCCAACACAACCCTCTGGTATACCCAACATTACTCCCAGCTTTGTGCCTTCCCCAAATTTGCTGAGGGTGCACCCTTCTCCAACATTCTGGTCATTAATTAACAATAAACTTATTATGCCTGGCTTACACCACTAATGACTGGAGTATAATTTGTGTCACTGATTATAATGCTTTGAGCCCAACCATTCAGCCAATTCTCAATCCAACTTGCTTCAAATTTATTTAGCCCATATTTCCTTAACTTGTCTGTGAGGATGTTATAGGACAGAGTATCAAAATGAGGTGATGCTCCAAATTTGCTACAGTGATGTAAGGGATTTTGCAGCTTGCTTGGGCTGCCTGTGACCAAACCTAATGTTTCACTTCCAGAAGTGCTGCCAGTCTGGGGTTCCTCTGGAGGTGTGTGGAGAGCTGGCAGTGGTAGTGGAAGTATGTCAGGAGTGGCAGAGAGCCATATGGTGAGAGAGAGCCCATGTCCTGGCTGAGGACACAGCTCCTTGGCCAGCTGTGGCCTGACCTGTCCCACAGGCAGGGTTTCTGGAGGAGCAAGTCAGCCCCCATCAGCATCTGTGGCCACTTTGCTTTTCATCATCTTGTTTTTTATGAGTGAGTGAAGAGTGGAAAAATCTGTTTCAGCGCAGAGCACCACAGGATCTGTCACAATCTTGGACTTGCTTGCTGAGGGCAATAGTTTTGGGTTTATACAGAGCTGCCCAACAGCTGAGCTGTTACGGAAAGCTTCTATCCCTGCATTTTGGCCTGTGAAGATTGTCTAGAGGAAGCTACAGTTTGTCATTCCCATGTGGGGCAGTGGGTTGGGCTGGGTGAGTCCTGGAGCACAGTCTGCTCTGGTGTCCATCTCCCTCTCGTGGTGTGACTCCAGCACAGCCACATGTGCAGCTGTGGAAACCACAGCAAATATTCGGATCTCCAGCTTCAGAGGGCTCACAAACAGCAGTTCCCTGGCCATGGCATAGTCCAAACTCCTTGTGGTCTGAGCTGATCTGCTGCTCTGTGAACTGCTCTTGATGATGTATGCTCCCAAAATTACCAGTTCTCCTAATGCATGCACATCACTTCTGTCCTCTTCCTACCTGCTCTGGAGACCTTCTGTCCTTTCTGTCCACCTTGACATGCTCTCATGACTCACTTTCTGGGTGAACACAATGTGTTCTCCTTGCTTGCTTTTGTGTCCCCTTCCCTTTTTCCAGTCAGCTGGATCATTTTTCCTACCAGCAATGGACATCTCTCCAGGCTGGTCTGGTTGCCTGTGGTGATGAGATTGGGTCACAAATCCTGGGACTCAGGAGCTGAGAGGGAGAAAAGCTCTCTGGTTCATGCCTGAGTGTGAACCTTGAGGCTGTTTTCCTGGTCATCTCTAGCATGGCAGACTGGATCATCCACATTAGAATCATAGCATTATAGAATAGTTCAGAGAAGAACTTTGAGATGATTGAGTCCAACCACTGTATTGAAACAATCTGAAATACTGGAGGGCTTTGGAAGCCTGAGATTGACTATATTGCTGTATTTCAGAACAAATGGGAAATCGAAACTCAAATAATTTTTAGTTTCAGCTTCAAACCCCTCTCCTGTTCTCCTGGCTCCAAGGAAAAGCCCAGATTCAAAAAGACTCTTTTTCTAAACCTACCTCAAGGCAGCAGGATCCTGTTAGAAATGACAAAGCTGGCCAGACTTGCCAACTTTTATGACACATGGCAAAGTGTTTTTCTGCTTCTTCATTCACTTCTGAGAATAAATTCACTTCCCTGCATCTACTCTCAGCTTAATAAACTTCCCTGCTCTTTCTGCTTTCCTTGCCCTGATGGTAGGCCTGTGAGTCTCACCCTGGGTATGGCTGCTTCCAAGGAAATAATCCATTGTCACAAACCTGTATGTTGTAGGAGATGTATGTGTTAGGCCTTAACATAGAGCAGAATACTATAATTCTTCCAACAAGAAGCTCTTTCAGCCTATAAATCCCAGTGATTGCTACCTTCTTGCCAAGTAGTTCACACGAGAAATGGAAGATGCTGTACATAGCACAGGTTGCTGATCAACAAGAGAAAGAGGACTGGTAGCATCCAGAAATGAACCATCAGACATTAGAAACAACTGAAAATTAATAGTGCAACGGATAGAGGGAGAGTTACTCTGGCTCTGGGTGGTTACAGGATTTTGCAATTAGTGCTACAGAGTGACATTTTTGTGCACAAACACAAAGAGGTCTAAATCCACTTGCTGTAAAGATGCACATTTGGGGTAGGCAAAAGAAAAAAAAAAGTCATATCTATTAGCTAACTCAGTTTCTGCAAAGGGAAAATGTCCTAAATGTGATTTAATTTGCACAAGTGAATTAAGCTCACCTGGCTACAGTAAAAAACCATCACTGGCTAACAGTTTGTCATCACCTCTGACTTTTTTGTTTTCTCCAAAGACAGGAAGTCTCTACCTGATTTCTGGCTGAGTGGCTCTGCAGAGCAGAGATTTTTGGAAGACAGAACCACAGACCTGTCAGCACTTGGTTGAGATGAGAGAAGTGTGGAAAAGCAGTGTCAGGTACAGGACAGGGTGTGCAGCAGGAAAAAGATTCCAGACCATCCTAAGCTGCACAGGTCAAGGATGCCTCTGTTTCTCTGCCTTTGCCTTTTGCAATTCAGTGCACAGCACAGTTTAGTTTGCAGGAGCTGGGATGTGCTAAACATCCCTGAGAACTGTGCATTTTGAGTGGTGATGTAGTTCAATGTTTTTGGAAGGGCTTCTGCCCACACTTGGTGTTTCAACCCTGCTGTGCTGTGTGGAGATGCACATTTTGGGAGCAGGGATTTGTGTCTGCCTTGACTGTCTATGCAAAAAGCTTCCCCTGAAGGTGGATGTGAGGATGCAGTTCCATGAGAGCTTAAGCTCTTGAATGTACAGAGGTTGCTGAGTGCACTCAGGAGCTGCTGAATGAAAAGTCAGAGATACCCAAACTCATTGCCAGGCAAAATGTGGTGTAAGAAACCTCTGCTTCCCACAGAGCCATCCCACCTCTTATCCCACCCCTGGGATGTGTGAACTCCAGCTGTGGCAACAGCTGTTAGAGTTTGTAAAAGACCCCCTGAGAACTGTAAAATCAACTGCAATCAAGGGCTTGTTTCCTGTCTGAACTACTTCCATCTCCCAAATTAAAACTGACGTAGAGGAAGAGGGAGTGAGTGAATAGCGTTCAGCAAACAGGTCTCCCCCTCAGAGTGGTGATATTTCTGCAACCCTGGCATAGGTGATCTACAGAAAACCTGAATCATTCTGCAGTGTTGGGCAATATGTCTGTCATTACAGACTGGAGATGTCTGGCATGGGCAGAGCACACAGCTGGATATTTTTAGGAATTATCTTATCCTGACAAGTTTTGAAGTTCTGGGCTTTTCAGCTTGTAGGAAGGCCCCCTGTTGCTGGAGTGCCCCTCTGGAACACAGAGCCCTTCCTGGTATTTTCTGGTGCCTGCTGGAAAGCAGGCTGGCACCCTGTGCCAGCAGCCTAGGTGCTGCCTGGGGAGAGATGCATACTCCCCCTGTATCTGATGATTTCAGGCTCCTGTCTGCACTGATTGCTTGCAGGTGTGGGAAGAAGAGATGTCACATTGCAGAAGGGCTGAAAAAAAGGACAATATTTATTTTAAGCTCAGTGCAGTGTTGGATGGAGCAGGGAGTAGTGCCCAGGCTCTGCTCCAAAGCAGCTCTGGTTGCTTGAGAGTAGAGGCCAACAGGGAAATCTGTTCATCAGATTTAACCCACTGTGCTTTGCCTGGCCTGTGAGTGCCATGCAGTGCTGCAGCCACTTCTCCCCATCATTTTGTGGAAGCACAGCATTGGGTTTTCCAGGTCTGCAGCTTTGGGTATCCTCCCAGGTGTCACTACCTGCTGTTGTGGTCTCCCTCTGTGCTGCTCTTCCCATCAGCTCTTGACCCCTGTGAGGAGGTGATTAGGTCTCAAAGAAGATCAGATGATAGAAACCTGTTTGAATGGATAACAGGAAAAAATTCCTTATGGAAAGTGCCCAAGGCCGTGGTGGAGCCTGCATCCCTGGAAGGTTTTAAACACCATGCGGATGTGGCACTTGGGGACATGGGTTAGTGGCAAGTTTAGCAGGGCTGGGGGAGTGGTTGGACTCGAGGATCCTAGTGGGCTTCTCCAGTCTAAAGGATTCCATGCTTCTGTCAATCAGGAGGGAAACTTTGTGCTCCATCAGTGAGGATGGTCCAGTGCAGGTGGCAGTGTGGCTCTGACCTCTGCTACAAATTTCCGCTAGGAAAACAAATCCCTTCCCTCCACATGAGGAGTCATTAACAGGTAAGTCATCCTGTACCCACCAATACCGAATCCAGGACATCTAAAGGGTTTGTCCCAGCTTTTTCTGCCTGAGTTCTGTGACTGATCTTATCAACAGAAGCACCTATGTCTAGGGAGAAGAGTTGAGAACCTCCTCTCAAAGAGCAAAGGCACCTTTTTTATTTTTTTTTTTCCCTTTTATGGGGTATGAAGCAAATACAAGAGTAAGAAAAATAATATTTGGAGCAATGAAATAAACATTTTTCTTGGAAGTGCATAGCGTATATACTATTTTTTAAATTGAGCTCCACATAGAATTGTCTTCATTCTAGGAAGCTCTCTTGCAATTCCTTCACTTTGCTTAGTCTGTTCTGCTGTTTTATTTTTTAAGGCAAATTTTTAGGAGGTTAGTTTTTTCATGTGCTATGGCTAGGCCAGGTGCTGGTTTGTACAGGAACATTTATTTAATACTACTCGAGGTGAAGGTGAGCTGGATAGAGTGATGCTCTAACTATTGACAATTTTTTCTTTTCCTCCTTTAATAATCATATTTATTTTATGTTAGATCCCTGGGAGCTGTCTCAAAATTATTAGTCCCACTGAAAACTGTACATTTTATCTCTCTTAATGAAAATTTTTATGGAACTCTCTAGGTATCAGAGTGCTGGGCTACCACTGATAGCTTCAGTTAGTGCTTTTATTGTCTGCTGTTCCCTTGCAGGAGACACTTGATTTGTCTCGCCTGTTTTCAAGAATTATTAGTACTGGCTATAGTTACTCAAATCTTTTGATTAGCTAGAGACTTAAAAAAGCTGTTTATACTCTATTTTTTATGGAAGGCTTCAACTCTCGAAATTGCTTTACTAATTGATTTCAGGATGGATTTTCTTGTGGCTGAGGAATTAATGCCTGCTGTGGCACTTACATGACAAATCCTTTCCAATAGCCATACTGTGCCTGGGATTCACTCTTATTTTTAGGAAAACAAACAATATGCTGGGCATAACTAACTGCAGTTAGGGTTTTTCTTCACATATATGGTTCCAGCATTATTTTGCAGTACTTTTTCCAGTAACTTTGCATTGCTACTATTCAAATATTTCTCTAACTCTGTGCATGAGCTAAATTAAAGTGCTCATGAATAAGCTCTCCTAGTTTCTGTGTGCTTCATATTTCATTGGCTGCTGCTGAGGGAAGGTCTTCAGACAGTGGTGTGTCACCTTTTGTGTTATTCTGCCTTTCTTTGTCTCTCTCCAGCAGCAGCAACAGGAGGAAGTCTCTGATCTTGCAGTTTGTAGTGACCACAGGAGACTGTTTTGGTGCTAGCATTGGTTTGATATCATGGCTCAAAGGATGTCTTGGCAGAGAGGGGAGGAAGTAGAACCTACATTTTACCAAAATTCCTGGAATGGCCTCCCCTGTCAAAAAAACCCAAACATCTGAACATAAACAGCACCATGTTTTTGTCTCCTAGGGTGAATGCAATCTTGGATGCTGTTTCTTGGAGACAGAGAAGTGGCAGACGCTGGTCTGCTGCTGGATTTTTGGTGATAAAGGCACAAATAATCCCATGAGCAGCACCCAGGCTCACCTTTTTAAAAAAGTGTTTTCTGGACCTGGGATCCCACCTGTTCAAAAATGCTCACATGGATCTGCAAAACAGCCCTGAATCATGAGGCAGAGCATCTCACCTGAGTGTTTGTGGTTGCACAGTCCCTTTGGATTTTAAATCTTCACATCCCTTGGGTCTGTGATTTTAAACTGACCTCGTAAAGCAACTTTAGAGTGAGGAAGCCCCTCTGTCAGGCTTCCTTCACAGAGATTTTGGAAAAGGTTCTTGAGAAAATCCTCCTTAGGGCAGCTGGAGTTTTCCTGTTGTAAGGACATCGAGGAGGCATAAAGTGGCAGCAGTAACTGTCCTGTAACCTTTGCCTTGTTAATTTCTCTTGGTTTAATGGAAAGGATCTACTCCTCTAGGAAAGGGAGAGAAAGAACTGCCACCAGCAGTAAATGTTTATCCCATTCTTTTAATGAAATTTCTTATTTCTCACTGGATGTGTGTAGGGATTCAGACTTGCTCTCCTGCAATCTTCTATTTGTAAGACAGAAAATTATTCAAGGAAAAGAAGAATGTTTGATCATTGCTAGCTAGTTGCTCTTCTAGTCTGATTAAAGCATATATATTCATTGCCTTGGCACTTAATGAGGAGCCAGGAGATGGCACCAAAAGTGCTACAGGATGTGCTCTGTCAGAATATTTACCTGTGTGTGTTGTAGCTGTTAAGAGGTATTAAAAGGGTTAGACATTGATGGTGCACAAGAAAGGAAGAGAAGAGTCATTTATTTCACTTTCAAATATACATGCTCTTAATTTGAAGTGCAGCTCTTGACTTAGTTCTTACATTATTTATTATTATTAGACACCAATGCCTTCTCAGCATATTTATTTTGTTAAATTACACCTCTGAAATTAAATGCAGCCTCTTGTCAGCTTTAATGTTCTTCTGCCTATTCTTATAATTGTTATTGATAAGAGGTGACTTTCAAGTTAGCAGCCAGTGGATTGATAAGGCAGCTGTTATTATGTTACCTGAGTGCTTTTTGGAAAGCTTAGCTCAAGGGCAAACTGTGATTTCCCTGGTGTGCAATGCTGAATCCCCAAGCCTGCAGACTGCTGGCAAAAGTGGTATTTGTGGCTGTGCTGTGCCTGGGTGAGGTTTGAAAAGCTGCCCCCAAACTGCCCCCAAGCTGCACAGCTGTGTGTGCCTGACATCAGTGAGCGTGGTGGCTCTTGGAGATGCGCAGTGGGATACCCCCAGAGCTTAAATTTGGGCTGTCAGAGGGTTTCTGCTCCTTCCTCTTCTGCTCTTCCCTCCTGCTCTCCGAGGCCCTTCTCTTCATTCTCAGGTAGTAGATCCTGTTGGCCTCTGGGTGGGTGACTTTGCAGAGGGGCATTCTGTAGATGGCCGGGTTTTCGGACGTGATCAGCAGGAAGAACAGCGCCGAGAGGCAGAAGGGCCAGGTGCACACTGGCAGCCCGAGCTGGGAGGGACAGAACACACACAGGGATGCACTTTGGTGCCACTTTCTGGTCTCTTTGCTTATTCACAGAATTCACAGAGTTCACAGAACTCACAGAATTCACAGAATGACTAGGCTGGAAGAGACCTTCAAGATCATAGAGTCCAACCCATGCCCTAACACCTCAGCTTATGTCTGCCTATGGTTAAATTCTTGCATATGGGAAGCTGGGAGGGCCTGGCTTTCCCTGGAGACACAGTGGCTACCAGATGTGGATCCAGCTGCCCACTCTGAGGTGTGTTTTTCACCTGGAGTGTGTGAGGCTGCACAAAGCATCTGACACTGTGCTGGATCCCAGAAACCTTTGATCTTTCTGTGCTTTCTGGCACTGCCCCCTGGAGAGCACTGCTTTTGACCTGAGGCCTTGGAGAAGGCTCCAAATTTGAGTGATGGAGTCAAAATCATGGGTGTGTAGTATAACAGAAGGGTGTGATTTCACATGGCGAAGGGTTTTGAATTTGAGGTTTTTATAATACAGTAATAGGTATGGGACAAGATGGGGGATTTTGGGTGGCGTCTCTTTTGGTGTTCATCTTCCTTCTTCATGATTTCAGGCAGTAGTTTCTGGGTGGACAGTTAGTGCTGCACTGTGGGTCATAGGAGTTTGGTTATTGGGTTAAAAGTATAAATAATATAGGTGTTAATTTTCTATTGGACTGATTAGCTTTAAAAGACCTTGTAGCTAGCTGTAATTGTCTCCATTTTGCTCACTTTTAGCTGGTAGCTAAAAAAAGCAGAACTTTCTGTACTTTTGATAAGATTTAATAGACAACCAAGCCTGAATGCAAGAAAATTCGTTTCCTTCATGTATTTTTTAATCCTGGCTCTGAATGAAGGCAGAAGAGACTCCAGACAAGCCACTAATTAAATGGTGCAAAAACGCCACTGCTGTTAAAACGCTGCAGACCTCAGTCCTGCCAGAGGTGCAGCTTCAATTCTGGTGCTGAGTGGAACCTGGCACCAGCATTGAAGAAACTGAATCAGGCTCCAGGGCTCTGATGACTGCAGTGAAAGCCAAGACACCCAGCTCACACCCAGACACTTGAATTCTCTTATAAAAGAGGCAAATTCTACCCTCTCTCCTCTGTAAAACACGGGGAGTATCATCCATGCATATTCCCTCTCCTCAATGACTCTGTGACACCGGCATCACATCCAGCCCTCAGCCCTCTCTGTCTCCCCACCTCTGGACCTGAATTGAGGTCTTCCAAAAGCAAGATCACAGGGGTAAAATGTAGATGTCCTTTTTCCTGATGCCTGCCAAAAGCAAGTGTGCTTAAAGCAGCCCATATGCAGGGACCTACATAATACTGAGAGGGTGCCAGACGAAAACATTCAGTGCATGAAGCTGCTAGTTCTTATCTTTCTTTTTTCTTTTAAGTTAGTAAATCAATTTAATTAAAATATGGTTTTGCTTTAATCTCTCAGATCTTAAAGAAGAAACAGAGCCTGGCATTTCTGTCTTCACTCCTTTCTTGATTTGTCCAAATATAATAACTTTGCACTAAAAAGAACAGTCTCCCCCTCATTTTAGTTCTCATACCCAGTTCAAACGTCAGTAATATCTGTGGGCAGGGTTGGAGAAAGACCTTGAAAGAAGAAAATGAAAATTTAAATCATTTGGAATCGCTGAAAGATAATGTTCAGCTAAGTATTTCATCTCAAACCATATGCTATTGCTGTAACTCACATATATACGTGCACAACCCTGGTGTGGATAACATGCTCCAAAGTTCTTTGAAATCTTATTATCAGATATAAAGTCTTCAAGGGCACAATTCAGCTGACACAGGTCTTGTGCAAGATCTGCCAACTGGCTGCAACATTCTCATTTCAGTGTTGTCAAAGCTGACATGGAGAATTTTGAGATATTTCTTTCAACATTATATCTGAACAAGTCAAGATGCAGTTAAAAAAAATAAATAAAAAAACTCAGGTAAAACACAAAACCCCACACTTACCACAGAGAGGGCATTAGCAAGAGCTGCTCCAGAGTAAGCACAAAATAATGCTGAGAAGAGAAGACCAAAGAGAGCTCAGAATGAGGAAAATATTGTTCAGTTCTCCAAAGAAAATATAAAAAAACCCCAACATTGTCCAAATGCACAGCAAAATATCCTCCCAGCTACCTAGTGTGAAGATCACTGCTGGAATTCAACAATTAGCTGAAATGTCCCAAGAGAAAATGGCCTCAATTTGCACCAGGGGAGATTTAGGTTGAAAATTAGGGGAAAATTTTTTCCCAGAAAGGGTTGTCCCACCCTGGCAGAGCTGCCCTGGGCAGTAGAGCAGTCCCCATCCCTGTAGGGATTGAAAAGCTGTGTGGATGTGGCACTTGGGGACATGGGTCAGTGGTGGCCTGGGCAGTGCTGGTGGAAGGATTGGACTTGATGATCTTGGAGATATTTTCCAACACAAATGATTCTGTGACTACATTTTGTCCTATCTGCTCTGTAGAGATGGATGGTGAATTAAGAACATGATTTTGTCAAGATGAAGTGATGGTGGCATTTCTTTTATCTTTATTTTTATTTGTCACGACCTGACCCACATGCAGTGAGAATTGCAGAAATTCTCCTGCATTCTGAAGCTGGACTTTAGAAGTTCTCTGCTCTGTGGCTTCATACCAGAACCAATTACCAAGGGGTCTCCTTGCCCCAGGAACCCAGGGATGGCAGAACAGGAGGCAAGGTCAGCCACCCAGGGGCTAAGTTAAGGAAGGAAAAGCTACTGAGAAATCCAGAAACTGTGCTAATGACGCTGAGATGAAGATAATTGGAGCCTGGGCATATCTTCACAGGAATGCCTTTAATGGGAAATTTCTGTTCTTAAACTGTTGCCATAGTGGCTGGTTTTGGCTGCTGATGGACATGGGGTCTTTGGGTAGATGGATTTTAAACTGACCTGGCGCAACAGCTCCCTTCTTATGACACATTTCCCCCAGTGACACTTATAATTATGAAAAGGCTGCTTCTATGTTTTTGTTGAATTCCTAATTTGTTAAACATGCTCGTGGATTAATTTGTGCTCATTTCACAAGCAGCACTTCCAGCCTTTCTAGATGTTTCCACCTTGTCAGGGTCTCATGCTATTCTCTCTGCACTCCCACAATCAAGCCCAATGCTGATGCCACCAGACAAACAGCTCTGTAGTAGTACCTACTTTTGGGACAGACACAGTGATGGTTGGCTCTAAACCTGTGCTCCTCATGAGCTGCCCACCTGCACGAATTTTTGCCTTCCTTTATATAAAAAATACTCACCACAGGCAAGGGACAGCAAGTGTGTTTGCCAGGTCAGGGCGTAGAACATGCCCCCGATGGCAATGCAGGCCAGGGCACAGTTGTAGTTGTGTAAGCCAAGGTAGATGCTGTCAAATGGGGATGCAATGCTCAGGGCTGCAAGACAAAGGGCAAGGCTGTGAGGTCAGGTATGACAGGAACCTGCAGGAGGAATCTGTCATCTCTTCCTCATAACATCAAGATTTGTCTGTTCTCGCACAAGCAGAAAAGGGAGGATTCAAAGGAGGGTCTTTTGGAGCTCTGATAATATCCCTGCAGAGGAATTTGGCCCAGTCTCAAAGGTTTAATCCAGACAAAACTTGCAGTGTATTCACTGAGTGTGTTGTATCCACACACAGTGGTGGAGGATCCAGATAGAGTGTGGGAGAACCTTCTCACCTGGGTGTCCTCCTTGCAGAAAGCTGTGCTCACACACACTGTTTAAAAACCTCATACATAACCCAGTTTTGAATAATTGAGGCACAACTGCATGTCTTGTGGGAGCAAGCAGAGTTTTCCATTTTTTCCCAGTGACATTTGTGAGATATAGGTGGGCATTTCACCTGTGCAGTGGAAATTCTCCATGGGGATGGGAGCTGGGTGTCTGCCCCAAATCTGACCTCTCAGAAACTTCTGCAGGATTTCTCACAGGCTTCAGGAGTACCAGTGAAAAAGAAAGCTGAATATGTAGTGCACAGGACACTTTCCTGACACTTGTAATATTAATTTATTTCCTGATATATTGTCCTCATCTGTCCTCTGTTTTTATCACTGTGCTTGTCCCCAGGAACTTTCCACTGACCTTTCCCTTCCAGATTGAATGTCACACCTGTACATGACCTGCCGTATGCTCTTGGCCATACAAATTGTGGACAGTTTTGTTTAAAACCATGAATATAAGATAGCTACATCTTGTACAAAGTGCTTCAGAGCACAGACAACTTGTTGGATCACTGCCTTTTCCCAAGAATCAGACTACACTTGTTCCATCATCAGTATTTGTTAAAATTGGTCTCTTAAGTGGCATTAATGTTGTCTAACCTCTAGGGTCTGCTTCTCTCAATGTTGTTTCTCTCTCATTAGTGGAGAGACAGGACATTTTTAGTGTCATTCTTTTTGGTATTTGACAAATCCACACCAGGACTGAGCAAACTGCATCCCAGAAAAGTCTGTTTCTCTTCCTTGGCTGATTAGTTCTGAGGCAGACCTTTGCTTATGGTAATCATTCAAAGCAATTGTGGTAGCAAGAAATCAGTTCTGAAAGTCTTTCTCCAGGTTTTCTCATGCTCTCCATGGGATTTATCATATCCAGTGGCTAGAAGGTTAAGTAAGGTGGAACAAACCACTTGGCTGAGTCACAAATCTAGCAAAAATTGCCAAGTTCAGAGAAAACCTGCTTCTGTTCTTGCCTGCACCGTGCTGTGTAACCTTTACTAGGAGCTTTCAAATTTAGAGACAGTTTGGAAAATGAGAGTGTTGTCCCAAATACTGCCAAGCTGACACAACTTTAAAGTCTGGACTTTAAAGAATCCAGCCTGGATCAAGATACCTTGGTAGCAAAAATGATTTGGTCAGTATTTCTTACCTGCAAACATCCCCACAGTGGATCCAATTGCAGCATGTAAGAAAATCAGTGGGGAGGAGATGAGCAGAGCCACAAGGAAAATGCCTCCAGTCCAGGGGTTTCCACAACCATACACTTGGCCAATACCAACTGGGATGGATTGCAAGAGCTGGAGCAGATTGCAGAAAAGGGCTTGTTATTTATTGTCTGTCTGTGCCCTGAGGGACACAGCAGATATTTTGTCCAAGCTATTGCCTGAAAAGGGAAGGAAGAAACCCTGACTCTGAGTTGGACTCTGAGTACCTCATAGAATCCCAGAATGGTTTGCATTGGAAGGGACCATGGAGATCACTTCGTTCCACCCCCTGCCATGGGCAGGGACACCTTCCACTATCCCAGGTTGCTCCAAGCCCTGACCATCCTGGCCTTGGAACTTCCAGGGACCCAGGGGCAGCCACAGCTGCTCTGGCACCCTGTGCCAGGGCCTCAACACCCTCACAGGGAAGAGTTATTTCCTAATACCTAATCTAAACTTACTCCCTTTCAAACTGAAGCCATTTCTCTTTGGGGAGAATGGCTTCAAATGTCTCTCCAGCCTTTTGTAAGTAGTCTTCCCTCCACCTTTCCTACACAATCTCTCCTGGTACTGGAAGGCCTGAGTTAGGTCACCCCAAAGCCTTCTCTCTTTCTAGGCTGAATAAACCCAGTTCCCTCAGCCTTTCCCCACAGCAGAGCTTCTCCATCCCTCTGATCACCTTGGTGCCTCCTCTGGACTGGCTCCAGCAGCTGCACGTCCTTGTGCTGTTGGAGCCCAGGGCTGGAGGCAGCTCTGCAGGTGGGGTCTCACCTGAGCACAGGGGCACAGGGGCAGAATCCCCCCTGCCCTGCTGCCCACGCTGGGGGATCAGCCCAGGGCAGGGGGGTTCAGCCTGGGGCAGGTCCAGCTCTCACCCACAGCACCCCCAGCTCCTTCTCCCAGGGCTGCTCCCTCTGCTCATCCCCAGCCTGGATCCATCCCAGGGGCTGCCCTGACACAGGTGCAGCTCCGGCACTTGGCCTTGTTAAACCCCCTGAGATTCCCATGGGCCACTTCTCCAGCCTGGCCAGGTCCCTCTGGATGCCATCCCACCCTCCAGGTGTGCCAGCTGCACCTCTCAGCTTGGTGCCACCTGCAAATCCACTGAGGGTGTCCCTGATCCCTCTGCCTGTGTCATTAACGAAGATATTCAATAACACTGGTGTCCATATGGAGCCCTGAGGGACAGCACCTGTCCCTGATGTCCCCTGGGACCCTGAGCCATTGACCACAACCCTCTGGATCAGTTACCCTGTTCTCCTTTGGGAAGGTGACCCTCTAGAGCTACACATGAGGGGACTGGGTATAAATGAGTTTCTGTCACTTTGAAATCCTGATGCTTCCTCAGAATTTTCCTATTGCCACTGACTGTATGGCTGATGTTTTTTTAACCATATCTGGACAGCAGGAGGCCATATCCAGATGTCCATGATGTACACTCAAGACTAGTTTTAGGACAACCTGAGTTTGAGTGGAATGAGAGGCTCATGTTCTCTGCTCCCTCAGGCTCCACCAGCCTTTCTTCTGGATCAACCAGGACCATCCCTGGGGATTCTGTGGCACTGCTCTGTTTGCACTGAACCAAGCCATGTACCTCTGTGAATTGCTCCTGAGTCATCCTGACCCATCTGAAAGCGTCACCCAGAGGTGAATGCCTTCGTGCTCACCTTCCTAGTGAAATAACATAAACCTGTTGGGGTGAAGCTTACCAGTGGCACATTGATGTCAGACCAGGTGATATTGGGCACTGCAGCTATGGGCTTGATGAGGGTTGTGGGGAAGAAGGGGTTGTAGTGTCCTGTGGCTGCCAGGTACAGTGTCACTGCAATGTTGAAGGGCAGAGTGAAAACAGGAAGGTCCCATTTGCTGAAGATGGATCCCAAAGCACTGGACAGGACTGGGCTGAGAACAGGAGAATAAATACGATTAATAACTTGTCCATCACATTTTATAGCAGTGAGACAGCCTGCCTCTTTGGTTACAAAATGGTAATTTTGGCAAATAAAGGCCAGTACATTTTCTTGTAGCAATGTCAGGTGGGGAATACCTTAACATCTTAATCTGCATCAAATAAAGAGTTGTAGAAAGCTGTTCATCTTTCTGAAAAAAATAACCTCACATCCATGTATGAATTCCAATACAGCACTTGGGCTTGGACGGAGACAGGCAATATGACACTATTCAGTTTACAATTTGAACAAGAAGCAGAAAAGGAAATTTTGGGGATGCCATGTGAAGAGCTGTGGAGAACTTTAGATGGTCTAAAAAAGCTGCTGTCTGGAGGTGACAGGAAAGAGTTGGAAATTACCCAATTTGCTTTTTTTGGCCTTTGTTTTGTTTTGTTCTTGTTTAAACAGTTTGAAGGGTATCAGGAGGTGGCTCTGAAATGAAGAAAGAAGCAGAAATTAAGCAGAAGAAGTGACCAAAGATGGTGGAAAACATTTAATTAAGAAAGATGGAAATATTTACTATGCTAGACACTATTTTTGGGGACTATGAGGCCCAGCAGATTGTAAGATGAAGCCACCAGTGTGGCAGAGCTGGGAAAGGTGTTGGTACCAGACTTCACTCAGACCTTGACTGACATAATTTTGTGCTGCCCAGGTAACATCCAAAATCATACAGCGTTTACTGAAAACTGAGACTTGTTTTTAAATAGCTTGATTGAATATTTTTAGCATGTAAAGTATTTCGGGTCAGACTCACCCTAGAGTCAGAACACGAAAAGCATGTAAACTTTGAAATACCATGGCCTTTCCCAAAGTTCATGTCTGTAGAATCTGGGATATAACCTTTGCTTGATCTGCTTTTCCCAGGACATTTCCAGACTGCCTGATTTCCACCTGAAGTGTGTGTCCTGCACGAAGGACTTTATGGGAGCATATTGGGCAATATCTGATTTTTATGGGTCCCAGAAAGCTCAAGGATGAGAAGAAATGGGAAGTCCCTTGGTGCAAATGGCCTGTGTTCTCCTTCCAGCTGAGCTCTTCTGCTGCAGGTCAGCTGAATAGCTCTTATGGTCTGCTCCAAGTAGCAATGAACATTACAGCTTATAAAAAATCAATTTAAAATATTTTAATTTTTTGAGGAACTGCATTTGAGCCCTAGATGGTCATTAGGCTTGTTATAATAAAAAACGACCCCATTCAAATTATCTGACGTTTCAAAAGCAACATCTTGTGTCCTGCTGTATAGACACTATCAGTGAGAAAAATGCTTTGTTCTCCCTGTGTAATCTCAGATGAAGCCTATTCTTTTTATGACAAGTTTAGTTCCCAAAGGAGTTTACAGATTTCCTTGCTTGCAGCTGTAGAGGAAAAAAAAATCAGTACTTCAGTGAAAATGGTGTCCTAATTTCTGTGCTGAAATACAAAGCTTCTGTCACTTGCACGTCTTGTCAGGAAAAAAGGAAACAGTTAAATAAATGCTGACTTCTAAAGCTGAAAGTCAAAGTATCGGTTAAAAAAAACCACTGAAGTGTCTGATTTTAAAATATTTCAGCTCTACCCTCAAGACTTGTGAACTAAATAATGAAGAAAATTTTGAACAAAAGGCCTCAAGGAATTCTGGCAGATAAGACAAACTAAACATTCTTGCAACATATCCTGGGTTTTGAGAGACTGTTATAAAATGACCTTTGCTGAGAATGACTAAAGAAATGAAATATAAAACAAATCTGATTCTAAAAGCAGCGAAAATCCAATAATGGCTTGCATCTTACTGCTTACAGTGATTAAAATGTGACTATTAAATTAATTTCAGTTAAGGCTGTTAAACAGATTCTGCAGTGCTGTTCAGATCCATATGTAAAAACGCAGAATTTAATCCTGGAAGGACATAGCCTGTCCTTTGGAGCTATTTGGAGGAATTAATTTTGCTCATGAGTAGTTGCACATCTGAGAAAGGGAATATTGGATTCAGCCCCAGGATGAGCACAGGGCTGGTTCTGGATGAGGAAGGAGCATTTTGGTTTTGGTTTTGGGTGCAATGAGCTGCAACCCGTGCGTGTCCTGCTGCTGAGGGCTGTTTCCAGAGGGTTTGGGTGGGGCTGCTTTGCCTGTGGGCTATAATCAGTTTTTCTGTGCCCTCCACGAGCTCTGTGTGCTGGTGAGCACAACCCCCCAGTGCCATCAATCTGGAGTTACTTGTTGGAAGGAGCCCTGGTCACTGAAAATTTTAGACTTTTTGTGCTGACAGGCACTGACCCCCAGGAGAACACTGCATTTGGCCTGAGGCCCTGGAGAAGGCTTCCAAAATTGAGTGCTAGAACTGGGATCATGGGCGTGTAGTTTCAATAGAAGTGTGTAGTGATACATGGTGGAAAACTTTGAGTTTAAGGTTTTAGAATATAGTAATATATATATAAAGCAAGATGGAGGTTTTAGGGAGAAGGCTAGTCCTTCTTCTTCACCTTCTTCTTCATAGTCTAGGTGATATTGGGTGTTTGGGTAAAAAAGTCCAGGTGATTGGTTATTGGATTAAAAGTAAAAATAATTTAGGTGGTATTTCGTAATTGAGCAGTTTACCCTTAAAAGGCCTTGTGGAGAAAGAGATAGAGCTAAAAAAACCTCAAAAAACCCTAAAAACCCGAAATTTTTTAGTTTGTTAGCTTGAAGTTCTGTAGAACTCACTGTTTGTGATGCTGTAATATAGATAAGTACTAACAAACATGAACTAATAAACAAGAAATACCATCTCACTCATTTAATCCCAACCCTGGTAAAGAAGATAAGCCACGACAGTCACTGGTGTAGGGCAAGGGGACCTCAATGTGTCTGAGCTGTTTGTAGCCAGACCCATCCTTTGAGAATTGTCCCTAGGAGGGGCAGGGCACTTACCAGGCTGCAGATATCACTGCCACAGGGGGGAGAAGCCACCAGTAGTAGTCCCCTTTGTCCGAGTAGACAGCCATGAGCAGGCCCACCAGGATCCCGTTGTAGCCGTGCAGCCCAGCTGCGATGGATGACCTGTGGTGGAAAGGGTTGACAGGCAGGAAAGCTGTGCTGAAGGTGGCTCTGGTGGTTTGTAAAGTGTTATATAAATGAGTCGATGTTTGAAGGAGGAGTTATGAGTGGATGGTCAATATAATAAGGTTCTGGGTTGATACTTCATTGTTACGAATAAGTTAATGTTTGAAGGAAGAGTTATAAGTGGATTTTTAAAATAAAAAGGTTCTAGGTTGATACTTAGAAATGAGTTAATGTTTGAAGGAAGAGTTGTGAGTAGATGGTTGATAAGGTTCTGTGTTGTTAATTAATTGTTACAAAGTTACGTATTGTTAAATGAATGGTTATATGGAAATCATTGATAGTTTATTGTAACTGGGATGTGGGTAGGCAGTTCTGCAGTGTGGGTGTATGGCCATTAGGTGGAGATTTAATGGGCGCTCGGTTGGTTAAATGGAAGGAACGTTCTGGAATATTACTTGATGGGGTGAGGTCAACAACTCAAACAATGGTTGGAAGACGAGTTAGTCTATGAGATCTGAGTATTTTAAAATGCTTGGTCAGGATTGCACCTTGGTAAGGACCAACCAATGGCTAAGAAGAAGACCAGTCAGAGTGAGGACTGAAAAGTGCACCTATGAAAACGCACTAGAGACTTTAAAATCCCTGGGTGCTCAGAACCTGGGTCTTTTTGACGGAATTTGGGTTCCAGAGAAGCACCCTGTGTGCAGCACAGTCAGAGCTTTGTCTGGTTTGTTGAGTGGAGCCCCGGCTTATCCTGGGTTCCTGCCTCTGGTGTCTTTTGTTTTAATAAAACGAAGTTGACTTCCTTAGAAAGTCTGAGCCTCTTGTTTATTTCATAAAGGTTTTTTGAAATTTTTTTTTGTTGAGATTTGGGTAGTTTATTTTGTGTTTGACAAGGATTAATTAGTGTTGGATTTTAAAAATTGATACATTGCTAATGAGAAAATTTATGTGTTTTTGTGAAACGTATATGTAAAGATAAAAAATTTGGGGAAAGTTTTTTTTTTTTTTTTGTGTGTGGTTTTTTATAAGGTAACACTGGCCTGGGCCACTTTTATGTGGCTGGAGCTGGGCAGAGGCGGGTGGGCTTTAACATAAGACTTGAAAAGTTGCCGGGCTCTGTTTTCAACTAAAAGGTCTAATAACTAAAGGGAAGAAAAAATTATTATTAAGATTTGAATCCTTCTTTCCCCTCTAGCATGGCTAAGGAGCCTGCCCAGGGTGGCCCAGAGCAGTTTCAGAGAGGCTAAGCCTGCCCTACGAGGAAGACAGGCCCCACCACTGGGACAAACAAAAATACAATTTGTAAATGACCTGCCTCTGGTGGAAGGCACGAAAAAGCAGTGAGATTACTGATGTACTGCCTTGCAGTGTGGAAGGGGAAAGTTTGGGGACTGCTGGATGATGGAGGGGGGAGTGTCGTGACTCAAAGGGCCTGCAGGGTTGTGAGGGTGGCTATCAGGGAGAAAGAACTGTCTGTTTTCATGAGGACAGACAGCCACAGGGACAGGCCAGCTCTTCTTGGGCCACAGCTCTGTCTTCACCTGAGTCTTCTGTCTCTAACAAGGGTCAGTGACCCATTGGTAGGCTCCGAATAATATCACAACCATCAGTTTTTATCCAGGTCACGAGATGCCACCTACCTGTCCTGGCTGAGGGCCAGCGCAGTTAACGTGGACACAGCGGTTCCAGTGCAGCCTGTGAGCATCCACCAGGGGCTCTGGATGTAAAGCCCCACTAAAATTATCAGCCCGCTGAGAGGGTTGTTGACAAACATCACCTGGGAGGTCCCTCGCAAGATCCAGTCCACCAGCTGAACCATTAAGGGCTTGTCTGGAGGAGATCAAGGCAAAACACTGTTGAAAATGCATCTTTTTTAACAAGGCACAATCTCTGCAGCCCCTTTCTGGGCACAGAGCACAGGTGAAATATTAGCAATTCTGTTAAACAAGTCTCTGACCGATTGTTGTCTCTGCATATTTTGCATCTGGCACTTGAGAATTAATAGGGATGGACTGGGCACTGCTGTAAAATTCATGGAGGGACAGAGGCAAAGGATTACTTGCACGGTAGATCACTTTAAACTCTGCTATAAATTCAGTAAGGAGACAGACTCTTTTTGGTGTCTAATTCAAATGCAGAGGGGAACTCTGAAAATACTTCATACGTGTATAGGGAAATATGAAAAGGAAGCAATTTTGCTGTTTTAGGAAGAAAATCAACAACCCTGAACATGGAGGTATATAGGAGATGGGGTCAAAGGTTTCTAAAAAGTATTTTGAGAGCTAAAGAACCTAAATTGGAAAGCAGTAATTATAGCTTGGACTGTACTCAGGGCAAAGAGGCATTTCCAGAGGACAAAGAGTTATTGCTCTTTAGAGTAGGTTATTGAACCTAGGCAGAGTAAACAGATACCAAGCACAGATCCCTCAGGTGAGTGCAGGGGGAAGGTGGGATGAGGGCACTGCAATAACTTTTTGCTGCTGGTTCTCCTGCTGCAAATTGACTTGAGTTTTTCTTCTGCCTCTCTTCTGGGAAAACTGCAACCATTTCTGAACTGCTGTGTGTTATTAAAGGATGATGCAAGGAGAATGGATGGGAAAGGGGAGCTGCTTGCAGGTACAAGATGTTCAGATGTTCATGCAGTGTGAATATGCAGCTTTTATCTTCTTCAAGATTTGAAATCAATTGTTTTAATTTGATTGTTCATTAGATGTAGTGTAAGGTGCCAGGGTATTTTCTGAATATGGGCAATGACTTATTCCTAAGAACTATTTCTAGGCAGGGTTAAGGAGGAGGAACAAGGAGGAGAAGGAAGAGGAGGAAGGGGTTCCTTAGAGGAAAATGACCAGGCTTGTCTGAACTAATTTTGATTAGTATTTGGTGCTGAGCTATGCAACAGGTATCAGCAGTACACTTAGTTTCGGACATGACTATTAGCTGTAAAAATTCAAATATAACCAGAGGACAGTGGCCAAAGCTTTCCAGAACAGTGAATAAGAAAAGCTGTCTACAAAGCAGAGACCACTGGAGAAAAGAGGAAGCAGGAGGAGATATTCCCCTATGTCTGAAGATCACACTTGTCTGTCTGTAAATGGATGTCTCCTATTTTTCTCCCATTGACGGAGGTGCACTGCTGGCAACCCTAGCCTTGACAGAGGACCCACAGTCTTACACAGCTTCTCAAAGCCTCCACCCCAGTAATTACAGGCATCTTGGACTGTCTGCTCATGCATTGCTCCTGCCTGGACAGTGAACCTTTGAGATCAGTCTTGGTTTCTATCTTATGGCATTGTAACACCCTCTCAGTGCGTATTGCTGCCCCAAGGCTGGGAACTCAAGAGCCTCAGCCTCTATCAGGAGGCAATTCCCTGTCATCAGCCCATAGGTGGATGCGAGACAGTGGCTGATCCAAGGCAGTTACAAATGAGACACAAGCCCCAGCCCTGCCGTGTGATTGTGGGCACTGCTGTGTGAGACGTGTTGCTAACGACTTGTAAATGATTAAGTGTGAAAGACATCTTAGGACTGTGCTGAATTTTGCCTGCTGCCATAGTGATGGACAGAGGACGCAGTGAGACTGCCTTCCTGAGAGTGAGATAATTAAAAGGCCAGGGTTTGCAATGAGCTTGGGCCATGCTGCTTCTGCTCTGCCTCAGGGGGTGAAGCACACTTCATTGGAAGTTCTGTTGGCAATATAGATATCCCCAAACACATTCTTCTCCTTACTTTTCATCCACTCTCCATATTCTTCCATTTCTCCTGTGAGATATCCAAAACCATGGTGGATCCAGTTTCCACTTCTCCACAGCAGGTCCTGGACTTTTGGCATTTCCTTCTTGTACGTCTCCTTCTCACTGGGATGTTCAGTCACAACGATCTCGCCAAGCTCCATCCTCTTTTGGGTGATGGTAAAAGGTAACTGTAAATCACAGAGACAGTGTGTTAGGAAAACCTTTGGGTTGGGCTCTGACAACCTCCAGAACCCAGTGGTGATCTCTTTTATCAAAGGTGGGATGTTTATGGAGAAGGGATCTGCCGGATCCACAGCTGGGAGAGGTGTGTGCTGCAGTGGTGTCTCCTCTTAGGGATGGAGACCAGGCAGTGCCCTTCTGCTCTTTTGAGACTGTGGCACAGACACAGAGCTGCAGAGGGTAAGAGAGATGTGGCATGGGTGCCTTGCAGCATCCCACCCTCACTCCAGCTCCTGATGCAGCCTGTGACAAGCTGCTGGTTGGACATGAGACGTGACATCTGCCAAAAAACTGACTAGCACCTGTGTGCTGGACATGCTTGGCTGAGTGTAGCTACTGTGGCAGGTGCTGAGAAGGGAGCCTGCTGAAGTTTGTCCAGCAGCGAGCTAGAGGCAAGCAATGCAAATTGCCAGGACAGCAGCAAAGAGTAGAGGATGAGAAAATACAAGAGGAGAGGCTGAAGTGTGTGTCCTTTTTGATGTTGTGAGTTGGTACTTTTGTGTATCACCCGGAATCTATGATGCTCCTCATTCCACATCTGCCTTTGATAGACCATCAAGAGCAACCTGGGGTAACATCAAAGCACTGCACAGAAATCAGCATCCACATGTGGCTTTTGACAAGGACAAGAGCATTGGCTCAGGGCTGTGTGCTCCTTCGTTAGCAGGTGAATATTCAGCAGGAGTAGGGGTTTATTAATCTTCCAATTACAGTTGCAGGGCTTTGCTCATTAAAAGGTCTATTACCATATAAACCTGAGAGAGAAAATACACAAATAAACTTCACTGCAGCCTGGTGAGCTACACTGCAGGTCACACCCTCAAAATGACATCCCTGCTGCCTGGGAGGGAGCCTGGCATCAGCTGTGGGATTTGCTCTGGTGATTTTCATATAGTGTGGCCGGGTTTCTTCCAGGTGTTGCCCCAAAGTGGACTGTGCTTTGAAGGGCTTGCCCCCTGTTTTGTGGAATATGGGCACCATCTTCCGGTGGGAGCCTGTCTGTGGATGGCTCGGGGATGCTGGCTGTCAGCACTGGAGCCAGTGGCAGCAGCAGGGAGGGATGCTTGGCTGCAGGAAAGGCTGATCTGCTGAGAGGAGCACTGACAAAAATACCTGCGGCTGTAAATGCGCTCAGAAGAAGGTCCTTGAGCACAAAGGCAGTTTCCCCCTGCTCCTGGCAGCGCTTTGCTGAGCGCAGCCTGCACACCGCTCTTGTTCCCCGGTGCTCTGGCTCTCTCTGCCGGCAGCTTTGCAGCTCTTCCCCACGGCAGAGAGAGCTTTTGGGGTGACCTCCACCCCAGCCTGGCCAGGGCTGCGCCGGCGACAGGGGCTGCTGTGTGAAACCGTGTTAACAAAGCCTGAGCATTACTCAATTTGTTTTGAGCCTAACGGAGGAGGATTATAGAAGGTATTAAATGGTCTAAAACAAACAAAAAAACCCCAAAAACTAAACTAAACCAAACCAAACGAAGAAAAACAAACAAAACCCTTGCCCCAAAACAAAACAAAAAACAAAAACAAAAACAATTTTTTTTTTTTTTTGTGCAAGGAATATACACCTGCAAACCTTGAATCAGGCAATCATGGATTGGTTTAGGTGGGGAGGAACCTAAAAGCCCATGTCATTCCACCCCTTGCCATGGGCAGGGACACCTTCCACTATCCCAGGTTGCTCCAAGCCCCATCCAACCTGGCCTTGGACACTTCCAGGGATCCAAGGGCAGCCACAGCTTCTCTGGCAACCTGTACCACAGTCTCACAGCCAACACTTTCTTCCTTTTATCTAATCTAAATCTCACTGGTTTCAGTTTAAAATAATTCCCCCTTGCCCTGTCCCCCCCCCGCCATGCCTTGTCCCCAGTCCCTGTGCAGCTCTCCTGGAGCCCCTTCAGGCCCTGGCAGGGGCTCTGAGCTCTCCCTGGAGCCTTCTCTTGTGCAGGTGAGCAGCCCCAGCTCTGCCAGGCTGGCTCCAGAGCAGAGGGGCTCCAGCCCTTGCCCAGGTGTTTCATGGGGTTGTTAACAGGGAGGTTTTGAGGTTCTGCAAAGCTGTGCTCAGTGCAGGAGCAAATAAGGAGCAAAAGAAGAGAGAGGGGGTGGTTTTATTATTCCTCTTTGTTTTCTGATCTGTAATCTCATTCTGGCCAGAAGCTGAGTCCAGTTCCTGGTTTCAGTTTAAGGCAGCCTTGGTGGCTGTCATTTTTGGCTATTCCTTGTGGCTAGCCAGGCAGACTTTGGTGTAGGGAACACTGAGCTGCAGTTCTCCTTCTCCTCCCATGTGTCCTCTAGGCTGAGGAAGCTTGCAATGGTTAGATACTGGGAATTTATATCCCTCTGAAATAGGAAGAGACCAGCTCCTACTGGAAAACCAGGTATTTCTGTCTGGTTACATCCCATGAGCACTGGGGCTTTGTAAGATGCATAATTTCCTTGGGTGTAGCTGTGGGCACTTCAGGTGGAAGTCAGGCCATCTCAGCCCACAACTGCCAAGAAATATCCTGCTATTCCCATTGAGAGCTCAACCTGGCTGCTCTAGGGAGGCATCCAATAATTTTTGGGAGGCACACAGGGTCTGAAGCCAACAGCACAAGAAGAGAAAAGACTCCAGAGCAATGCCAAACCAGCACCTGGCTGTCACTGAGGTTGCTCTCCCTGCAGTGGTTCACAGTCAGATTTAGCAATTGATCTGGTAACAGAGGTAACTCTCTGGTGAACAGTGGAACAGGCTGCCAAGGGCAGTGGTGGAATCATCATCCCTAAAAGTGATCAAAAGCTGTGTGAATGTGGCGCTTGGGAACACGGGTTAGTGGTGGCCTTGGCAGTGCTGGGTTATTATTGGACTCGATGATCTTAGAGTGTTTTTCCAACTTAAACAATTCTATGCTTCTGTGATCCTATTCCATTTTGTCTGCTTTGTTTATTTGCTCATGTTCTCCCTGAAGTGTTTTCCAAAGGATTTCAAGGGCTGAGGTAGGCTCAGGGCGCTGCACTGGATCTGTGTAAAGGAGACTGGAACATGTCTTATGGTCCTGAAGTTTCAGGGATGCATCAATAAAGAAAGGTGAGTGGTCCCTTTGCTGTGAACAGTAACCACTATGAGCTGTGCAGTACTGCTCTTACCAGCAGGGAGAATAAATGCCAAGGGGCTGTGTCTAAGTCATCACAGCACATGAAAAGCTTATGCTCATTTTAAACCCCACCAGGAAAAATTACTTGTGGGTTTTACGAAGCAGAAACATGACATCAAAGCTCCTAAACCCTGTGCTTACAACACTGCACAGCTCAATTCTCTCTGAAACTGAGATGTGGGACCTGTATGTTTTTAAAATTCTCATCTTGCTCACATCATTTAACTGTAGGAGGTTAAGGGCAATGCCATCATATTAGACCCCTTTGCAGTCAATTCCTCTCTGTTTGGAGAAACTAATATCTCCAGAGAGTGATTGGTATGTCTTTTTCCTAGCATACCTAGCTGAGTTGTGAAAAAGGAAACAAAAAAGGATGTTCTGCCTCTCTTTTTTCACTGGCTGCAGAGGGAGCCTGGTGGGTGAGCTTTTAGAGGTCTCTTTGCAGGCAAGAAAAGTTCCAGTCTGAGACTTTGCCAAGGTCAATCTTGAAGTTTTTGGAAGTGGGATCTGTAGTCACGGGCTAGTGCTTTTAAATCACTGAGTCATATGCAACATGCCTGTAAACTATATAAAACTGGGCATTGGAGTTCTGGGGCCAAGAAAAAAAAAACAAACTAACTTCTTCTTATGATTCCTGTTTGCTTTCTTCTTATGGATTGGAAGGGAAATAAGTCTCATCTTGGATGGAGCACACTCACCCTCCTCAAATGGCAGAGCAGCTTGGGACATGGCTGGAGGAGAAGGCTGAAGAATTACCAAATTTTTGGGGGAAAGAAGTAGTGAAAAAAAAAAAAAAAAGGAGCAGTCTGGTGGCACTGAAAGGCTCTGCAGTGCTGCAGTGGTGAATTGTGGGGCTTTACTGAAGAACAGCCCAAGGGGCTGCAACAGCTGGATAAGATCCCGGAGGGTTGTGATGGGTGATCTCTGCAGGATCATTTTACCCTGGAAAAAACCAGCTCTCCTTTGCAGAGAACACCTGTCAGTCTATCGATGGGCTGGTGCTCAGTCTGCATGAATAACAGAGAAATCATTCGAACAATTATCTAATTAAGGCTAATGAGAGCCTGAATCACTTATGGCACACCTAGGGCTGATGAGGAATTCCTTGAGAAAAGGCCTTTTGTTAGCAAACACCAATTCATCAGTGTGCTAATGAGCAGTCCTGCTTGTTAAGAACATTTTCCAGACTGCAGGGTAGTGCCAGGTGGTTGGGACTCACCTCCAGACCTACCTGTGCCTGCTCATCTCCCAGCACACAGCTGCTGCAGCCTGCTTCTGAGGCACAGGGTGCTGACAGCACAGAGATGTGCATTTTTAAAGCCTCCCAGATCAAGCTCTGGGTTTCTCTTTGGCTTGTGCTGCTAAAGAAAACGTTCCCAGCATAGCACCATCACAAAGCCTTCAGTGATTGGTGGCCTTATGCAAATTAAAAAAACCCCAAACCACAAATTTTTTGGTCAGAACAGTGAGATGGTGCCTGACCCACGTGAAGGGTGATAAGTAATACTTGAGCCAAAGGGTGTACAGGGCTGATGTTTGTGTTGGGAGCTTGGCCATGTGCTGAGGTACCTGAAGCCAAGCCTGGATAAATTATCTTTCCCCTTCTGTGTTGAAAGCACAGTCATCAGAAACGCATTGACTTCAAGGGACGTGGCCTCACAAGAGCCTTGAAAAGAAACAGTTTGCAAAAGCACATTTCTCTCATAAGAAGCCATAAAGGAATAGAGAAGAAATACCATGTACAGCTAGAGGGAAAAACTTTGGGATGGTGGCAGAACGCTTGGCTGAGTCGTAATGACTTTACCAAGTGAGGCTCTACCAGGGATCAACCTGTGATGTTGAAAGCAAATGAATAAAGCAGGGCATTTCAGAACAGTTGCTGAGGATGCATGCAGCACATTTTCTGAGAATAAGTACAAAACCGTTAGCCATAGACCTTTAAAATAAGAAAAAAACCAAAACAACCAAACAAACACCCAAAAGGAAAGAAAAGGTGCTCAAGTGACCTCTTTTCTATCACAGGCATTAAATAAAGCCACATCCCACAGCAGTTCTATCATATCTTTACAAGCACAACTACAACACTTAGCAATTGGAGTAGTTTAATGGGGCTAAATATGATTCTTACATCCTCATTTAGATAATTGTCTTTTACAGTGTGGTCTTCGAGTATTTCTGTGTTTTCCTTCCCCAGTCTCTGTACTATGTAATGCAATACTTTGCTCCAAGGTGAAAGTTTGCTACTTCTTTCCCCCTCTGCTGCAGCAGTATCTCCCACTCTGCCAGTGGAGGCAGAGTTTATTTGATGGATTTTATTGGTGTCTGTGGTAGAAGCTGTGCTGGCACCATTTGTATTTGGGCTGTCTGCACACCCACAGTCACACACACACACACCCATGCACATGTGTGTAACTGTGGAGGAGGAGGCTTGGCTTCCTTACCACAGGTCTCCTGAATGGTGCTGCTAGAAAGGGATTCATGGACTCATGAAAAGGTTTGTGTTGAAAGGGACATTAAAAGTCATCCTGTCCCACCCCCTGCCATGGGCAGAGACACCTTCCAGCCTCGGACACTTCCAGGGATTGGGCAGCCACAGCTTCTCTAGGAAACCTGTTCCAGGGCCTCACCACCCTCACAGGGAATAATTTCTATCTAATATATTATCTAACTCTAGTTCTATTCCTCTTATATTCTCTATAACCACTCCTCTATATTGCCTGTAACCTTTCAAAGGCTTATCATTGTGTTGCCTCTCCATGGCTGACATGGAATGATCTCCAGGGAGGTCACCCAGCTGTGTGGTGATCCCATCATCACTGGGATGGGATGGCTTTACTTCCAGAAGTGTCTACCTCATCCTAGTAAGTGACACAGAGACACAGAGATGGGACCTATGAGGGTTTGTGTGCGCAGTGTGAATGTCTGTACCTGAGCATCTTGCCCTGACTTCCAGTGAAGAGCTGGTCAATAAATGCATCTAGAGCATGATTCATACTCTCCCATCCTACACAGATGAATCATGTCCCAAATGCTGTCACATTTTCTGTCTATAAGGGGAAAGACAGACAGCTCAGATGCACACAGCTGCACCACGTGTACTCAGGGAGAGGCGTGATGAGTCTCACCTAAATGACTGTCCTAAGGTTATTCAGGAAACCTGTAGCTCACTGGGATATCAAACAAGTACACCTTCATGTTTGAACCAAGTGCCTCATACATGAAGAATTTTCAAAATGCTATCTGTTTTAAAATAATAAAAGTAGTCAGGTCAGGAAGATATTTTAGGACACAAAAATCTTGTTTTCCTGCATATGGTTCCAGTTATAAAACCAGAGGGGGAAAACAAATAGAGAAAATATGAAATATAAAAACTGTAGCTTCTAAACAGAATGTTTTTCAAAGGTTTCCATGAGGTGTTGGCTGGTTGGCAAAGCAGACTGTAAAACAATTTTACAAGCCACATTTATTCTAAGAGCTCCACTTATTGAAGTACAATTCAAACTCTTGTTCTGCCGGCCAAGTTCCATAAATTAAACACTTGTCCAATAACACATACCTCTCCTCGGCTTTTTGTGTTTGTGTGTCTGTGTGTCTCTCTCACTCGTGGTTTGTTTTTTTTTTTTTTTTTTTT
>VWZS01002990.1:127888-200282 GCA_013397075.1 Rhabdornis inornatus | reverse complement strand
TTTTTTTTTTTTTTTTAAATCCTTTGCAAATGGAAACAAAAAGGGTTTGCTTATTTTAGGAACAGATTTAAGAAGCAGAGCAGTAAAAGTAAAAATAAGGCAAAGAAAAAGAAAACAGGTCAACGGACTAAAATGAGACTTTTGTTCCATTATTTTGCATCCTGCTGACACGGATTTACAGCTAGGGCTAAATCTGTGGCGTGAAGCTGTGTGATGTCAAACATTCAGCTGAAGTTGTGCCTCTGGATATTATGAGAAACCAGCCAGGTGAGCTGACAGCTAGGAAGAGAAGCTGGATGTGTGTCCTGCCTTCAGAGGGAACCCAATATCCCTCCCTTCTCTAGGGTGTTATGGCCTTAGAGACATGAACATCACCTGGACCAGCCTTTTCTTACAAGAGAGGGAACAGGGAATTGTGATATATCCTGTTGGATATGGAGCAGGAATGGACCTGCAGATCTGCCAAGGAAATGCCCTGCCAGTAGTGCTCCTGGGCTCACTGTGCCTTCCCTTTCCCACCTCTTTCCCTGTTTCTCTCTGCTGTCACCCACCCCTTCAGCTCATGCTGCTTTTTCAGGCTGTGTCTAAACCTTGCAGATTCTTTCATCGAATCATAAAAGTTGGAAAAACCTCCAAGATCGTCAAGTCCAAATTTTGACCGATCCCCACCTTGTCGCCCAGACCAGAACACAGAGTACCATGTGCAGTTTTCCTTGGACACCTCCAGGGGTGGGGACTCTGATGTTTAGCAACCCTTCCATGAAGAATTGCTGTGTTCTCTTGTCCTCTCATACCACTCCTCCTTTAGCACAGGATCTGTCCTGGTGGTCACACCTGCCTTGTGCCAGCATCTTCCTCAGTTTATCTTTCATGTGACCCTCTGACTTTCTCCTTCACACTGACCATGAGCTGCCTGTCTTCATTTTCAGAATGAGTCACTGCTGTGTCTCATCAGGAGGGAAAAATTAACTCCCACATCCCATAAACACTGCCTCTATTTGTCAGAAGTATTTCTAAAGATCCTCTCCTGTGGTGCAAAGCTTAGACATCCTAACACGAGCTCCAATAAAATTAATGCCTTCTTTAATCCAGAGAATAGAGAAGTGGGAATAATACAGCAAGAAACTAGACAATATCTCTGCTTTCTTATTAATTCACAGTGAAAACCTGGGTAAGTCAGCTACTGAATGTCTCTCATCAATTCAGAGGTGACCTCTTAAATGAGAATAAATCCTTTTAACTTACTATAGTGATTCAGGGTCTTACTCTGTAAGACTTGAGTGTGACAGTCATGGGCAGCCAAATGTGAATCAGTTTGGAGCTGCCAGAGAAATTACTGTTCTTTGTTGAGGGCTACCTTCTGCCAGGCTGAGATACTATAACTGATGGGTGTGAAAGAGAGGACAGGGAAGGAAATGTGCCTCAGGACATTTTATTGTGGAAGAAGGCAGATTTAATTTAGCTTCTGCTGAAGGTGATTTTAGGCAGCCTGTTCGTGCTGCAGTAAGGTTGGAGACAGTCTTGTGGTCAGTCTCAAAGGCTGGGGAGTGACCAAAAGATGAGGACAAAAAGGACATTAGTTCCTTTAGGGGAGCAGTGGTTAAGGGTGATGATTCCTGCTTCAGCTGCCCACCCAGACTGCAAGAGCTCCAAGAGGGCTTTGAACAAGGAAGTTATTCTGGTTTTCTATGTGGCTGCTTAGGTGGTGCCATGTGGTTTTCTTACACCAGGAAGCATGAAGGGCAAGGCAGGGTTGGAGCATCCATGACTCCATCACTGCTCTACAGACAGGTGATTGGTGATCTGCAACACCTGTGCTCCAAGACCGAATGTATGATGTTCACATGCACTGAGAAACCTTGTTTATTCTATGCAAAATTACCTTATTGTTAAACTTTTAAGCTCTTCATCTGGGGTTGGATATCCTGTACAAGCCTTGGGGAGTTGGCAAAACCTCTTTGTTTTGGTGTGAAATACATTGCTGTTTTTTTCTAGCCTAGCTTAGCAAAGCTTTGCTTGTAAATATTTTAACTGCAAGTACAATCACATGGTGTCTGCTGTTCCTGGGCTGATCCAGCTGAATACTGGGCTGTCTTTAGCAAGGCATACAGAGATTGTAAGGTGCTAGATGCTGTTCACAATGAATTAAAGTGTCAGAGCATGGCCATTATTTGGTTAATCTTGGGACAAAGCACTCAGCATTTTAATATGGTAACCGTAAAGGCATTTCTCCATATAGTTCACATCGCTTGCTCTTTAATAGAAAGTTAATGGGGATTTTCTTTTTTAGATAGCAGCAATTTATCTTGTGTTTCCCTGGTAACTACAACATCGTGAACCTTCCTTGAGAACTCCATTGGGATTCCTGCAATGTTTATGAACATAATGAATGGTAAGTGTAAGGCAAACCCATTGAATCACTTTATTTTAAATTCTGGCAGAGACATAATTTCCCACAGTTCATAAACATTTACAAAAAAAGGAGTTTACATGAAGAAAAACAGTTGTTTTTATCACTCAGATCAAAGAATACGTTTATCTGGATGTATGGATGCTTTTTCTGCCAGCTTTTGATAAACTCAGGTGACAATCTTTAAGAGGCTTCACAGACTAGAGCGGAACCTTTGAAGTCTGCAGCTTTGCTCACCTGAAAACACAGACATCACTTCTGCTCTCTGTTCTGTGTGAGTCTGAAGCTTGCACTTCAAAGATTGTAAACGACAGGACAAATTTCCCGAGCTGCTAGCTCCAGACTTATTGGAATAAAATGGTGAAGTGTGGCATGTTGCAGGATACTTAGGTTGGATGGGGCTTGGAGCAGCCTGGTCTAGCAGAAGGTGCCCCTGTCCATGGCAGGGGGATTGGAACTAAAGGACCTTTAAGGTCCCTTCTAAATCAAATTTTTCAAGGATCCTCTAATTTGGGGTGTTGTCTCCAGGTTCTGCTCCTGTGCAAGGGGATTGGCATTTGTGCATCGGAGAAATGGCCTTATGTCTTTTTGAAATGCAGTGCAAGGGATCCCCCTAATGTGAATGCTTTTTTCATCAGACTTAAGATGGGAGAGATGGAGAGGAGTGAGACCTGCAGATAAAAACTTATGTGATAGAGTCTAGCTGTCATCTCAGGTTTTATTCCTCTGTAGTTAATAAAATATCACTCATATAAGTAAGAGAAGGGTCATATCCATCAGTCTCAGTGGAGCTGCTCTGGGTTCTTGTTGTTGTAGACAAAAAAATGTTTCTGGTACTGTTTGCAAGTGGGGACTTGTTTACTGCAGGATGGAGCAAGGTTTCTCTTGCTCTTCCTTTTGTTGAGATTTTTAAGGGGTGTGCAGAGCAACCCCATTCATTCACAGAAGTTTCTAGCAAGAAAAGAAATTAAAATGGCTATAATATATATTTTTTAATTTACATCTTTTAAAATGTTTAATTTTGCTTTGATTTTTTTTTAGAATCGAATGTTATTTCTCTAAAATATCACAAGCAAATGTGGCTGTGAGGTGAGCAGGGAGATTGCTGGCTCATTCTGAGGCTGCCTAGAGTTGTGTCAAGTATTGTCTAAGGTTCAGCCTTACCCACAGATGCAGGTGTGCTATCTCCTCTTTCCAAACATGTTTCTGGTAAAGAGCTTCAACTGAGACCAAAATCTGCCTTCTGTCTTCTGGAGACCGACTGAATTATGGATTTAGAAACAGTCTCACGGTTAAGATTTGTGAACTTCAGCGTAGCATATCCAAGTGTATTGATTGATTGATTGATTGATTGATTTACAGAGGGCATTTTTTAACAAGTTTTTCTTGGCTATGGTGGCAGCTGGGGCCAGTGGATGACCAATCCACTGCTAGCACTGGGAATGGGGCTAGTACCCATTGTACAGGGGATAAAGGAGACTAAAATCTATGTAATCATTTATTTTAGGTGAAATGTCCATGCTTGTGAGGAAAGGGAAGGAAGATAAAAAAGAAAGAACATTTTACCAGACTGCTTCTGTGCATCATTTGCAAGTGTGAGTGCTGTGAATTCCCCAGACAGGGCTTGGAGACGTGTTCAAATTGAGCTTCCAGAGAAAAAAAATTAGAGATCCAGGGAGAGATCAAGGTTTGACTCTTCCAGAGGAGAGGAAAGGAGGGATTTGGGATATAGGGACCAGATTGGAATGTGTGGAACAGGGAACTGGAGACAAAGTCATAGCCAATTTCTGAATTACACCTAGTTCTCCAAGTGGAAAAGAGGGGGAAGTGTGGTATTGGTGTCTCTGAGTAAGGTACTCCCAATTTTTACCCTGTGTGTGTGAATAAGGTTGGTTTCACTCTCACAGCTGGGTAGGTGAACAAATTTGGGGATCATCTTTAGGCTGAGCAGAGTGTACTGCCTGAGGCTGGGAATCTGTTGCAGGTGCAGAAGTTATTTGGAAGAACATGGAGGCAGGTATTAGGAATTTAAAATTTAAATTTATTAGTTGAAGATTTTTTTAAATAAAAAAATATCAGAGTTGTAGAGTTGGTTCAGGCCAGATATGTTCATGATTTGTACGGTTTGGGCTTTAAAAAAAGTGTTCTATTGCTGTCTTTTGTTTAGCAGTAGGAGCATGTAAAAAGACAGTGCTCAGGTGGGGTTATGAATATGAAAGGATTTACTGCAGAACCATGGTTAGGGCTTAATTTTGTTCACCCCATAGAGGAAAGCTGTGTGCTGTTCTCAGTAGATTTGGCTGCCTTATTCTGAATTTTTTCTTGGTATGTACTCCTGCCCTTAGAGCAAGGAAAACCTCTGTGAAACTTGTGACTACAGAGCTAGAGTTATCTTCAAATTTGCAGGTTCTGTGATGGAGAATATTGATATAATTCTGAATACTTTAAGCTCTAGCCTCTTGATGTGCTTTATGCCTTTTTCATTCTCTGTATTATTAGTACAAGTTATTTTTACAGGGTTTGAAAGATGCATTGCAGAACCTTACTGCTGAACTTTGGCACAGCGGTGAAGGAAAATAGAGTTTGCATCAGCTTGTTTTACTCACAGTAAATTTTCACCCTGAGGAATATGCCTTATCTGCAGCCAAGGTTAGGTTTAATGCTGGTTTCTATTGTAATGCTCAAAATGCAACATTTTGTTTCAATGAAGGCTTCCAGTTATGTGGAGGAAACATCTAACTAGTGTGAGCTATTTAAATGCCACACTCTTAGTCTTGTGTGACCCTGAGTGCTTTCTGCATAGCCAGTTCTTGGGTAATATAGGATTTATGAGACCGAAGGAGGCTTAATGAGGCTTACAATATAAATTTGCCAGTTGTACTGAGTCCAGTGCAAAGGTTGGGATTAGTTTGGAGGTCATGAAAAGTTGATTTGGAAAGACAGGGATTTGGCTGAGGCTTGCCTGATGCTAAGGGAAGAGCCAAGGGCTGCTTCCACTTGCTTTGAATCCCTCAGTCTGAACCTATCTGAGGTGGGGTTAGACTCAGGGTGCACCCCAGGCTCCTTGCTCTGGACCAAAATACCTCTCCATGAGGCTGCTCTGGGATTTCCTGTGCTTCCAGGAAGAGCTGAAGTGCTGTGGTGACACAATCAGTGAAGAAACACACTTTAAATAATTTTGCCCTTGACATTAGATATGTCACCTCTGTGCAATGGTTATGTTTTCCATGGCCACAGCACAAGTCAAATCCCATGGCTGATTCCCATGTCCCACCACGAGTAAATACTTAGTTTTGCCCTATAAGAGAGGAAAAGGTTAGATCTCTTTCTCTCTGCAGATATAAAAGAATAATTTTAGAGCGGAAGATGCCTTTTATTGCAAAAAAAGCAGTTTCAGGTCGCTCCACATCCAGAAGTAACAGCTGTGTTTAGCAGAGTACTTTGTCAGAAGAAAATAAAAAAAGATCAAATGCAGAAAGGGAAAATAAAAGAGTTACAGTCTGCATGTATTAAAGCCTAGTTTAGCTAAATTCAGTGATAATTTTTCAAAGGAGAAAAGTACTGCAATAAAACATTTATTGTGTTTTTGTGCTTGTTTTCATTCCTTTGAGAAAAATGAAACAGTTTTAAGACTCATTCTATACTAATTCTTTTTCTTAGCTTTACAGTTCAAGCATTAAACCAAAAAAAAAAAAAAAGGAAGAGTTATTCACACAGTTCTCATCATAGATTTTACAAGAGGAAAAGGTTGTAGCTTTTGTAGCTTTCTGGATGGTCTGACCCATTCAAGAAGGCATCATTTGCTTTAAATGGACATTGGCAACGTCCGTTATAAGGATATGAATGATTAAGGAAAACCAGATATTTGGAATTGAAATGAGAAAAAAAAAATATCAGAGTATAAAAAGCCCTAAAATGCATGTGCTAGGAATAAGTCATCTACTCATGACTTGTGCTCAGATCCATTTGGTGGAGAATTGTTGAGGCCCAAGGCACAAAAAATGATGTTTGGGTAGCAGAAGCCAACTTGGAGGCTGTAAAGTGATTTGTTTCTATTTCCTTGTATCAATTTAAACAGTCAAATCAGCTTTATAGTTCTGAAAGAAACCCAGTTAGGAGTTTATGTGAGTTCAGGATGGTGTAACTGTGTGTTTTGGACACGGCAGGGAAAGGAGAAGAAACATTTGCATCCAATTTGCCAGCATATTTCTCAACTGACATATGAACAAGCTGGTTGAGGTAAAGGGAGAGATAAGTATTTTAAGCTATAAAAGTTTAAGAAGCTGAGAATCTGGGAAGGGGAATTAGTTTTGAAGTTCAGCAGTCATTCATAGCCACGGGATGGTGTGAGGAGACCTTGGGCACTGCTGGTCCTGCCTTGTTCCTTGGCTTGGTGCAAGGGGCTTTTGACTCATTGGAGAATGGACATGCATGAGGCAGAGGACAAGTGACCTATGGACTGCATTCAGCCTGCCAAAATATTATCCAGCCTGGCAGCAGCCTCTCCCTGACTCCTGCCTCAGGCACAATGAGCTGCTCCACCTCTGCTGGCAGCTGGCTCCTGGCTGCTCCTGTCCTGGGATGTGACTTGGTCAGAAAACACTTCTCTTGGTTTTCTAGCCACACATGGAAGGATGTTGTGCTTGTTGACTGAGCTGAAAATGAGGGTGGCTGAAGGAAACATCATTATTTTATCAGACCTGCATTAAACTCGTGCTTTTCTGCAGTAATGTGAGTGCCTGAATTCTCTGGCCCCAGTGGGCTTGGTTGCCCATCAGGATCTGTCCAAAGCTCCAGCATTTGTGACTCAAAGACATGAAGTCCCTGTTCAACCCCTGCTGGAGTCAGGGGACACATGGATTGCTCTGTTGTTCTCTCTGGATCAGGCACTGGAGCAGGCCACCTGCCGAGCTGAAGCTTTTGGCTTTTCATCAGTTTTAAAAGTAATTGATATGAATTGTGATAATGACTGGTTTGTAGATCTTGCCTTTGGCTATCCACAAAGCTGCTTAGAGAATTGCAATCTTTATATGACCATGGATATCTCAGCCATGTCACTGAACTCAGGGCATCGAAACCTGCAGGGATTTATTAGTACAAAGAAACTCTTCCTGCTTCTGAAAGCCTCTTAAAATATTTTATACAGCATATACTTACTTATCCCTGGTCTTTCTGATCATGGTTCTTTCATTGCCTAAGGCCTCAGTCAGCTCTAGAAATAACCCTGCCCTTGCTTTGGAAAAGTGCATGAAGTGCCTTGTTTCGTGTTTTACAGGTGGGGAGCCTAAGAGTAGGATCATTTAAGTCTGACATGTTTGCTTGTGATTATGGAAATATCTGTAATCAAACATTTTAACAGTCAGTGCTATTTTCTAATCTGTGTGTGTGCAGTCTGATGTCTTTTGAAGGCAGCAGGAGGCAGGAAGGCCTCACAACAGGGAAAATTAAGCCAATTATCTCTGAGTAGATGTAAGGACTAAATGCCCCAATTTTAACCTACCACTTCAATACCTCTATGATTCAGCCTTTCCCTCTGCAGTGAAATGGGAATCACGCTGCTGGGAGCTTGGGGCAGGACCTCAGGGAGGGAGGTGAGGGTTTAAATAGCTTTTCAGCCCTTTGCCTCTGTTCTGGCAACCCCTTCCAGCACCACGGGTGGTGTCATGATGTCACGTGGATGTACGGTGGAGATTTGCCACCCCAAAGCTCTGCTTGGCTCTGACCACAGCATCACAGAATGGTTTGGGCTGAAAGGGACCTCACAGACCATCTCATTCCACTCCTGCCATGGGCAGGGACACCTTCCACTACCCCAGGATACTCCAAGCCTCTTCCAACCTGGCCTTGGACACTTCCAGTGTACAGAGTTTATTTTTGTATCATGGCTGAAGTACCTGATGAAATTTATAGAAGTCAGCACAGATAACACAGATTTTATCCCACAAAAGCCCTCTCATAGAAGTTTATGTGGGTTTAAATATCCAGTCAGTCTCATGTGAAAAACAGAGTTTCAGGGATTTTGGTATTGCCATTGGTTAAATAGATTTCAGGTCTTTATTATGCTATTGAAATACTTGAATCACCACTTGAACTAAATGAAAGCTTACTGTGTGTGCATATAATTGTTTTTCTTGCTACCTATTACTTGATTGGGGTTGAGTAAGGTTAGCAAAAGCATTAAATTAATTTTCTTGTAAAGTTATGCATTATGAAGTAAGAGGTATAAAAGTTACATTATACATGGCAAATGTCTTGAGGGTTTGGTTTATAGACTTGTTTATATTTTTATTTTAATGATTATTGCTTTCTTTGTGTCATTTCCACTTTTGAATCTCCATACTCATTACATTTTTATTATCTCTTTTATAAAATAAATGGCACCAAACCAGACAATTTCGTTCTTGAAATAAATAGATCCAAATATATATCTCGATAAATTATATGTTGTGGCTGAAAGAGGGACTTTTCTAAAGTCACTAAGCTGAAGGCAAAGCCAATTAATAGCTGGCCTTTCATTTTTATGGACCACGGCACACAGCACATCCATCTGACTTGGCAGATTTGAAATTATCCAAGAGATAGCTGAACTACATTGAAAGCTATGTCAGTAAAATTAGTGCTCATGGAAGGCAACAGATCAACAGCTCTAGAAATCAAATCCTTGTGAGCTATGTGCAAACCCCACTGAAGTAATTTTGAGCACTTGACTTCAGGGGGTTCTGGGTGAGGGTCTCTGCCTCATAGTGTTTTAAGACGCTAAGCAATCTTTAGCCACTAATTATCGCTGTGGATCTTAACTGGTACATAGTCCCAAACATGTTGTGAGACCTGTAGGGGTAGCTGGTACTTATTGGGAATCTTTCAAAGCACCAAACAGAAGTGTGTCTATTGCAGAATCACAGAATCATATGATGGTTTGGATTGGAAGGGACCTTAAAGAACATCTTGTTCTACCCTCTGCCATGGGCAGGGAGACCTTCCACTAGACCAGGTTGCTCCAAGCCCTGTCCAACCTGGCCTTGGACGTGTCCCAGGAGCTGGAAATAGAAAATAGGAGTTTAATTTGTATTAGGAGTTTAATCTGCAGTACAAGTACAATTACTCTTCATAATCTTGTGGGTGGAGGTGGTCTAAAAAACATGTCTAATGAGGAGCAGCTGAGGGAGGTGGAGGTGTTTAATCTGGAGAAAAGGAGGCTCAGGGGGCTACAACTCCCCAAAAGGAGGGTGGAGTGAGGTAAAGGTCAGTTTTGGCTGCCACATCTGAAGTGAAAGGATGAGAGGAAATGGCTTTAAGTTCTACCAGAGGATGTGCAGATACATATTAGAAAAAAAATCTTCACTGTAAGAGTGGTTGGGTATTGGAATATGTTACCCGAGGAGGTGGTGGAGTCACCATCTCTGGAACTGTTCAAGTGGCATCTGGATTTTAGGGGTGATTATGGTGGTGTTGGTTGATGGTGGGACTGTCTGGTCATGAATGTCTCTTCCAATTTCTGTGCTGATCCTATGATAAAATTGACTGGTACTTTTTAGTAATATGTGGCCTCTGTTCTCCGTAAAAATTTGTGTGTGTGTGTGTAGATTTTGTTTATCATAGCCTTTGTTTTCTTTGTATAATTTTGCTGTTCTGAAACATATGTCTATGCATTTTTTTCCTTTGTATCTAAAGCTACAGTCCCCGCTATACATACACAACAAGTTCTGGCCTACCAAGCCCTCCTCCTTGTTGCCACCCATAAATCCAATTTATAACCCCACAGACAAACCCTTTCTTCATCTAAGAACCAGCCCAGCTGGGTTTCTCCTGGGGTATTTCCATGTAAAGTCTGTTCTAGAGCTTTGTTGAATTTGATGTTAATCAGTTCCTTCCTATTTTCTCTTGTTCTCCCAGTCTTCCAGGCTCACTGGGAAATTTGAGTACTGGTGGTGAGACTAATTGCCTTGTTAGGAATAAGTGAACTGAATGAAATCAGCCCAGTGGTGTGAGCAATAACATTTGGTAGCAGTCAGGGTCTGGTGTGCTGAGCTCCTGCCTGCTCAGCTGACCAGGTTTGCCTGGTATTGTGCTCATGTTTTTACACGTTTGCCTGTATCAAACTTTGCCTTTGTTCCATGTTTCTATCCCAAACTATCTTGGAGCAGAGCCATCTCTTTGGACTGAGTATGCAGAACATGTGGCCTAACTGGATATATTATTAAAGGCTTCCAAAAGGAACCCAATATGAATAGTAACAATAATGTGAATAATACTGAAGAATATAAGCTTGTTAGAACAGCTAACATAAATCCTATATCTAAAAATAGAACACCAGCAAAAGAGTTCAAATTAATTTAAAGCAGGATGATTTTTTTTTTTTTTTACTTACTGGGATTTGCAAGTGGATGGGGAATTGTATTTCGAAAAACTAACATTTTACCTTACAAATTTTCTAAATGGGAATTTTAGGAAGTAACTGTTGAACTGGGCTATCCCTGTTACTCCATGGCAAACATCCCTCCAACGCATAGTAAGCAGGGTAAGTAATAATAGTAAGTAATAGTAAGTAATGATATGGTTGTTTTGAACTCTCTTGTTGTAGTTTTGCCTTGGGCAGCAGGGAAGAATTTGGGATCTGGTGGCTTGTGTGGTGGACAAAGCATTTAATTGCATTTAAGCAATAAGCAAAATGTTTCTCTTTACAATGTCTTATTGCTGTTGGAGAGGGGGAAGACAGATTGTGATCCAAAAGCCTCTTAAATGGGATTTGAAGTGATGAATAGCTGTGGGTATAGAAATGAGCATTTATAGAGCCATTGGCTATTGCTGCCAATCCTAATGATAATGTTCTATCAGGTACTGTTATTTGCATGGTGATACAATTTTCTGTGCTGGCCATGGAGCTGGGTGGACAGTAGTACACTGCCTGAATGCAGAACCAAGGTCAACCTTTCCAGAAGTAAGTAGGATCCTGGGTCCACAGAGAGACTTTGATCCAAATTCAAACCAAGGAGAGAGCTTAGTTATGTAAGTGTGTGTTATCCGTTCTTTTTTGGGAGCTTTCTGTTTATTTTAGAATCATGGAGTCACAGAATGGTTTGGATTGGGAGGGACCTTATAGACCATGCAGTTCCACCCTGCCTTGGGCAGGGACACCTTCCACTAGACCAGGTTACTCAGAACCCCGTCGAGCCTGGCCTTGAACATCTCCAGGAATGGAAGCCTACAGCCTTTTTTCCCTGTCCCTGCATGCCTTGTCCCCAGTCCCTGTGCAGCTCTCCTGGAGCCCCTTCAGGCCCTGGCAGGGGCTCTGAGCTCTCCCTGGAGCCTTCTCTTGTGCAGGTGAGCAGCCCCAGCTCTGCCAGGCTGGCTCCAGAGCAGAGGGGCTCCAGCCCTGCAGCACCTTTGTCACCCTCCTCTGGACTCACTCCAAGAGGCCCATGACCCTTTTGTATGCTTTGTTGTATAAGAATAACTGGGTTAAAGACCTTTGTGAGTTCTATGGATTGTATTCCTCGCCTGCACGGCATTTCTGGAAACAACCTGTAAATCCATGTTCACAAGGCTTTGGTCTGAGCTGGCTCACATGGCTGGAGAATTTGGGAGCTCTGGCACTGCAAGGCAGGATGTGACATCTTGGTCAGAGATGGTAATGAAGGCACCAGGAATCCTGTTGTCACCTCTAGTTCATGTTCCCTCCTGTGTCGGGGGGCTTTGGAATAACAGGGACTCCAAGGCATGGACACTACTCACTGCCACCAAAGGTATCCCTGCAAGAGATGTGTCCTTGCCAAAAGGGTTGTGCATCCTGTGGTGACAGCTGTAACCACCAAGGGCTGGGGTTGGCGTGTGGAAGCGAGGACAATGGCAAGAGCATACCAAATTTTATTTTCACTCAGCTTACTCACTGGATATCCAGTAAAATATTCCCAGGCCATTTCTGTCTGTTTCTTTTAAACAATCTTCCTTGCCTGTAAATACATGCTTCCTGGAGCTGCCACTTTATATATCAAATTAGTAAAGCTTGTTAAGTCCCCATTATTTTGTTGCATGATGGAGAATACAGGTGTTTTTCCACATAAAATGTTCACATGACACAGCAGGAGTAGCACTTTAAGCCTTAATGGCATACACTTTGTTATCTGATTTTTGCACATTAATCCTCTCAAGATGTCTGTTAACACAAACCTTGCTAATTAATGTTACTTTAGTGCCTGCAAATGTATGATTCAGTTTTTTAAAGGAAATTGGAAGACCACAGAGCATTGCATTATGAATCATAATATCAATGACATTTAAAGACATGTAAAATATCTTAGCTGGTACGTGATATAGAATTTTACCACAGTCTAACCTCATCAACACAAAAGTCATATCTCTGATACATCTATTTTTGTCTATGTTCTTAGACAATTACTGCTGTAGCAAGACTTGGGCAAACATCTTTATTTCCATGTCTTTTTGTAAGGAAAAAAGAAGGGATTCTCACCCGAAAACAAATGTCTAACAAGACATGGGGGTCCAAAGAAGTTACCCTAGACTTCCTTTTTCGGTAAATAGAGATTTACAGGCACCTATAGAATGTAAGTCTTCTAATCAAAACCTTAGAGAATTCACATCTAACCCTTATGGAAACAACAATGTTAAAAAAAGCTGAAGTTCAAAACTATCTATACCAAAAAAAGTGAGTACTTAAGGGGCTTCAGGCATACCTTTTCTCTTCCTATTTGGAATGGGAAATAGCAGACAGCCTATTGTATCTCTTTTGGCATATCTGAGGCCAGCAAATGTGTCAAACTTGCACTGTGGTCCTGGAATTTAAGCCTTTGTTTCCATTCCAAAGGGATCTGGAATTTTAAAGTTACATAGACAAATTTCTGGATATTTGACTTGCAAAACAATTTCTAGTCTTGAATTGATTTGCTGCTTGCAATAACACTGTTCATCAGAAGATGTGAACCTAATTAACAAGTATTAACATGTATCTTTCTATCATCTACTGACAGCAAATGTACACAACAAAAAAGGGAAATCTCGTACCAAAATTGAAAATATATTTATGGAGATATATATGAAGATAAACATAATCACCATTTCCACACAAAATATTAAAAAGTATCTGTGGTTTTGGTAGAGCAGAACTTGGTAGAGACCATGGACAGAAAAGGATACACATTACCACTATTTTTGCTCAAAAAGTTTGGAGTTAAGGCTTCTGTGGACAGCCTTAACCACAGACACACAACTTAAATTCTGCTGCTAGCAATATTATCTTAAACCTCACGGCTTGTTTATTGCATGGTGATGTTTTTAGCAGGAGGACTGATTAGCTGTTGGAGCAAACTACCGGGGAAGGCAGTGCATCCCTCTTCTCCTGAAGCTTTCATCCCAAAACTGGAAGTCAAATGCTCAAGTGTCCTGCCTGGCCTGAGCATTTATGGATCTCAGTGTTTCTGAAGTACCTACAGATCCTTGAATAAAAGACACAGTTGGAAGTACAACGTATTTTATGGGAGAGCTCCATCTGCCTCACACAGGGTAAGGAAAGCCTCAGATGGTTGCATGGTGAGCTCAGGTACAGCCACATTTCATTAGACTTACTGCAACTTTCAGCCACGTGGGTGCCGAGACATAAATAAGCAAGGGCAGGCCAGCTTTACAAAAATACATATTTTTCTCACTCTGACAGGCAAGCAAGGGCCCCGCAACTGCCTGTGTCTCAAGGACAATTTTAACAGCAAGACCTTTGTCCTCAGGGGACTGCTCTCACTTTTTCATTTAGAAGAGGAGAAAAGAAACCCAATCCTAAACATATGATGATTTTATTATGTGAAACCCAATAGGAAATGAAGTAAGAGTATCAAGCTGCTTTCAGTTTCCTAGCAAGGGATTTTGTTTTAAGTTGGAAGAGGGGCAGCTGTGTTGGACGCTGACTTCCCTCTGCCTAAACATCAGGATCTCTTTAGTTGCTGGGGGTCATTGTGTGAGTTGTGTGGTGCAAAGACAGAGCAGGCTTGATGGGAGCTCCTGAGCTTTGACCCAGCCTCTGCTCGTTTGGAGAGGAAGATTCAGCTGAAGAAGCAGAGGATAAAGGACTGCAGAGGCTCCTGGCTGTATCTTGGTGTGCACACAGGGATGCCTGAGTGTGTACATGTGTGTGTGTGTGTGTGTGTGTGTCTGTGTGTGTCTGTGAGCACCATAAGAAAGCCAGCCAAATTCCATCTTCATGGACAGTTCAATGGAAAGTTAGCTTGAAAACGCAGTATATCATATTTCATGAATTTAATGGGGTTTTCATGATTTTACAAAGTGCTTCAACCAGACACTCATGGCTGGAGGCTGCACAGCAGGAGACCTAAAACACTGCATCTGTGTTTTTCAACTCTTGCCAGAATCCATTGAATTTGATCCGGAATGACTATGCATCTTTGGAATGTACATTCACTTTTCTCTTGCCTTATCCAAATAAAAGAGGGACATGGGGGGGTTGAGGGGGAGGGAGAAAAGAGTCCTATGAGAATTCCATATGGAAACACTAAACTAGCATTATAAAGGATTTCCTATAAACAAAATTACGGTCACAAATTTTGGACTCGGACCACATTTGAAACAAAGGGCCCTTTGTCTCCCTCTTTTTAATATATTATCTATGTTAACACACACGTTTTTATTTTCTTATGGCAATAGATAAACAGATGCACACATATACACTCATGCAAAAATGAATGTATATATTAGTTTGAGGTCCAGTTGCAATCTCTCTTTAATTTTTTTTTCGATTGCAGAGCTCCTAACAAGAGCAAACTTTAATCGTTCTGTGCACTATATCCCTTGAAAATAAATATCCAGGGCAACTTCAAAAGCCCTTAATTAGAAGCACATGTGTGGTGTTACAAATTTCTGGCTGAGGCGGCTGAGTTGTAATTTAACGTTATGATCTGCCATAAATATTATCCATAATGAGCAGACTTCATGTTACACTTCTGTACGTCAGATAACTGCAATATTTTTTTTGTCTGCTTTTGTTCAATCACTGAACCTTAAGTGAAGTTTAAAATTAGAAGGAAAGGAAGAAAGAAAGAAAGAACCAGTTTTCCCACTGGGGAGCTGAATATTTCTGTCCTCCTAGCTGCAAAGAGAGCTATTGATTTTATTCTGTTTTCTTTGTTACAGCTTAAAAATGTGGTTAACAGATAATAACTTGGAGATGATGGGGGAAGGGGAAGGATGTTTGGAAGTTGGTGAGATGATTGCTGTTGTTTTGCATAACTTTCTGATAGAAGCTTCCTGGAATATTTGCTGTATTCCCCACTACCAAAGCAAACCCCAAACTCCCATAAGCTCGTTTCTACATGAAAATCTAAACCATTTCTGCCCCTGTGTTGTACCTGAACCCAGCTGTCACTGCAGAAACTTGATGGTGGAAGATAAAATTTTCTGTGTAGATTTTAGGTGGTTTATGAATTGGTTTTGCAGCCTTGGCACAGGCTGAGCATAATTATATGTACATGTGTGTGTGTGTGTGTGTGTGTTTGTAAGGAGGGGGTAGTGAACCAGACAGTAAATTTACAGTGCAAATGTGCAGCTGTGGGGATTGTGCACTGGTTGCTCAAATGTGTGTGAAAAAATGCAGAAATAGCGTGGGGCTGCAGAACAAGTCCACAGCCTCATGACTTGTATGGAGAGGCAGTTTGGTTTGGACTTTGACCAAACACATGGGCTATGTGGTTTTTGCCTTGAAGAGTGCCCCAGGACCCTGTACCTATTTAAAATGACAAGCCTTATCTGGTGTTTCTGACTTCAGCTGTCTGAGTCTTGCCTTGGCAAGCTGTTCAGGTGGCCACAGCCAGATCTTGTTGTTCAGCCTGGAGAAGAGAGGGCTCCAGGGTGACCTTAGTGCAGCATTCAAGTACCAAAAGGAACCACAGGAGCGCTGGAAATGGACTTTGGACAAGGGCCTGGATAAGGGGGGATATTCATACTGAAAAAAGGCAGGGTTAGATGGGATATTGGGAAGGAATTCTTGTCTGTGAGGGTGGGCAGGCCCTGGCACAGGGTGCCCAGAGCAGCTGTGGCTGCCCCTGGATCCCTGGAAGTGTCCAAAGCCAGGTGGGACAGGGCTTGGAGCAACCTGGGATAGTGGAAGGTGTCCCTGCCCATGGCAGAGGGTGGAACTGGATCAGCTTTAAGGTGTTTTCCAACCCAAACCATTGTATGGTAATTCTGTAATTCTTACAGCCTGAGTGCAGGGCTTGATTTAAAAAAAACAAACAACAAAAAAACCAACCAACCAACCAACCAACCAAACAAAACAACAACAACAACAACAACAACCACCAGCCAAACAAACAAACAAAAAAAACCCCAAAAAACAAACAAACAAAAAAAACAAAAACAAAAAAAAACCCAAAACAAAACAAAACTGCACGAGTAAGTAAAAATCTCTGTCCAAGTGCCCGGGGTGTGGATGTGTCTCTATGGACTGCAGTATCTCGACATAAAGTGTGGCTCCTACATCCTGGAGGAGCAATTCAGAGCAGGGAAGTGGTGAGCACGGATACAACAGTTCCAAGCTGCAGGCACCACGGGCCCAGGTATAAGACAAATAGATGGCTGGAAGCAGCACGCTCTGTGAGCATGGTAACAAGTGGTCAGACGGCTGTGTGGTGTTGGTACCTGTCTGTTTGGGTTCAGCCAGACTCTGTCTGCTGACACTGCTGCTGGGGAAACACTAGGGTGTCTGGGATTATAACTCCTCCCAGGAGATGCCAGGCTCTCACATGAACAGTACCAATTTTTTGTGGCAGCAGGAGGAGCTGCAAATCCAGTTCTCTGGGGTATCCCCCACAAGACTTTCTCGCTCAGATTTGTCTCTCCTTCCAAAAATGCCTGTACGCAATTTTTGCCTCTGCTGTTGCAGAGCCTTGAGCTGGATCACATCCTATCAGTTCTCATGGCTCTTATCAGACACAGCAAGCTGCAAGCCAGGTTCATTCCCTGTGCTCCCCCCACCTCTGCCCAGCTGAGCTCACAGGGATGGATTTGTACACCTCCTTTCCCTCTTTAGGTAGGGCAGAGCAGAAGCGAGGCTGTAAACCTTCCAGGTGACAGGTTATCTCCAGAAAGGCTTGCCAAATTACTTTATAAACTTCAGATATGTAGGGGAGAAGATAAAAGCTATAATGTTGCCCTTCAGAACCCCATGATGGATGTGTTGCTCAGTCTCTGACTGTGCTGGATGTATCTGACCAAATCTTTCATTACGATGGCGGAAACAAAATACCTCTAATCTCCCCTTCCCCTTCCACTTCCATCTCGAGTTTCTGGAACCACAAGTGCCAGGACATGGAGAGTCTGCTGTCAAGGCATTTCTAGCAGAGTTGATGGAAATGCCCATTTCTCTGTGACTTCCAGCATCAGTCTGTAATCTGGGAGTGTTCAGATAATGCTTGGAGACCTGTAGAGCTTGTGAGTGTGTTTCTGAATACAATCAGCACTCAGAGTCACCTCCTGCAATGCTTTTAGAAGCACATCCAGTAGTTTGGGCTACTTACCAAAACAAATTTAAATCAGATATATCGCTGGAGAAAAGTTTCCCAGTCCTTGTTTCAAAATGATATTTAACACTTCACATTTTACTTCCAACCAAGGATCAAGAAGTAGTTATAAATAAGAAAAAATACTTCATATTTAGAAGTATGAATAATTTCAGCGTTTCAGAGCAACTCCCTGAAGTTCCCCACTGCCACCACCACCTCTGCCTGACCACAGAGCCAGAGGTGACTTCCCTAGCATGGACTGGAACAGTGCAACTCTGCTGGAAGAGGAACCTCTCTCCATTGTGACCTTATTTGACATCAGTTATTTGGGTGTGTGCCATTCCAGGTAAGGTGGGCGTGATCTGACATGCTCCTTCAAACACAAGCATAGAAAAGCTGTGAAAGATGCTAAGGGATACTTAAAGTGGAAGAGTAGTTTGTAATCAAGGTCAAACACTAGCAGTGAGTTTGAGCCAAATAAGAGCTCAGATTTCATGTGGCTACACATTCTTTCATCCTAATTTCTTCACCTCTCTATGGTTTACACTGATTGCCTCCTATAGGCTTTGGGACACCCTTCAAACCAAGCAGTCTGGCAATGATGCTAATGACAATTCTTCCTTTGGGTTGGCTTGCATTCAGCTTTACTTAACTAAACCACAGCTCTCTGTCACAGCCCAAAGGATTAATATCCAGCTGAACGTGGTGGAGTACAGCTTGTCTGACCAGCTGTCCTGAACCCACAGAGGTGAGCTGTGCCCCCCAAAGTGCTGAAGAGCTGCTGTGGGTGCCCCTTGTGTGTGAGCAGGGGCAGGTGGAAGGGACCTGCTGCCCTGGCAGCTGGTTTTTCAGGACGTCGATAGATGGAGCTGAAGGAACAAGGCAGAGCCTGCGAGTGAAGGCACACATGGGTGTGTTTGCTTTTTTTTAGTGTGCCAGGAAGGCATTGCACTTGTGAAATGGAAGAAGTGTGGCTGTGCGGTGAAGGGAGGGCATGAGGGACACAGGGCTGCTGCAGAGAATGGTGAAGGAGAGATGGGAAGGGAATGGAAGGCATAGAAACCTACATCTGGGACAAAATACCTTTTCTCTTGTCTACAGTCCTCTCCAGACTATATTCTGCACCTGATTCAAACTTCTACACATACAGCATCAAAATAGTCTTTTTTTTTTTTTAATTCCTGGTAAATCTTGCACAGAATGAATTCCAGCATATGATTTTACATATCTAGCTTAGATAAGACAATTACTCAAGTGCTGTGTGTGTCACAGATGTCCAGCTTGAGATGATCTAGAACTCAGTTAAGGCAGGTCAGGTACAATTTAACTGTCCCTCTGCCTAAACAAATCACCTTGTGAAAAAATCCTTGGTAGTCAGTGTAAATAAGGATTCTTGTGTCATGGTTTGCTTAGTCTGCTAATCAAAACATGTAGCTCTGAGCACTTACCATTTAGTGCAGCTTATGAAAATCAAGCATCATTATTGCTGTCTGATACATTATCACCAGCAGCCATGTAATGGGAAAAATGTTCCTGGGTTGAAATGAGTGCAATTTATGACTCTAAATTGTTATGTATAAAGAAAGAAGAGTGCAGCTGGATATTCATTAGACACATTCAATTTAATGTATTGAAAACAGAAAAGAATATGTTTTAATTAATAAGCCAAGTGCACATGGCAATGGAATCTGTAAAGAGAGCCCACAGAGCTCTGCAGCTCTTCCTGGGAAGTGAAATGGCAAAGCTGCTCTTTTCTCTAGAGTGAGGTGACCTGTATTCACCTGCAGACCACAATTCACCTGCTTTGGTTGTCTCTGCTTTATTGCCACACTTGGAGGACTTTGCCCCTCAGACCCTTCAGTGGTACAAAAGACATCAGATGTTTTTATGCACCTCAGTGTTTGGAATTCCAATTTGCAAATCTGTTTCAGGAGGAGGATGCTTAGCATATTCCGAAAATGAGGGCCTTTGATCAAATTGCTTTTAGAAAGGGCACTTAAGAAGGGTTAAAAAGACACTGAAAACATTGCAAGTGTTACCTCTGTGCTGCAGTGTTGGAAGGAATGAAAAGGAAAAAACAGGACATCAACAACTGTGAAGTTCATGTCCCTAAATGACCTTCAAAATCAAAACTGCATCTGACATTTCCCCCAAGAGTTTGAAAATGTACTGAAGATATCAATCAAATAATCTATTTCTTGTGAGGTCTTCTTAAAAAGACACGAAAATAGAAAAACAGTATCATGAACAATTATTAAAGTTATGCTTTGGAATGGAACTTTCGTTCTAGCTGAAAAATCTTGTTGAAGAAATTTTTGGCACCTGACATTTACCAGGTTTGTTAGAAGCCAGGAAGTGAATCACCTTGGAAAATCTGAACAAAATTTTCTTGGCTGCCATCATGTAAAGGCAGATGAAATGTATTTCCGAAAAATAAGAAATTTTTAATGTGATTGTTAATTCATACCAACTAGCTCAAAATCAGCCAATATTCGCAGTTTGTAATTTGAATAGAATCTTCCTGACCCTTATTGGGCTGGTAATTTGTTAATTGATAGAGAGGGAGGGGGATGAGCTACAGTGTTATACTGTTTATATTCATCCCTAGGTGTGGCCTTTCCTAAAAAAAAATCCACGAGTCAGATGTGGCCATTACCAGTCACAGACTGGGATCTCTCACTGCCAGAGCCATGTGCATCCCTCAGGAACTGACTGTAAAAGGTGAAGCCATTTCTCCTGACAGGCTGGGGTTATACCCTCCTGGAGTCCATGCTGAAGGGAATAACCTTGATGCCCACGGCCTGCTTAACCTTTTAGAGATTAAACCATGGCAAGAGAAGCCCAACACGACCTATCAAAGTGCACTTGAGCCCTGAAAACCAACTCTGCCCTGGGCTGATCCCCCAGCGTGGGCAGCAGGGCAGGGGGGATTCTGCCCCTGTGCCCCTGTGCTCAGGTGAGACCCCACCTGCAGAGCTGCCTCCAGCCCTGGGCTCCAACAGCACAAGGACGTGCAGCTGCTGGAGCCAGTCCAGAGGAGGCCACGGAGATGCTGCAGGGCTGGAGCCCCTCTGCTCTGGAGCCAGCCTGGCAGAGCTGGGGCTGCTCACCTGCACAAGAGAAGGCTCCAGGGAGAGCTCAGAGCCCCTGCCAGGGCCTGAAGGGGCTCCAGGAGAGCTGCACAGGGACTGGGGACAAGGCATGCAGGGACAGCACACAGGCCATGGCTTCCACTGCCAGAGGGCAGGGATGGATGGGATATTCGGAAGGAATCCCAATAATCAGGATCAACGATTATATATTCTTGTCTAATTATTATAGTTATTATCCACTTATTTCTCTGCATCTGAAAAACTGGTACCTTTTGGCTTAGGTATTGAAACTCAAAATTCTCCAGTTATTACCTTTAAAATATGTTAATTACATATACTTCCTTCTTGTTCTGTCCCTGGCTTTTACATGCTCATCCACATAAATTTGTTGTGAATTTATACCTGTTAGGGTGGGGAGGCCCTGGCACAGGGTTCCCAGAGCAGCTGTGGCTGCCCCTGGATCCCTGGAAGTGTCCAAGGACAGGTTGGATGGGGCTTGGAGCAGCCTGGGATAGTGGAAGGTGTCCCAATCCAAACTATTCTGTGATTCTAACGAGAGAGAGTCTCAAGCAGAAGCTTTGCTACTACAGCTAATGTGTGTGCACACAACTCTCCCATCTCTGAGTAGTAATTGTAGTGAGAAGTGGTGGCTTTTTAGTTATGGCATAGGTCTTTTACCACCCCATTTCCCATATATCCTACAATGAACTAAATATGTTTTAATTTGGAGGAGTAATTGCTCCTCAGACCATCCTGAAAGCAAACCTTGAGGGTGACAGACCTAGAGGGTGGACTGAGAGCCTTGCTGTAGCCTGGATGTATTCACAGTGCTGCAAACACATGGCAAGGATCCCTCACTCCATGTGCTGTCTGCCAGCGTGTCCTCCAGTGAAGGGGTATGGCTGGTTGTGCTTCCCTGAACAGCTGAGAAACTTCTTTGAAAGGCAGCTGGAAAGAAACTGCCTTCCCTGCCAATTAAATGAGTTTCTGGCCTAAATGAAAGCATCTGGTGTAGTGGAGAGGTGAACAGCATACTCAGATTAGAGACTTCCATGGGCAGGAAGACACAGCCACACACACTCTGGGAGCCTGAACTCACCAGGGAAATGATCTTGAGATGACCTTGTCCTCTTGCAGAGTCAAGCCTGTCTGCTTCAGCCTGCAGTCTGTTGGTAACTGGGGATGGCTCCTGGTCACGTCTTCCTAAAGAAAAGAGATACAGGAATCTGAAATGCTGGAGAGCCATAGAGCAAGAGTGGCAATAGGACANATGGATGGGATATTCGGAAGGAATCCCAATAATCAGGATCAACGATTATATATTCTTGTCTAATTATTATAGTTATTATCCACTTATTTCTCTGCATCTGAAAAACTGGTACCTTTTGGCTTAGGTATTGAAACTCAAAATTCTCCAGTTATTACCTTTAAAATATGTTAATTACATATACTTCCTTCTTGTTCTGTCCCTGGCTTTTACATGCTCATCCACATAAATTTGTTGTGAATTTATACCTGTTAGGGTGGGGAGGCCCTGGCACAGGGTTCCCAGAGCAGCTGTGGCTGCCCCTGGATCCCTGGAAGTGTCCAAGGACAGGTTGGATGGGGCTTGGAGCAGCCTGGGATAGTGGAAGGTGTCCCAATCCAAACTATTCTGTGATTCTAACGAGAGAGAGTCTCAAGCAGAAGCTTTGCTACTACAGCTAATGTGTGTGCACACAACTCTCCCATCTCTGAGTAGTAATTGTAGTGAGAAGTGGTGGCTTTTTAGTTATGGCATAGGTCTTTTACCACCCCATTTCCCATATATCCTACAATGAACTAAATATGTTTTAATTTGGAGGAGTAATTGCTCCTCAGACCATCCTGAAAGCAAACCTTGAGGGTGACAGACCTAGAGGGTGGACTGAGAGCCTTGCTGTAGCCTGGATGTATTCACAGTGCTGCAAACACATGGCAAGGATCCCTCACTCCATGTGCTGTCTGCCAGCGTGTCCTCCAGTGAAGGGGTATGGCTGGTTGTGCTTCCCTGAACAGCTGAGAAACTTCTTTGAAAGGCAGCTGGAAAGAAACTGCCTTCCCTGCCAATTAAATGAGTTTCTGGCCTAAATGAAAGCATCTGGTGTAGTGGAGAGGTGAACAGCATACTCAGATTAGAGACTTCCATGGGCAGGAAGACACAGCCACACACACTCTGGGAGCCTGAACTCACCAGGGAAATGATCTTGAGATGACCTTGTCCTCTTGCAGAGTCAAGCCTGTCTGCTTCAGCCTGCAGTCTGTTGGTAACTGGGGATGGCTCCTGGTCACGTCTTCCTAAAGAAAAGAGATACAGGAATCTGAAATGCTGGAGAGCCATAGAGCAAGAGTGGCAATAGGACAATAAAATCACAGAATGGTTTGTGTTGGACAGACCTTAAAAACCATCCAGTTTAAACCCCTCTGCCATGGGCAGGGACACCTTCCACTATCGCAGGTTGCTCCAAGCCCTGTCCAGCCTGGCCTTGGACACTTCCAGGGATCCAGGGGCAGCCACAGCTGCTCTGGGCACCCTGTGCCAGGGCCTGCCCATCGTCACAAGGAAGACTTCCTTTCCAACACCCCATCTAACCCTTCCCTCTGGGAAGTGGGAAGCCATTCCCCCTTGTCCTGTCACTCCATAGCCTTATAAATAGTCTCTGTTCATCTTTTTTGTCAATTCCCTGCAGGTACTGAAGCACTCAATTAGGTGACCTTGAAGCTGCCTATTCTCCAATCCCAGTTCCCTCAGGCTTTCTCCACAGCAGAGTTGCAGCATCCCTCTGATCACCTTGGTGCCTGCTCTGGACTGGCTCCAGCAGCTGCACGTCCTTGTGCTGTTGGAGCCCAGGGCTGGAGGCAGCTCTGCAGGTGGGGTCTCACCTGAGCACAGGGGCACAGGGGCAGAATCCCCCCTGCCCTGCTGCCCACGCTGGGGGATCAGCCCAGGGCAGGGGGGTTCAGCCTGGGGCAGGTCCAGCTCTCACCCACAGCACCCCCAGCTCCTTCTCCCAGGGCTGCTCCCTCTGCTCATCCCCAGCCTGGATCCATCCCAGGGGCTGCCCTGACACAGGTGCAGCTCCGGCACTTGGCCTTGTTAAACCCCATGAGATTCCCATGGGCCACTTCTCCAGCCTGGCCAGGTCCCTCTGGATGCCATCCCACCCTCCAGGTGTGCCAGCTGCACCTCTCAGCTTGGTGCCACCTGCAAATCCACTGAGGGTGTCCCTGATCCCTCTGCCTGTGTCATTAACGAAGATATTCAATAACACTGGTGTCCATATGGACCCCTGATGGACAGCACCTGTCCCTGATGTCCCCTGGGACCCTGAGCCATTGACCATAACCCTCTGGATGCAACCACCCTACCAGTTCCTAATCCACCTAATAGCTCTCCTATCAAGTCTATCTCAATCTAGAGAGAAAGATGTTGTGGGGAATGGTGTCAAAAGCTTTATAGATCAGTAAATAAAAGGTGAATGTATTTATAGAGCAACACACCAAGAACTTGTCTAGGTGCAAAAAAAGCTTTGTGAAGCACCAAAGGCCCATGGGATAAAGGACCCAGTTGCTGGGACTACTGTGATGGTCTGGCAGCTCCATTCCCAGGTGGTGAACAGAAAGTAGTTCCTTTCTGCTGTGCCTTAAAAATTCTCCCAGAGTCAACACAAACACCTTGGTGCCTTTGTTTGTGTACACCACCAGCCTGCACTCAGAGGAACTGTGGATTGCTGCCCAAATGTTCACTCATATTCCAGCACAATGAAACAGACATATGCTTGTGTAAGGAGTTTGCCTGCATAGATGGTCCAGAAGAGTCACCAGTCTAAAAAGTCTCTAAAAGGCTTTTTTTTTTTTTTCTTTTTCTTTTGCTGTCAAAAGCTGATGATTTTTGGAAACCACAGTTTCAATGGAAGAAGTGCCATCTTTGCTAATATCTTCAACTGAAGATGTAAGTGGGAACAAGCTGTTCCATGAGCAGCAGGATTAAGAAAACCATGTTTCATGTGGACATGTGTCTCAGGTTTGAACTTTCTGGTTAAACTAGGGTTCCAATTTAAGATTTTCCAATAGCTGTGATATGAATAATGTCTCCTCCCAACACAGATTCTCCACATTTTCGTAAAGGGTAGCTGGAACCTCTCTTATTCTGTCTGGTGCAACTAATCAAGTCCCTGTCTTCCCCCAGGCAGTAAATTTTCATGAAACATGTACAATTCTAACAAATTTTGTTGAAACAGGTTCAAAAGTTGTCAGGGGAACACGAAGAGATAAGATGATACACACATAAGTTGGATCGTGTAAGTCATGTTTTCTTTGGAAGGCAGAGTCGAAACATTCTCCACAGGCAGCTTTTAATGCAGAAAATGGCTATTTATGGAAATCTTTACAGTCTTTTCTATCTTATAAAGGGATAAGATAGAAAGTGATGCAACTTGGCTTCTCTCCTCCTTATTATTTATGATATATAGGAGAAGCAGTGTATAGAGGTAACCTACGAGGGTTTTTCAGCAATTGTCCTTCTTGCTCTTACAAGTTTTCTAAATTGTTGTGGTGCATCCTTTTGACACACAGAACCTCACCAACAGGCTTTCACATTTTCAATTCTATTATTTCATTGCTGAGACTTTCAGGGAATAATCTTTGAGCCATTTCGTAAAGACAATGTGAATCAATGCAAGTGCCAGTATTTAAATTTTAGGACAGGTTTTCTGAAGACCAAAGGTTAAGCACTGGTGTTGTATAAACACTTAACAAAAGTTCCCCTTTCGGATACTTTACTTTTTCTTACCTTACATTTTAATAGCTGTCTGTCATCAGACAGTGCTTTAGACTAGACATAATAAAAATAGAAAATAAGCTATTTTTAAAAATCCACCATTTTTATATTTTTATATAAGAAAGAAACATCGATGATGCAAGCTCATTTTCACACGCACATGTCCTCTTTCTTACCTAAGGAATGGTGAAAATCTTTGGATGCCCTGGGATCCCTGGCAGTGTCCAAGGCCAGGTTGGATGGGGCTTGGAGCACCTGGGATAGTGGAAGGTGTCCCTGCCCATGGCATGGATGGGATGAGGTGAGCTTTAAGGTCCCCTCATCCCAAACCATTCTGTGATTCTATAATAAAGCTTTGAATATATAATCTCAAGACCATGTCCACTCACAGCCTAGTTAGATTTATTTTTCTCTTCTTGTCTTTCTTCATTAATTCAAGACTGAGAAGTGATAAAAACATCACTGTTTTGATTTTAAACAGGCCACTCTTCCCAGGAGCTGGATCTCAAAGCTCCACGTGTCCTGGGTGCACTGCAAAGCCCAAACCTACTCCTTATGATTTCTGCTCTTTTGATTTGCAGAGTGGTTTTTCTAGCCAGTTGTTATTGTGGCCAGTACCAGTGACAAGGGAAATATTTATAGTGCTGAAATCAAAGGGGCACAAGGCAGTGCTAACAGCACTCCATCATTTCCTTTTTCAAGGGAGGGACGTAGCTGCAGACTTAAAGATCACTCATCACGATAGGAATATTTATCTCTTGGAAAGACTTTATGTTACAACTTCAGGGCAGTGAAATGAGCACTGGGCTTCTTGCATGATTCACAGTTTTTCATTATCCAGTTTGAACATTGCTGGTTCAATCAGCACAGCGCTTTTGATGGAGACACTGGTGCACAGGGCTTTTCCTCAGGCTTCTTCACCCACACTTTCGTGTGCTGTCTGTGCACTCAACATTTCATTAACTTCTGATTTTATTTCTTTTCGCACATTGCCTGTTTTTGTGGTTCATGATGGATTTTACACAACAATTCAGTGAGGCAGCTCACTGCAGCAGGGAGATCTGTAGGTACCCACAGCTCTGGTACTTCAATGTATGTCCTCAATGGCTTCAGGCTCTGAATCTAAAACCAGAGGATCAGTTTCATCTATCCTTAAGCTCCTCTAAATCTGGGTGAGTGTTTGTCTCGGGCCACTCATATCAGGAGAGTGGCAAAAGCAGGGCAGGAGAGTTGGACATGAGCTGGGAGCTACAATGTGGATTGTCACCTGACACTGAAATGTTCAAAGGTGCACAATCTGCAGGGCCATGTCAACTTTTTCCTGTCTCTCATTTTCCTCCTGTCCTCCTGCAGCAATAACCTGCCCCAGGGAAATGCCTCTTTTGCCTGTGCAGGGCTGCACCTCCTGGCCATGGTTGTTTCCTCTCCCCTCTGCTCTTCACCATGGGCAAGAGCTCCATGGAGTGATGGGAGCCTTGCAGAGGGGATGTGAATAACTCGCTCTTGATTGACAGCCCCTCCATAGAGTAATCTGTCAGATTAATTATTTGTACTTCAAAAATCCCTGGGGATCCCATCACCACTTCACAGGGTGCTGTAGGAACTTATAATGAAGTTCCAGCCACCTTTCCCTGAAATAGCAATCTGTGTCTAAGAGGCAGCAGGTGGAATCAGCTTGTGGATGGCAGTAAGGAAAGAAAAAAGAGTTCTGAAGGGTTTGGGAAACACACAGACACCACAAAGTGGTGCTCCCTTTGGCTAATGGCATCAGAGCTTCCTCAGTGTCCTCTGAAAGTGGTGGTCTCCAGCAGCTGTGCACCAGCCTGGGTCTTGTTCCCTATCTGTGTGAGCTTGCTTAGCCATAAGGTAGCACAGAGCATCATGTTGGGTGAAGACCCAGAAATTTGGGTTCCAGTGCCTGAACCTGCAGATGTTCACTCTGTTGATCTAGAAATTAAGCTAAGATTTTCTACTACTACTACTACTACTACTACTACTATTATTATTATTATTATTATTATTATTTCCCAATGAGCTGTCAAAGCAAATTTGAGAGAAGGGACTTTTAAGTAGTGCTTACATGAGGAATTACTCATGGAAAACTCTTCCTCTGAACTTTTCCAATTTCATTAACAAAGGAATGTTTATAAAGCAAAGGCCTGCACTAGACACATTTCTAAGTTTGAAGTTGCTCTTGTAGCAGTTGAAATGAAGTTCATGCATCAATTTGAGAGCACCTACTACACCTGGGTGAAACAAGGACCTACTTGTGGCAATCAAGAGAGAAAAATATTCCTTGTGAGACAACGGGGCAAGCACTGAGATTATGAGTGAAAGCATCTGAGCCTGGTGAAAGCAGTTCTTTGATCAGACTATTTCCTAAAGTCACCATTACTTAACAAGAATAAAAATTTTTATCTTGAGCAAATATTGTCAGTTCTGAAAGAGAGATGAATCATAAAATGATAGAATCATGGAATGGTTTGGGCTGGTAGGGATCTTTAAAGGGGAAGGGGTCTTTAAAGATAATTCAATTCCAAGCCCTCTGCCATGGGCAGGGACACCTTCCACTAGACCAGGTGCATCCAAGCTCCTTCCAACCTGGCCTTGGACACTTCCAGGGATGGGGCAGCCACAGCTTCTCTGGGCAACGTGTGCCAGGGCCTCCCCACCCTCATGTGGAAGAATTTCTTCCTAATAATATCAATCTAACTCTGTCCCCTGGCAGTGTTTCCTTTTGTCATTTCCCTTTGTATTACCACTCCATGCACTTTCCAAAGCCCTCCTCCATGTCCCTCTCTCGTGTGGCTTATGGACTGCCAGCTCACATCGATGGATTATATTGAGCTTCTCATCCATCAACACCCCCTAGTTCTTCATCTCAGAGATTCTCTCAATCCACTCTCTGTCCAGCCTGTTTTTGTGTTTTGGATCGCCCCAAACCAGGTGCAGAACATTGCACATAGCCTTGCTGAACTTCATCAGGTTCATACACATCCAGCTCTCAGGGCTGCCTATCACAATGAATGCCATACTGTTTGCTACCAGTAACTATTCAATGTTTGCCTTGAGGCAGAGGTTTTTTATATACAGACCAGATTCCTGATAGACTTCCCGGCCTATAATTGCATCCTCATTAAAGCTAGGCTAATATAATCTTTGTTTTCTTTTGTTTTCTTGCTTTTTCTTTTTCAGCCAAGGCCAAAAAAACCCCTGCTCTCCCTATATCATCCTAAATTATCTTGTTGTAAAAGCCAGCTAGCCTTAAGGACAGTCCTATGTCATTCATGGGGTCATGATCTCGAAGGGGTAGGTTGAAGGTTTTCTTCTATAAAGTACCACATGCTACTCCTGGAACTGACCAGTGATTTGAACTTTCATACCAGCTTTCACTGAAGGATGATGAGAACATTCTGCAAACATAGGGACTCCTGTGCCCATTTTGCTGATGGATCATGGAGACTGGAGGACTCACTGAGCCACGTGTTGATGGTGTCAAACACAGAAACATCATTTTTCATCCTGGAATTTCCAGCTATTCCTGGCCTCTATTATTTATCAGCTTCGAAAACTCACCTAGCCAAAGCATATTCAAATTGACAAGAAGTGAAGAACTGGATTACATCATTTATTATAAAGAAACTCTTGGCTGTGAGGATGGGCAGGCCCTGACACAGGGTGCCCAGAGCAGTTGTGGCTGCCCCTGGATCCCTGGAAGTGTCCAAGGCCAGGTTGAATGGGGCTTGGAACAACCTGGGATAGTGGAAGGTGTCTCTGCCATGGCAGGGGGTGAAACAGGATGAGGTTTAAGTTCTCTTCCAAACTGTTCTGTGATTCTATGATTTTATAACTATGAGCCATTTTGGTGTGAATCACACAATAACTTTAATTTCTAGCAGGGATGGCATAGCAGCCATGAGAATAAGAATGTTTGGCAAAGTTTTTTTCCTAGTATTTATAGAAAAAGGCAGGCAAGGATATCATAGCATGAAAAGCAGATAAATAGGCTTCAGGGAAAGAAAATTTCTCAATGTCACCTTCCTAAGAGAAACTTCTGAGACCCCAAATATAGCTACCCTGATGCTAATGCTATGCAGAAAGGAAGCTTGGGCTATGTCACCAAGGTACTCAGCAGTTATGAGGTGTATATTTTAGAAGATCATGTGAGGAATTAAGCATGAAGATGCCATTTAATTATACATTTATGCACTTGCCTTTTTTAAATTTTTTTTTTTTAAAGCAGACTCTTTGCTGAGCATTTACTTCTTTGAGTTAATGACAATAATTACATGAAAATCCATTCGGGCTCCTCAAGATGCTGAATTTGCAAACTGGCAATACAAATACTTTAATACTCGTTTAAATACGCTGTAATTGCACTTGATTCTAAGTAGTGGCATTTTAAAAGCTGTGCCATTTGTAAATATTAGATGTACCCCTCCCCCCTCACTTTAACATCAATCCTTGGTGTATCTGGTTGATGTCAGTCTTGATAAATTATTCTGCTGAAAGAGCTGACCATAAAGAATAACATTTTCCATTAAAAATTAATATATTCCCATGCCACAGGTCCTTGTGTAAGCGCAATACAATGGTCTGTATTGTCTGTCTGTCAGCACATCCATGTCTGATTTGTGGTTTACCTAGATCCTACAAAGTCCTGAGAAAATTACAGTTTTGATACCTGTCATTCATTAGTAATATTTATATTACTAATGTACTACAATATTTGCACACTGGCAAGTGACACCTGCAGTCTGGTTAGCTGTCAGCCAGGCTCACAACATGAAAGAAAAGAAATTACTTTTGTTCCTTATTGAATGAAAGGACATTTTTTGCTGCCTTTCCCTCAGCACTCGGTTTTCCGAAGGGATTTCAAATGGCTCTCTGGTGGTTTGGTTTAGGATGGGCACAGCTTTCTGCAGCCCTGGGGAAAACTGGAGCAGTAAAAGCAGAGTCATCAAGCACAATTCCCTACACCTCAGGCCCTGATTCACATCCCTCTGCTCAGACACTCACTGGGTATCATGCCAAAAGTAGTTTGAGTTTCTCCCCTCACCTTTCCTTTGCCATGATGGACATCCTAGGACCTAATATCCTGTGTGCATAGGAAGATGTTCTCTCTTCCAGACTGAATGCAGCCTTGGAAATTTCAAACTTCTCCTCTTTTGGCAATATTTTTCTTTTCTTTATATTGCTTTTCTGTGTACCTAATTATTGTAAATGCGGACAACTGTTTTATTCCATATTTTCAAGGAACAATTTTTTGCTTATGTACACATTGTCTGTTTACATGTTTTGTGCCAACTGTTGAGAAAATGCATTTTCTTTCTCCTTTGCATTTCAACCTGTTCAGAAAAGTCTAGCTGAATGATGCCTCACCTGTGGAAGTGTCTTTGCTCAAGTGCTAACACTTACCAAATGTTGCTTGGCATTAATGAGGTTTTGTTTCAGAGGGGTACCAAAGCAAGGTCCTAAGAAGTCTTCACTGATTTATTTGATTATTCCCTATTTTGATTTTCTAGTTTTCTATTAGATGACAATAATGCAAAAGCCCAAGAGAATGTGATGCAAAACATCTCATTTTCCAGGAAACAGATTTTTCATTATTTCTGTGAGGTTGTTCCCAAACAGAATGAAGACAGCTGCTGAGAAATTAAACATTTTGCAACTTACTTTCTGTAGAAAGAGAAAAGTGAGAGCTACCTATAAGGTCAGGCCAAATAAAAGAGATCTTTGTAACAAACAGCATCTAAAGTTGATTTTCAATCAGCCCAAGGATCCTACATTTTCCATTCTATTATGTTGATAGATGTGGGAGTGAAATATTTTCTTTCTTTCTCTTTCCACCTTTTTTTCCTTCCCTTCTCCTTTCCTTTTCCTTCCTGGCATAGGATTTGTTTCTTTCAGGGGTCACTAGCCCCTTCAGTTGGATAGTGTCCTGGACTTTCATTATGACTACATATTTAAAATAAGAGTAAACCAGAGTTTGCAGTCAGCCTTGCTCACATGCAGCTGAAGATCCATGAGATATTCTATTGATAGAAGGTACACTCTCTGTACGATTAAAATCCCCCAAAATTTCTTGTTGTGAGGCAGCTGAATCCACTCTGGTTCCAAAATTCTAAAATTTTAATCTGAAGAAATCTGTTTAGCAATTAAAGTAAGCAAAAATGTGTGTTGTGTGGAAAATTGCAACCCTTGCACATGTTTCAGTGTTCTTATTAAAGTTCATCTGCCCTAACTCAGGGATCTCTAAAGGACATCTGAGTAGGTCACCCAAAAACTGAAGAATTATCCTAGGTGGGAGAAATAGCAATATGGTATGTTTCAAGACATATTCTTAAATCCTGATTTGCATAACTGCATAACATTTGTGTATCTGTTGTAAATACAAAAAATACGTGTACACCTTCTGCTAACGGTTATTGCAGTTTTGCACAGAAGCTCATTCCTCTGTGGATGTTTATGCATGTGCACCACACACCCAGAAAAGCGTCCAAATATTCCTATGCCCCACATTCCCCATGCTTTCTTCTAGCAAGAGGGTTTTCTGAAAGACTGGTCTTTTTAGCAAAATGAAACACACTGATGTGACATGCTGATACCCCACATATTGGGGAAAATGAAAGGATCTGCTTGTCAGTGAGAACTCTTTTGGTAAACTCACATGATTGAATGATTAAACCCACAGATTAAAATATCTTTTACAATGTGTAGTTTTTTTTCCTTTCTCTCAGTAACTTTAATACAGGAAGGGAGGACAGAGGAAGAGAGAGAAATAAGCTTATAGTCTTAACTTTCCTAACCCATATTCCATTCCAGAACTATAAGATGTGATAAAGATAGGTAAGCAGATTAATTTAGCAGACTTCCAGACTTCTGATGCAAAAGAGGGAGGCAGAAACATTTTATCATTTCTGACATATGGAGCATGTAGTTCTGACTGCAATATGGAATTGATGATCAAAGTCGTGTTTTCAATAGATCCAAGGAACATTTTTAGCCTTAAAGTCATTAGTAAACTTCAATTTAGGAGCTGAACCCTAAAACCTTAATTTGGACAAAGCACTCCTACTTGGGAGCATAGCAACTCACTCACAGGTCAAAATTTAATATAATTCTTGAACCAGGCAGCTCAATGTCTTGGAGAAAATGACTAAAAAATACTTAGAAAATACCTTCAAGGTATGAGGATGAAATTGAGAGCTAAGCACAGGGAAAATAAGAACTAAGGCTTTCAAAGAAAATTGAAGCTTTGGAGAGCCTTCAACTATTTTGATTTATATTTAAACATTTTAGAGATTGGAGCTTTGATTAGCTGAGACCCTCTCCAATTCCCCTTCGGCTCTGATTTATGGGCAGGCTGAATCTCAGTAAAATGAAAGCTAAATGAGGTGTTCTTTAAAATTACCTTTGAACACTTAAGGTAAAGAAGAGGCCAACTAGGTTGGTGCTGACATGAAGGGGAATGGGATATGAGGGTGAGTGTTTTTAGGAGCTGAAGTATTTTGAATACTGGAGAGGGGGAAGGAGCAGAAAGAACAGAATGTCAGGGTGTTTCTAATTGCTACATGTGATAGCAGTTATATATACATCACTTTTGACTGGGAGATGCCTGAAACTAGACTTGTTAGCACAAACAAGGCTGTTTGTGCATATGTAAGATGGAATTTGGTGGGGGTTTTTTATTTTTTGTTGGGAAGAAATTTTTTTTCTCAGTTTACTGAAGAAATGGCTTTCTCATTTTGGTGTCTGCTACGGATTATCTCAGCCTATCCAAGGTTATTCTGATAGAAATTTTGTAGCTCCCAGGAAATAGCTAGACACCTCCAGGTGCAACTGTGCAGGGGTGGTTCATGGGGAATGGCCCCACTGGCTCAGTATAGAATCATAGAATGGCTTGGGTTGAAAGGGCACTTAAGGATAATTTTGTTCCAAGGTCTCTGACATGGGCAGGGACACCTTCCATTGTCCCAGACTGTTCCAAGTCCTGTCCAACCTGGCCTTGCACATTTCCAGGAATCTAGGGGCAGGCACATCTTATCTGGGCACTCTGTGCCAGGGTCTGCCCACCCTCACAGCCAGGAATTCCTTCCCAATATCCCATCCATCCCTGCCCTCTGGCAGTGGAAGCCATGGCCTGTGTGCTGTCCCTCCATGCCTTGTCCCCAGTCCCTGTGCAGCTCTCCTGCAGCTCCTTAAGATGTCCTTTACTTCAGGCTGAACAATCCCAACTCTCTCAACCTGTCTTCCTAAGAACTGTGCTCCAGCCCTCTGATAATTTTTGTGGCGATCATCCTGGACTAGCATCCTTTAATAATATGGTGGATACAGAAAGTTCTGTATGTGACCATGGTCTTCTCAGTCTCCCCCAGTTTTTGCTTTTCGCATTGTCATTCTATCCAACAGAGAAGAAAAACACTAATTAACACTGACACTAGCAGAAGCCAGCCAGAAATGGCTAAAAGTGCCCCTTAGGGCCTTATCTAGGTCTACAAAGGTTCTCAGCCCTGCTCTCTTCACAGCTGCTGGTGTAGGAAATGTCTCTGCTCTGTCTCTGCTCAAGGATGTGTGCTGTGTGACAGTGGCACACCAGGGGTCAGACTCCCACCCCACCAAGCTGCTGCAGTTTTCTCATCCTTGTAAGAAAAATATCAGGTGCAGAGGAAATTGCACATGACAATTGTTTGAAAACATGTCTCTTAAATGAAGTAAGGAATGTGTCATAAGCAGATGATCCCTGTGAGAGAGGTAGCTGCCAAAATTGTGAGTTAGGTCATGATGTTTGCAGATTTTAATATTTTGCAGCTGGAATGTGCATATAATGACGTATTCCCACCCCACATTCTTGCTGAGTTTGAAGGCATGGATACAAATGATTACTGACTGGCTCAAAAACTTCCTTGCAGATACAATGGATTTGTTTCTTGACAGCCTTTATCATGGCAAGACGAACTGTTGAGGTATTGTGAGTGCAAAAGATTGAGTCTGACTGTGGGGGAATGTTTAAGTTTTCCTAGTTAGTTAAAACAGCCGTAGGGCATCTTGGATTGGGTTCAGCTTCATAGCTTGGACACAGATCTCAGTTATCTTCTATTCTTGGCACTGGTCTTTGCTTGCCTGACAGCCTAGTGATGGGAATCCAGGATCTTCAACTACATAAATCTGTTCCTACATAGGTGTCACCTCATTCTGCGGTTGCGTGCTCAGCATTCAAGCATTTCCCTCGGTCGTTTCTCACTGACAGCTGTTTCTTCCCAGCACGGAGCAGATGAGCCATGGCAAGCCATTATCAGTCCTCTAAGATGATGTGGAGTCAGCCTTGACATCAGTCCTGAAGATAACTCTGGTCTTGTGCAGTCAGTGGCTTGGATCTTTTCCTGTTTGCCAGAATATTGTCCCAGCAAGGAAGTCTCACCCTTATCAACACAAATAGCTCACATGCATCCCCTGGGACATGCATGTGGGTGAGTGGAAGCCTCCTTGTGATACCTCTTGCATGCCTTGTGGGGCTTTTATTCCAGACACATGCAACAATTTTGATGCTGCTGTTTGCAGCCGGTTTGAGAGAACCACTGTGGGCTGAGGTGCGTAGTTACTATTTTTATAACTACTGGCATCAAGTTATAGCTTAAATGGTGTTGCTTCTGGAATTAGCCAGATCCCACAGTTTTTCATCTTTATTCTTGAGACATTTGTCTTCCCCTGTCTCCCTAATCACTTTCTCATGTGTTAAGTCAGGGCTGAGCCTTTCTGACGCAAAGCACTCTTTCATGCACAAGCCATAAAGTCACACAGAGTTTCATCATGCTTCCAGACAAACGAATTTCAGCTTCTTAGGAGAATTGCATTGGGACTGGAACCTCAGTGCAGAAGTTCCCCCTCTCCACAACCACCTGGGAGACAGCAAAGGCCCTAAGAAGGTCACCAGAGCTACTTGCCTGCCTGAATAAGACCCATGCCTGAACCAAAGAAGGAGTTGGAGTAGAGGAAGTAGATCTGTACAGGCATGCATTATCCAGTCACAGCAGATGAAGCTGCTAATCCTGCTGTCTCTGAATGGCAGGCTCTTTGGAAACACCTCAGTATTGGGGATATCTTGTGGCCAGTCCCAAAGGGGGTGCTGCCAGTTCCAGGGAGAACATTGAAAGTGGTGATGGGGCTGCCTGTAAATGGCAACACACAGACGCCCTCACGATGATGTTCCCTGTCTGCCACCCACTATTGTGCACACAGACTAAACAGATGTCTCACTTCCCCAAAAAATTGGATTGCTTATTTATTTGCAAAGACAGAATAGGCAAGAAACAGATTGCAAAGGCAGGATGGACACCACCAGTCTGTGGCTGGAGAGTATGAACTGGGGGGGTGTCTTATGGCTTAAGTCATCATGCCATAAGAACTCCTGCAGGATAAATGGGAAAAAAGTAATCTCAAGGAATGGTTCTGAAGCAGTTCAGGGGTTTTAAGAAGGAGAAAGTTGTTCATTTCTTTGTCCCTCAGGTCCACAACAAACCTTGTCTACCTGCACTCGTTCTCACTTAGCTAACACCTGTTCAGCAAAGAATTTGGTGATGTTTAAAACCATGCCTGTTCAGCAATGCACAGAGGCAAGTGTTCCATATGAAACATGCACTGAAATCCTTCTCCTAGGAGTCTCTTTGCCAACCTGACCTCTGCATTCGAATTCTAGTCAAAACTGAACTGATGACTGGGGTTTTGGTCAGAAGACATTGCTCAAAGGGGTATCACAGTTTGAATGTGTATACAGCTGCAGTTTGAACATAGGAGCTGAACCTAATCTTTGATGCAGGTACAAAGTCACCATCCTTCCTCAACTATGGAAATCACCTCTACTGGAGCTTTACTAGTCAGGATTTCTGACTGGTTTTATGCAGGAAAAAAACAGAGTGGTTTCTAAGGATCTCTATTGCATTCACACTGAATTGACATAATGGATGTTGTTAAACTGGTAAAAAAGAGATACCTCATATCTGATCCCATGAGGATTTCAGATATATACTGTGTGAAGCTGGAATGTCTGGATATGTGGAACAAGGCTCCTATTGCAGCTTGTCACTGCCTGGGTAGTGAGGGACAAAGTGAGTACATGAAATGGATGTATGCAGGCACAAAATATGAATGCTTACAGTTTTGCAAAGGTACAGAAGTTTAATCAGGATAAATTGCTGTGGGAGTGCCAAGCCTAAAATAACTGCAAATTGATTCCCACTTACTTTGGAAATATTCTAGTGAACTGACAGTTATTTTTGAATAACTCCATCCTCCTGAAGTCCAAGGAATTCTTGCCACTGGTTTCAGTGTGAGCAGAATGTCACTGAGTAGTTCTAAAAGACCACCCTCCTCTCAAATTCAAGTTGTCCAAATGAAGTCAGCACATTTCAGGTCTTTATTTTCCTTGTTGATCCCTGTCCTGAAAGAAATAATCTCCCAAGATGTGCTGCTTGAAAACAAGGAGTCCAGTGGCAAAAGGAAGGTGAAATCCTATTTTCAGACTCCAGGCTGTCAAAGATTAAGTGCATACTCAATATCAGGTATTTACATATCACACTTTTCCTAGGATGGCTACAATCACCTTCAGACTACATTCCCCTATCGAGAAGGAGCTGCAAATTTAAGATTTTCCAACAAGTAGATCACAGACAGCAAACACATGCAGACCTCTTCTGATTACTTCTCTTCTGACATATATGGTTATTGTATTGCATATAATATACAGTATGTATTTATACTATGTATATATGTATTATATGGCTATGTTCTGATATAAAGACTTACTGTTCAGCTCTGAGTCAGAGGAATAAGCAATACATTCCTCAACCAATGACCATCTCATCTTCATGCACCATCTACAAGATGCCCCAAAAAATCACAGTTTGAGAACTAGCCACGTCTCCCTGGTGTGGTTTAAAGTTGTGTGACAAGACAAAACTCTGATGTGATGGCATGGGTCATGATGTCATTGTTACATTCCGATTATAACAATAAAATAGCAACAGCTAAATGTTATCCAGTGGCTGCACTAAGAATAGGTTGACTGAAATGTAATGACTATGCATCATCATTAGAGAGCTGCTGAGTCTCAGAGAATCTCTTCTAATGAACAATTGGATAATCACCAGCAAACGATGACTTTCGCAATTGAATCTAGAAGATGAACTCATTGATACCACTGGATTATTAGGAGCTTATGTATTGATGTTCAATCATGTTAATGGATGTGTTTTCCTTATTGTAGAATATGACAGTAAAAGTGCTGTGAATAGTAATTTCCTAATAATAACCCTAATGATGCTAATAATACCATAATCTTATTTAATCTAATTTAAATAGACAGAAAAAAGGGACCTACTTAGAACCACTCGTCTTTTGTTGGTGGAAATACTCTCAATATAAAAATTACATTTCTTTCCAACTCCTTTGGCACACAGAAATCAAAGCCTCTCACCACTTACAAATCAGGCAGGAGTCCCAAATCTGTAAGATCTTTGGGGAAGCACTAATGTGTTGTGTTTAATAGGGATGAATTTAAGCATCTGCTCACAGACTTTGCTGAACTGAGCTTTCTCAGGCTTTTGGGCAGGGACTCAGTTCTAAATGAGATTAATTTTGCCTTCATGTTGGGATGTCTATTATTACCTGAGTCAATTTAGTTTGTAATGAAGGCTCAGCAAGTGATTGCATGAGTTAACAGAGAAGAAGAGAGTGTAGATGAAGGCATAGGGCAAAGACAGCTGAAATCAACTGTCTGGCACACCAAACCCTCAGCATATAGTAAATTTTCTTGACTCCACATGTACTTTTAACAAGCCATATCAGAAAGAAATCCTCTGAGAGCATGTCACCCATGCATGGACTTGCTTCAACAGTGTTTAAAATAAATTCCGTCATCAAATATTTTCGTTTGGGTCCACCCTGAAGTTGCAATTTGCTACATGTAGAAACACTGAAAATTTGACAGAGATAATCCTGTAATGGAAGAATTAAAAGCAACTTCTTTTTTGCTGCTAGCCCTATTTCATTTGTGTGTTATATACATGGTTTTGTATTTCAGTCATATCTTCCTTTGTGCAAACAAAGTCAGGATTTCTGTGTTTTGCAGAGCTGATGTGTCCCTGGGAATAAGGGCTGGATTCTCTTGTGGCTAACACTTCACTCTGAGAGAGAACTTCTGGTTGCAAAATTTTTATTGGTGGCAACGAGTGAGACAGGAGAAACAAAATCTGAATTCTGGATTATTTGTGAGGCTGACAGCCAGGCTAAAAATACCTTTCCTGCTCAGCAACACAGATGAGTGGTCAAATAAACAAGGTAGTTGTCATTTTCTCTGAAAAAGTCTCTTTTCAGAAACAAAAAGTTCAAAATCAAGCAAGTTTTACAAGGGAGGGTAAAATGCCATGCTTGCTGAAAAATTCACTGTGTCTGGCAGTAGTGTCTTGCAGGAATCACCAAAAGTGGGCTCAGTGGTGATGACTGTGTGTGGATAAAACTGGGACTGGGTGATTAGAGGAAGAGAAGTGAGGAATAGTGCTGAGATCCTGAAGTAACTCAGCCCCAAACCCTCACTTTTCTTTCCTACCTGAGCTCCTAATGGTTCACCAAGAGGCAGGTTGAAGAGTGTTAATTCCAGAAAGATCTAGCACATTGTCAGTATCCAGGCTGGAGGTGTTTAGTAGGCAGGGTGAGATCTGGCTGTGTCCATTTACATTGAAGGAGATGAAATTCTAAGTATTCCCAGCTGGAAACCTTTTACAGTGGGAAAGGAAGGAGGAACACTACCCTTTTCCCATAAAGAAACCCTTTTCAACCAAGTAATTTTGGAAATAGGCGGGTGTGTTATAAATCCCCACAACGCTACTTCTCTGGACAAGAGCACAGAATACGCAATTTTCTCACAGGAAGTCAACAGCTTTTTGTTACCCTCAGTTCTTCAGCCCCAGCATTTTCCTGCCCACCAGTCTCAGCACCAAATGAGGAACATGGCCACGTGCAGGAAAGGACTGCAGTGCAGGTACCAGGTTAGGTGACCATGCTCAGGTAAACCCTGTTCAGTTCTCCTTAGAGGTGGCCCCCTGTAGGAGCTGGGGGTGGTCTGGATGGTCGGGACTGACGGAGGGATCTTTAAAGCCAGGTTTTAGAACTTGTGGTTTATTGTATAGGGCATGGGTTAAAGGGCCCTGCTCGGAGCTGCCAGCCACAGCAAGAGAGCAGGCCTGTAAGAGCAAGAGAGCAAGAGTAAAGAGGGTAAAAGGTAAAAGCTAAGAAAAGAGTGTAAGAGGTAAAAAGTAAGAGCATAAGAGAGAGAAGTAAGAGGAGGAGTAAGAGAACGAGGTTCTTGTTACAATACGATAAATCTTTTTCTGTGTTAAATATTCTAGTTTTCACTAACCAATTTAATACAAGATACAAATCTTATAGCATTTACATACAGCCTATAAAAATCATTACATTATCATACTGTGTTACACTTTAAACCCTAAAAGCTATTCTTTGGACTCCTCTGCCCAGCTAGTAAGGTCTTTGCCCTTTGGACCTGTCTGCAAGCAGAGGGGATTGTTCAATCACGAGGGGATTACTTTCAGCTGGCCACACTACTGTTTTCTAGTTGTTCAGTAACTAAGGTTTGGTATCTCAAAGATGGCGTTCATTTCAAACTCGCTTATAGTTTCCATATTCTCAAAATCTTTTGCCAGGCAATCATATTTATGAGGTTTTCTATTTTCATCTTCCCCAACAGCCCCCAAAGTTACTGTGGGCAACTCCAAACTTGCTCTGACTTGTGCTGCCTGTTTGTGGTGTCAGTGCCCAGGAGGATGAGCAGGGTGTGAGGGTGCCTTGGGCCATGCCTGGGGTGTGTGGAGTGTGGTGGTGATGGGACCTGTCACTGCAGAGTCCCCCTCTGAGCATCTCCCTCCCAGCAGGGTTTAAACAGACCATGGGATGATTGTACTGCTCAGTTTATCCCTGGGAGAAGTGGGATTCAGGTATTCCCAAGTGTCTTTACTCCTGCAGGGTGTAGTGGAGAGGGATGTGCTCCTCTGGGATGCCCTTGCTGCAGAGCGATCCCAGGGAGACAGACCGACAGAGTGTTAAAAATAAAATTAAAGGAAGACTGCAAGTGACAGAAAAGTTGAAGACAGGACTTTCAGAGAGCACAGTTTGTCAGGAAGACAGCTGCTTTTTATAGCATGCCTGGCATGGCTGATGGCAGAGACATTTGACATTTCTCTCTGATTGAGTGGCAGGTGGGGAGAAGGCAGCCAGAAATACTGTAAGCAAATCACTTGGGAAGTGGAATTAGGAAGGGGCAGCATTTGGGGAAAGTTGTGCAGTTTTGGCTGGACTCCTTGGCTGATTCACAGTGCTTGATGGGCAGGATCCAAAGTCCCTTGACATCACTCTTCCATCCCCTCATGGAAGGAAAAAAAAAGAAACTCAAGGCTTCAGGAAAATGAGTTTCCTTCTACAAGGGTCTGCTTTCCTTAGGCTGTCAGAACTGCCTGTGTCCAACTCTCCTTCTGCAATGAGGCAGAGCAGGATTTGGTCCTTAAGGATGACAAATGCAGGGACAAGGGTGAAAGAACTCCAGGGTGGCAGTAGTTATTTCTGGGGTCCCCACCTTTTCCACTGAACTGGAGAGAAAATGGGGTGAAATATGAGGGGGATTACAATTAAGGCTGTCATTCTTTCTCCTTGACTAAGGAGAGCCCAGGCCTGGTTCAAGAGTTTGAGCAACCGGAAATTTGTTGAAATGGAAATGGGCTTTAGGGTCTTATTTTCTCCATTTGCAAAATGTGGGTATCAGCAGGGACTTTCCTCCCACTTCCCGAGGTGCCTTTGGAATTGCAGTGGGCTGGGTATCTTTCTTACCACTAGGAGGGACTCAGCCCCTGCAGGACAGCTTTTGTCTGTGAATGAGCCCATGGCTTTTGACTGCTACCCTTGAGCTGTCCATACATCAGGTGAGATCCCTGCCAAGCACCTAGAACAGGATAATACAATATAATATGATACAATACAATAATGTTGTTTTTCATTATGTGTTTGGATACTTTTGCAGTGTTTCCTACCCAGCTCTGATCTGTGACTCATAAGAAATAATGCTGGTCACTGTGACCTGGGGACCCTCAGAAAAAACTGGGAGTAAGTCTCTTATCAGCTCCTGCTTATCACATGGACCTACTGATATATTTGTACCAGACTTCCCTGAGCTCCATAATTTAATTTACTATATTTATGAGGTCCTCCTTATCTCCAAATACATTTTCCTCTTATTTATTGTTCAGGAGAACACTTGGCAGAAGTAGTTAAGTACCTCAGTAATTTACGGTCATCATTAATTTCATGACTGTCAATTTATTAGTGTTTACACCTTCTGTACAAACAGGCAAAGTATTCGATACAGTAAATTAATTTATCCCCAAACATTTGTCAGGCTGTATTTGTTAGTGTGAGTCTTTCTCTGTCAGTGCAAGGATAAACTATGGGACAGGAGAGGGCAGGGTGAGCACATGTGAGATAATTATCTAGGATCAAACACATGAGGGATTCTGTCAGGCAAACCTTTTTTAACCTGTGTATGCCTGAAGATCTTTGTCTGGAAGATAGAGAATGCAAATTTCACTGAATGTTGGCTTTGGAAAAGAGAGGGATATAAGAAAAGAAATATTATTTGCTCGAGTATTTTCTTTTAAATAGGAAAAAATAAATTATACTTTTTAGTTTTGTTGTTTTGAACTGAAATATTTCGAACTGTGGACCAGACCCAAAATGGCTGAGGAGCAATTTTGTTTCAAGCTCTGTTTGACTAAGGTGCTATGGCATTTCATGCAAGCTGTGATTTGAATATTCATCATCTCGCATAGGCAAAACTTCTCCCACCAGGTTTGTGGCATAGCTGCTTTTCCTTTTTCTCATCCATCTCAAATTCAAAGTGTTGAAAAAGTCCTACTGCAGGCCAGCTGTCTGGAGGCTTATGTGTAATTGTACTCCTGCTTCCAGCAGAGAGAAATCTGTGTAGTGCTAGGAATGATGTGTTGATGTTGAGTTTATACCTTGTCACAGGCTCAGTATGTATCTATTGGAAAATGCATCTACTTCCCGTATGCTTTTCTTTCCTTCTGAGAAGTGGGAAAAACAACTCTGGCCAGAAATTTCTTTCTGAATAATTTTTTTTTTTTTTGGGGGGGGGTACAGAGGCAGGATTTCAATTTTATTATGATTTTCCACCTAACATCTCGTTTTAAATGAATTCTGCCCCCAAAATATTTTTAATATTGTGCTGCAGGGAGATTGGAGTTTATTGCTAAATCTTGTGTAATATATCATGGTTTCTGATCTTATTGAAGGGAAGTTGAACATTTGGGAAATCTCAGACAGTGAAGTGTTAAGGCAGGTGTAGTCTTGCTGGTGAGTCCAGCTTTCAGGTGAGAATGGGATGGTAGGCAGCAAAATACACCATAGAGACCTTCATGACAATCCTCTAGTAAAAAATATTTGCCTCTTAATAGTACTTCTAGTATAAAATAAATCTCCAGCCCCTTCCCCAGTTCTGCTCCCTTCCCTGGACACACCAGTGCAAAGATACTAGCAGAGGAAATGCATCAATAAAACACTTTACATTACTAATTTGCTTACCATTTTCTGTGGCTTTTTGTATTTTGAATCCTGCAAGGATTCTGGTTTTCCTTTGTGCATCTGTTGTCTTACTAATATCTTACTTTGATAAATACTAATACTACAAAATAGTACTATAAAATACTATAAAAATACTAGTAATATTGCTCCTTTGTCTGAGATGCACCTGAGAGCAGACTTTACACATCCACAACAGGCAGACAATGAATAGACATTTTAGTTGTTATCCACAGCAGGCAGACAGTGAATAGACATTTTAGTTCTTCTCCCTCCTGGGTCCCCCCGGAGCTGCTGGAAAGGGTGAGAATGCCCTGAGTGCTGCAAGAGGAGGGAAGCCAGATGGGTGATAATGATGCAGAGATTCCCAGGACAATAGATAGCTTTAGGAGCACTGCAAAGCCCTCAAAGCGTTTCCTGAGATCCTCCAGTCTCTAACAAAAAATTATTGGCTTGCTGCAGGAATTACTGGGTGAAAACCCATACTTGCTGTGATGTTAATGTAGGGACAGATGCTCCCAAGGGTTCTTTACAACTAAAGAATCCAAAACCCACTTAATACAGCTGTGCTTAGCCCAATGTTTACTCATAATAAAACATCATTAGAGAGACCTAGCCTTGCATTAGTGTTGGCTTTGTTCTGATGAAATCTGGCTGTACAAAGAGTATTCCGAGAGCTGCTCTGGCAGAAACAGCCACCCTAGAGTGCTGCCAAAACGTGCTCTGCTTTACAGGCAAGGTCCTGCCCACGCCTGGGGAGCACTGAGGTGATGAATAAATTCACGACTTGCCGGAGAAACAGCTTATACTTTTTCTTTTTGCTCCACTGTGCAGAAAAGCCAGCTGGATGCTGCAGGCAGTGAGGAAACCTGGGGTCATTCCTTGCTCTGGGCAGCGTGCTGTGTGCTTGTAAGAGATGTAACAGAGCATCCTGCGTGGTGACCCATCTGGCCTGCTCCTGTGCAGGTAGCAGGGTTAGCTCAAGACAGCAGAAATCTACTATTCCCACCTCTGCTGTTCTGGCCTTGCTAGCCTTCGCTGGCTTTTTGCCACTTCCTTCAAAACTTTTGTTGTTTCAGTGTTTTTTTTTTTTTCCTCACTCAAGAAAAAAATAAAGTAAACCTCTTATCTGGGTTTCAAAACGCTGTCTCACTATGGCCTTTTATGTTGGTAGAAATCTCTTTATATTTCTGTTAACTACTTGTGTAGTTTAGCTTAGGCCTGTTAAAAATAATTAGTATTCTAAATGTAGAAATGATCACATAGGACATGACTCACCTTCTGTGGGAATTAATGAAACCCAGTGATTTAGACAGGTCCTCCGAGGAGAAAAAAAGGAGGGTCCTGAAGTGCCCACATACATGCTTTAAAGATTATTTCAACTGGAATAGCTCAAAATAAATATTGCAAATTTCACATGTTAGACTCCAGTGAAAGTATGCACGTACCTCTAGGACAGAAAGCAGGAGCTATTTAGCAGCATCAATAACTAACCATGGGGAAGAAGGAAGGCAGAGAATGTTTATGCCAGATTTTAGCAGGTGGGATGGTTTCTTGCATGCAAGACTGTGGGAAGAGCGTGCTGCTCTGAGATCTATATCCAAGTAGTCAGAAGAGAATCACTGGGGCTGGAAAAGACTTCCAAAATCTTCAAGTACAGCCTTTGACTGATCCCCACCTTGTCAACCAAACCAGAGCCCTGAGCACCATGTCCAGTCAGTTCTTGAACACCTCCAGGGGTGGTGACTCCACCGCCTCCATGGGATCCCCTTCCAGTGCCTGAAAACCCTTTCAGTGAAGAAATCCTTCCTGATGTCCAACCTGAACCACCCCTGGTGTTGCTCAAGGCCATTTCCCTCAGTCTTTAATTGCCTATGAGAAGAGGCTGATTGTATCTTTATCCCAAAGTATGCATGGGGAAGGATTAAAACCTAGTATTGACTGCATTGGAAGAGAAAGTTTTTATAGTTGCATAACCCATTATTAAAATGGAAGCAATTTTATAGAGATTTTGGAATACTTTTAAGTGTGTCTTAATTACTGTGTGTTCTGCTTTGCATTCTTTATTTGGGGAATTTTTGGAGGTGCTGAGGAGCAGCAGCATCCACTGTTTTGAGCTTGAGTTGAGAGGTGTCAATGTTGGGAGAACACCAGGGTGCAGTGTGGCTGAACTGGGGGCATTTCCAATCAAGGGTTCTTGAGCATGTTCACTAACAGATACCTGCAGCAGGTCACAAAGTGACCATCCTCAGCTCACTGCCATCCTGAAGCAACTACAAATGTGGCCAAGGTGGCCAAGATCACAGGGATGTAGTGATAAATACTGCTCACTTTACTTGAGGAGATTGCCCAAAGCAAAAGGAGAGCTAGACCCAGCATGTGGTTCAGCCACATGTGGAACACAGTAAGGTTAACCTCTTAAAAATAGTGCTGGGATTTCTTGGGTTTGCTTCATTTTGCCCCTAGACTTTTCTCAGTAAACCTCTCTGCAATTCTCACATCAACTGGTGTTTTCCTGTCCACAAGACATGGTGAGATTATGTTATTAGAGATAATATCACCCAACATCCTCCAACCGGTATCATCACTGTTAAATCTTACATGGCTAATGTTAGATATCTTATTTAATGGAGAACTTCCCTTCACCCCTGCCCATGGATGATATTTCTTCCTTCCATGAAGCATGATAGCAAACATTTCTGACAAGAATTAATTTTCTGTTAATTATTTTCTATTTCTGTACAGTGTGTTCTTTTTTATTCTAGCTCTCTTACAAATTTGGCGTTGAGACCCCTCCACCCTTTCCATCGATTCAAGTACAAGGTTCCATTCTTCATTAAGGCTATTTTAAAATCTGCAAAGAACTGTTTTCCAGATGTGGATATGCACAGACAGTAATTGCACTTCATGATCACTTCCAGCTGCCCTAAATGCCTGCCAACAAATTCCCATAAGGAGTGCATGTTTTGTGCTGCAAATCAGGGAGAACATTGTAAAATGATAATGTGTTGCACACTGCGGTACCTACAAGAGTTATGGACTTTATAACCGAACTAATTGGAATTAGGCTTTACTGTAAAGGTCAAGAAAAAAGTTGCAAGGAAATGCAATCTTAGTAAATTAATCTGTTGGGTTGTTTTTGATTACTATTGAGCACCTGTTTGTTTGATAATGTTATTTTTTTTGGTGAATTATATAGTTGAATACTCTAAGGATGGCTTATAAGCTTATATCCACAACATGGATATTACTATCTCGTATTTTGAACTTGGAGATGTAATTAGGTACCACATATTCTTGTACCAAATAAAACATTTGCCTCCTGTAACTGTTCTAGTGTGACCAGAACTTATAGCTGTGGATCACATGTTCTGCTGGTGTTAATAGCCTCAGTTCCATTGATACCAGCAGAGATATGTACACACTGCTAGAACTGAACCCAGTACTGTATTTTTGTTATTTCAACAATTTCAGTTTTAAATAGGTGTTTATATAGTTCCCTAGCAGTTCTCTCCCTTTTTACTTGCACAACCTTATGATTCTTGGCTGACACACGGTTTAATGAAAGAAGACCAGCAGAAGACATCACTTATAACCTCAGAGTGAATAATAACATCCTAACCAGCAGAGCAAGTGCTTTAGCAGTCTTAAAAAAGTCTAGTGGAAGGTGTTCCTGCCCATGGCAGGTTGGAATGAGATGATCTTTAAAGCCCCTTCCAACACAAACCATTCTGGGATTCTATTAAAGCAAATAGACACTCTTGAGCCAGTGATCTTCAATTTTTTCTTCCTTACCTTTAAAGTTTTTTTGTTTTTTTTTCCCCTCAGTGAAGATGCGGATTGAAATTTTGCAAATTTCTGACTACAGGTTTTCTTCCCTTGGTCAGCTTTTCTTTTGCCACCTCCTTATGTGTTGTTCCTACACATCCTAGAGATCATATGTTGATAACCACTCCATGTCTCATGAGTGTGTTTATCTCATAACTGCTTTCTACAAATACATTAAAGCCTTACTAGAGTTGTACTTAAGCTGTAGCTCTTTTCTGGGAAGTAACTCACTAATGATTTCCTGTGGTCAGGATTCCAGGGCTCAGGCCTCCCAGTAACAAGGAACATTATTGCTCAAGGTGCTTTTTGTGTGAGGTAGATGTAACATTTGTGTGGACAGTCCCTGTGATTGCTCCTGATGAATACACATCCAAATCCTTTGCTAGCTGAATGAAATTCCTTAGTAAAAAATATATAGCTTAAGTGCCAGAACTACAGTTGAGAAAAAGGCAGGTGAAGATCAGACCTCTAAATACCTATTCTACACCCCCCCCCAAACAAACAAACAAACAAACAAACAAAACCCAACCAAAAAACCAAACCAACCAGACAAACCAACAAAACCATATTTCCTGGTAAATGTTTTAAATCTGGTGAGCATATAGCAAATGTCCATGAAGGAATTACTGGGTGCAAGACAAAACTGAAAATTGAAAAGTTAGGAAATATGAATTCCCTTAAGTTTCCTCAGTTTGGTACCTAAAGTAGCTTAAGGAAGGGACATAATGCTATAAAGTTAATCAAAATAATCAAAATCTGGCAACCACATAGGCATCAAGCCTGTCAGAGTTCAAAGAGTGTCTGGAAGATGATCTTAAAAATATGTTTTTGTTTTGCTAGTCCTGCAAGGAGTTGTACGTGATGACCTTATGGCTTTCATCCAGCTTGAGATACTCTGATTTTATGATTGTATGGTTTATTGTAAAACATGTCAAGCAGAGGAGAGGGGATGATCCTGAAGTAGTAGGCTGTAGGAGGGTTAGGTATTGTAGAAAAGTCTACAATGAGTCTCCCTTTGCTTCAATTCCCTGCTGCAATCAACATCTTCACCTCACCCATGTGCTTGTCTCATTCCAAAAAAGTCTAAATTACAAAGTCAAAAAGGGTCTTGAGCACTCATCAGCCCCAGAAATGGGTGACTCCTGTCCTGCCAGCTCAGTGCACAGGCACCATCAGGCATCAGCCTGAAACACCTCACAGAAATATCCCATACAAAGACAGGGGCACCTGTGGAACAATCTTGATTACATTTTCTCCTGCCCTCATTAGATCATAAAATACCCCATAGCATTGGCACTTGTTCCCCTAAACAAGAACAGACCATGGGGCTGCAAGTGTCACACTCAGCTTCCTGAGTGCAGAGAGAATAGACTTCCTACAAAGTCACCAGAAATTTGAGCACTTTTTACACAAAATACACACAGACCCATCTAAAGGCATTATCCTCACTCTGACAAAGCATCTCTTGTTATCCTCTTAATTTCCTGAAGCTTTTCATGATCTTCAGTACATTGCATGGCAACAAGATGCTAATTTTTCCTTTACCAAATGTGAGATCTTCATGATAGAGTGCAACCTGTTGGGCACAAAATACCTCTTCCAATGCACAGACAAATCAAGACCGAAAAGTAGATATCTCCACCTGAGCCATTCATCTTTGGTTCATTTTATTCCAGAGTCGGTGGTGAGAGGTTCTGAATCATCACATTTAAAATTATAAGCACTGTCCTTTGGAGTGCTTCCAGCGAGTAGAGTGATGAGCCAGGATGACTTTTACATTTGAGACCTGTAAAATTGACCACCTACACCCCAAGATAAGTTTCATCAATAGGAAAAAGTGGTAAATTCCACCAGAACATTCTTCAGGACTCCCAAGGATTGGTGCCTAGGAGTAGGCAGCAGGAGCTGTTTGATGTTTGATGACGTTGATGCTAAAGTGGCTCCTCCAGTTATTAACTGACTGGTTTGACATCTCTGATAGCCTCAGCAAGCACTGGTCATGGCTGGATGCCTGATTTGGAGCCCGGAGTGGTGAACAGGCTCTCAATTGACTATTTGTTGGATTGTATGGGGAGCCTTGTGCCTCCATGTGACATTATCAGCCTGACAATGGAGCTGCAGCAATCCTTTCTCATTGTAGGTGGAAATCTCCGGCCACAGCAGCCCTGTAGGCAGCACTTGCCACTTTCTAGACAAAAGAAAGTTCTTTTCTTACCATGGTATTTGTCTTGGTAGGTGGGAAAGCACTTGTAGCTGGGCACGAAAGGAATAATAGCCTGTCCTTACGAAGTTTTGTCATAACTGTGCCTGTATGTGCCCTGGGGTAAAAATTCTCCAAAAACATTATTTTATTGTGCCTCCATGAACAATCCTTCAGTCACAGCCCTCCCACACCCAGGCATTCACACATGACCAAGGTTCATAGCTGAAGATACTCACTGAGGCACAATTCATCAATGACTCTTTTCAGCAGTGAGCCTCTCTGATGATGGATTTTTTCACCCTGCTCTCCAGCTGACCCAGCACCTCAGCTATCCCGGTGTCTAGCCCAGACTCTCTTGGTTTTCTCATCTCCCTTCTGTTTAAACATATCTATTTCTTAAAGTTAAGGCTTATTGAAATTTCAGGAGGAAAGAACTCCTGCCAAGAAACACAGTTTTGTCAAACCTAATTTTTGGCAAGAGAATGTCAGCTCTATGTCTATGCATACACAAAACTTTGCTGGTGAGAAATTCAAAAGAACAAAACCATTTTGAGTGTTCATTTCAAAACAAGGTGAAATATTGTGTTACAGTACAACCTANTTTTTTTTTTTTAAATGTTTTTTACTTGCTCTACTTCTAGTTTTAAGATTCTGTCTCAGGATTTGCCACACTGTCCTTGTATAGAGCTACTCTTCACTACAGAGGATTTCTCCATATCTTGTATTCAATGTAACTAATAACTACAAGGGGAATATTTTATTTTCCACTCAGCTAAAAGCGGCAAGCCAAATGATTTCGTTCTGGTTTTGCAGAAGGCTGACACAGAAAAAAAAAACCAGCAAATTTTGTGCCTTAGATGGCCTCAAGGGAAGAAGATTTATTACTGGCTCAAGCACTCATGCTGCAAAGTGCAGGGGGGGTCTATCTTAGTAGAAGGACCATTTTAAAGCCTGGCTTTTACAAGGTCGATCTTCAAAGTGTGCTGCACCATCACAGTAATTCCTCAGCTGCTTTTCTGCCTCCCCTGCCTGCACTTCTGATGCTGCCCCACAGATCTGCTCATTTCAGCTCTGCTGTACAAGCCTTGCCAGGCTGCAGGGCATTGCCAGGCTCGCTGCCTCTGTGCTTTTCAACTCCACACCGCTTTAAAAAAAACAACTCTTACCCTTTGTGACCAGCCTGAAAGACCTACAAGGCTGCTGGTTTTAAAAGGGAGTTTAGACAATAGTTTTTTTGGTCTTTCTTGATAAACCACCCCTCAGGCTTAGGTAGAAAAACATCAGGGGTCCTCTGTTTTTCTGACCTTTCTCCCAAAATAATCAATATGTGCAGGTTGTCAAGCATATTGAACGATGTGGCAGTAGAGAGGATGTTTCATACACTCAGCCCTCTTTTCCCAGCTGGAAAACCCAAACCAGGAGAGGCCTAAGGATCCCCTCAGAAGATTTCTGCAGGGCCCTGTGTTGCAGCAGTCTTCCACATCAAGGTATGTGAGGCTAATGCCCAAAATAACAGCTCTTGAGCCATGATGAGAATCGTACAGAAAGCACTTACCACTCTTAAGCCAAAATCAATAGCAAATTTTTTTTTCCTTAGCTCAAAAGGACAAAACTATTTGTTTTGCCATCACACCAGCAGGCCATTCCTCGAGATGAGCTGCTTCCATCAAAGGCAGCAGCGCCTGCAGAAACAGAATTAACTTAACTTCACTAGCCTCTAATCACAGAAGGATTAGGTAATTCTATCTGTTCAAAGTGGATAAACAATTTCAATTGCCTACCATGGTAAGTGGGTCTGTTTTAAATTTAGAAACCTTTCATAGCCTTTGGATAGTGTCTTTCTTGTGACCTTGAAAGCAGCAAAATCCCTTTTGAGGCCCTGCCCAAGTTTTGATTCTGCCTTATGGAATGATACTGAGAAGTTGCTCAGAGGCTGGACATTTTTGCCAAGTGCTATGTCTTGATTAATGTAAAAACCTCTCTGTAAAGTCAGCTGGGCTGTACTTTTGCATATTGCTCCCTCTGGATCATGGTCTTCTCATGCACACTGATGCCATCCTGTGCTATTGCCAGAGGGGTTGTAGCTGAGTCTGAAGCTCCAGCACAAATCTGCAGAACACTAAGTGGGATGGAGGAGGAAAGAAAAGAGTGGTGGAGATAAAGGGCCATGGAAGATGTGGCTGGAAGCTGATTTTGATGAACAGAACTTAATGTGTCACATTGCCCTAGCAAGAGAAGTATACAATTTAATCATGAGCAAAAAGAAAGAATCTACAGAATCTACAGAATNCCTTCCCTTCCCTTTTTCTCTCTTCTGCCTTCTACCTGACACAGCTTTGTTTTCTTGTCTGCTCCCCAAATCCCTGTTCCCAATTCAACAGGAATCTCCCTCTGCACTGATCATGCCAACACATTACTTTTTTATATCCAATCCTCACATCCCTCTTTTTATCACATCTCTCCAAAAAAATTGTAAATTATCCTGAATATATTGCTGATATTACAGGTCCCAGTATTTTGGGTGTTGTGCAACTGTCTAAGAACTGGCCTTTGCTGAGGGTTTTACAATACAGAGAAATAAGAAAAATAAAGAATAAGAGGAACCAATGTTATTTCATTCCTGGTTGAGATAAGGAGCTAAGATACTTCCTGACTCAGGAAGCAGCTTATATCTCAGGAAGTGGGTGAATGCTTTTTTAAGTTCTGTTACAATCTGTGGACCTTGAGAATGCGTGTAAAAACTTTTTAACTGCTGCCTTGACCAACAGCATTGAATTATCTCAGGTAAAAGAAAGGGTATGTGGCTGAGTTGGGAAGTCAGTCCATTTCTAGTAACTTTGTCAAGTTTATCTAAGACCACTTTTGGTTTGTCTTTTCTCTCTCCCTTGCTTTTATTTTAACAAACTCAGCAAATTATTATCTGTAGGCATTAGGACACCTTTGACCATTTCTCTGTTATTATAATGACTTTTTTTCTTTAAAATACAGTATTTTGAGATTTAAAATAACATCTGCAATCACAAAAAACTGCACAGATTTTCCCAGTAAAAAAATTTATGACTCAGACAATGGGTTTCAATTTTAAAATATAAATTATAATCCCACTGGGGATCATTTTTACAGTGCAAAAATACTCTTTGACACTGCCGTGGGTTTTTATTAAAGAGTTTATAAAAAGTAATCTTAAATAAACACAGCTGGTGCAAGCTACAAGCAGGACTGGATTGTAGACGACAAAATTATTCAGATAGATGGATAGTCCCAAATGTTCCTTCTTGACAGAGTTTGTAATCTTGATAATAGGGGAATTACACACAGGAGTACCAGAAAGAAAGTGTGGCTGGGGCAAAGGAAAAAGATGTGGGACAGAGTCTGAAATTTTCAAGGGTCAGTAAAACAATCAGATGACCCCAGATTCGGTGGTTATTGACACCCAACCCTGTTTTTTTCCCCAGAGATGTTGTGGGTTCCCCCATCCCTGGAAGTGTCCCAGGCCAGGTTGGATGGGGCTTGGAGCAACCTGAGACAGTGGAAGGTGTCCCTGCCCAGGGCAGGGGGTGGAATTTGCTGAGATTTGAGGTATTTTCCAACCCAAACCATCCTGGAGTTCTGTGACTCTATGACACGTGTGAGGGATGGAATACCATCCAGAGGGATCTGGAAAAGCTTGAGAAGTGGCCCATGGAAACATCAGGGTATTCAAAGTCAGGTGCTGGTGCTGCACCTGGGCCAGGGCAGCACCTGAGACCCATCCAGGCTGGGGATGAGCAGAATGAAAGCAGCCCTGAGGAGGAAGATCTGAGGGTGCTGGTGGGTGAGAAGCAGGGCATCACCTGGAAATGGGAAATATGGGGACAAACTTCACAGCAAACCTGTGATAGAACAAGTGATAATGGCTTTATAGTGAAAGGGGGCAGACTTAAACTAGATATGAGGAAGAATTTATTTATACTGAGAGTGGTGAGGCCCTGGCACGGGTTGCTCAGAGAAGTGGTGACTGCCCTAAGCCTGAAAATGGTCAAGGCTAGATTGGATGGAGTTTGGAGCAACCTGGTCTAGTGAAAGGTGTCACTGTCCATGGCAGGGTGGTTGGGACTGGATGATCTGCAAAGTCCCTTCCAATGCAAACCATACTCTGATATTATGATCCTTTCACGTCAGGATTTGCTACAAACTGGTGTTAAAGGAGCTGTGTGTTGTGTGTTGCACCTATGGCTCAAACATCTACTTGAGGGTGGTGCAGCATATTTTTAATCTTTTTTTTTGTTGTTGTTGTTGTCAGTAATTATTGATGTTATGATGCCTGCTTTCTGCAGAAAAAAAATTGTAATTTTCTTCCAAACAATATATAGGACCCCAGAAACACTGACATTTGAGCATGCCTTCATTATATTATTTTCTGTTTCCTTACACTCTTATTTTCCTCCACTATTTACTATTTCACACTGCAGCTTGGCCAGAGGTTGTCCTGACACAGGTTTCACCATGAAGAGAGAAAAAGGGAATGAGAAAGATATACATGAACAAAATATGTTGGCTTTTCCACGAGAATGGGATCGGGACAAAACTCTCTATTATAGCTTGCTTTTTTGGGGCTTTGTAATCTTTCTTAAAAATTCATGCTTTCTTCAAAAGCAGTACAAAAGACTAAATCTTGGACGTCCTTGTCTAAATTAGTTCTGTGCCTCAAAGTTTTGGCTGCTCTGAGACAAATTTGTGACAAAACCCCAGTTCTTTTCCAGTCACCTGTTCAAACTTATTAGCTCAATTATTATTCCTTCTTGCAAGTGGAAAATTCATGAGCGCCTTTTCCAACAACATTTCATTGTTGTTTTAATGGAAGTATTTTTTTCTTTTCTTTTGTAATCAACAAACGTACCAACTATTCTGAAAATAACAGAGAATATTACAAAGAGTGAAATAACATGCTGGATTCATTACTTAGGTTCTCACACCTTGTTCTGAACCTCATGGTCACTGGTGAAGAGAAACAATGCCTTGGGAAAAGCTGTGTGTTAAGATAAAAGTGTCCATTTAAAGTTTGAATTCCAGACACTAAATTGCTAAAGTGAGTTTCTTAGGAACCACATAAAGACTTCCACATACAGAAACTACTTAGCAAATGAGAGAACAGCAAGAGTCAGAATATAAAGTGTTTTTCATCCCATCCAAAAGCTGAAAGAAGACAAAATTCACATATTTTTTTCCTAAAGTGTACTTTACCAGTGTTAGGCATTTTGTGTTAAAACTTTGTCCTTCTCTGGTTCTGGTAGTGGCAAAATCTGAAAATGTTTTCCTGACAGCAATCCCAGCAAACCACTAGTGTACAGAGATAAAATCATGCCTGGGATACAGCTCATGCATCTCTATCCTGTGCTAGGTAGGGTTTTTTCCCCCCTTCCTGCCCCTATAGACCAGTTGTATTTAGGGGTGGTGTGGATACTCCATCAAGGAAGACCACTCACGTGCATAAGAGAGAAAACTTCCCAGATCACCCAGATCACCTGGCTACGGCTGTGCCAGGGCTTTCAATTCATGGAGATTGTGTCCAAATAGAGAGCATGCCCTTCAATCCAGCTGCAAATATTCCCACCACACATATGAATTTCAGGATGTGAAATCCTCCTCAGACTTCTGTGATTGGAAGAATAAACTTTCACTATTTTCTTCCCAAGCTCCTTTGCCAAAGAGGTAAAAACCAGACAGAGAGCCCAGGAGACTCTTCTCCGTTACCTTGCATGGCTCTGTACCACCTGCATGCTTCCTCACCTGAAATACACCCTCACACTCAAAACAAGAGCTGAAAAATTATTCTTTTACCTTTCTTTTTTTGCCCCCTGATTCTCTCAGAGGCAGGTCTAAGTGGAGTCCATGCTCTACAGAAATAATCCCCCGTTAAGCACCCACACCAGCCCACAAGTGCAGCAAGTCCTCCCACCCCAGTGAAACAACTGTGATGCCCTTTCCCAAAGGGCCAATGTTCACACTCCACAGATGAATTATTTATTATCTTGCTCCACTCCCCCACCCTGTGCTGCTGCACTGTATTTCACACCAAGCTCAGCACAGACCCTATGACAGTGTCTGAGTGTATCAAGGCTTAGAGAGGAGCGCTGAATTTCCTAATACTAAAGGGCCCATTTTGTGTTATTTATGGCCTCACTAGTGTCGAAGCAGAGACCTATAAATCGTAGGCATAGGCACACTAATTCTAGCAACAGCAAGTTTTAGTCACATGTAATTAAAACATCCCAAAGTCTTTCAGCTGTAATGTATTTCCAAATGACACCACTGGGACAGAGGGAAATGGGAAATGAAGGAATCAGCAGTATTTCAAAGCCATGGCCATTGTTAGCTTTTGGGGCTCTGTACAGCTTTGGCAGTGCTGTCAAATCCGCAGGTTTCCTGATGCTGTTTTCTATCACATATTTTAAGGATGATATAATTGATTTCCAGAAACAGCAGGGACATTCAGATTGCTGGGGTACCATCAGGAACTTCAGGAGGAACCTGATGTCCACACTGAAAAATAATATTAACAAATTGTATGATGGCTATCAACAAATTGTGATGGTATCTCTGCCTGGATTAGATACCCTAGAGAGGAGAAGATACTTTTCCCTCCCATAAGGCGAGATAAAAGTGGAGCCTGAGGCTTCTATGAAGTTTAAGAAAGCCTGTGGTCTTCTGGTTTTATTGTGTCTTCTTGTCGAAGCTTAGGATTAGATGTTTATTGTTCAGAGCAACAGGAGAAAAGTGATGCAACCTGAAGACAGCAGAATTTGAAATGTGTGCAAGGGATTTGTTATACCTAGCCCATGATTAACCTACAAAATTCAACCTGCCATTTTTGCCAAAAGATTGGAAAAATACACCAAAAAGTACAACAGGGCTTTTCACTAATGCATAGCTCATGGCCATCAGAAGAATAAACTGAAGTCAACAGTGACAGCAATGTGCATTTTGTGCAGTGCTATTTGCCCTCCTCAGCAGACAGCAGAGGTTTGAGCTTCATATGTATGGTGGGAATATTTGCAGCTGGATTGAAGGGCATGCTCTCTATGTGGACACAATCTCCATGAATTCAAAGCCATGGCACAGCCCTAGTCAGGTGATCTGGGTGATCTGGGATGTTTTCTCTCTCGTGCAGGATGTTAAACCACCACCTTGCAGGGCAAAAGCCAGCTCAGCTACCTGTGACTGGCAAGGCTCCTCTGTGGGCAGACAACTTCATCCCAGCTTTCAAAAGCCAAGGGCTGGCTCATTGGAGCTTAGACTGATTTGCTGTGACAACTCCTACTCTCTTTTCCGGCCTGGATCCCCAGGCAAGGGATGGTGCTGGCTGTAGATCACAGTAGCCAGTGACCAGCCAAGCTGTGCTGCTTCCAGCACAATGCTGGAGCAAACCTGGACCAGAGCAGTGCTTGTTTGCAGCTGGGAACTCCTGCTGGGACAGGCAAACAGGACCATGGATCCAGCCCTGTGCAGACCCTACCCTTGCCAATCCATCACTCAGGTTGTTTTCTGAGGGATGTGTTGCTCTGTTTGCATCAAATTTTCTGCTATTGCCTAATTTTAGTGAGCATAGCAGAGGGAATAAGTTAAGAAAATATTAGTAATGACAAGGAGGATGAAAGGAAAATATTGTTTTTGTGGCCAAAGTCTCAGGCCTGCAGATTTCTGTGCTGGCTTGTTTCCTACTTTCCATTTTTGTTATTATTTTTTCCTTTTCCTCAACCATTCCCTGTATTTCTTATCAGCAAAGAATGAACAGTGGTTGACACATTCTGTCAGAAATTATCTCTTGAAGGAAGTTAAAGTAAACACAGAGCTAATAATTGTGTATTTAGAGGGAATTTGTCCTCTGACTTGAACTATGTGGCAGGTGCTATCTTGCTCTGTACAGACTATCCCAAAGCACACTCCCACTGGGTCAGATCCATGGTCCATCCAGGGCTTTGGAGGTCCAACAGGACCTTCTGTGGCCTCTGGGAAAAATGGAGCCAAACTGGTCTTTTGGAGGGAGCATCCCATGGCATGAGCTGGGGGTAAGGAGTGTACAAATGGGATGGTGCACTGGGTCAAGTTAGAGGGACATAAAGTGCAGTGTCAGGACCCCTGAAAAGGCAGGAAAAGAGAAAATGAAGAGAGCACTTTGGGTAGTCTTGCAGTTTTGAGGAAAAAGTTGGGCCTTTTGGTCAAAATTTAGATATTGGAAGAGAAAGGAGGTGTTACTACTGTTATTTAAAATAATGAGAAGAGGCCATGGTTGAGTTGGGCGGAGTCAACAGAGGTGAAAAGAGCTTTTATATTTTAGTGCTTTTGTATCTTTGTGATTCACAACCCTACACGGGCTTCTCTGCCTCTCAAACTTCTTGGAAAAATTGGTGTGTTTTTTTTTTTTTGTGTGTGAGATGACACTGAGTTGTCTTTGGGAGAAAATGGGGAGGATGAAGGCAGAGATGCTGGAGAACAAGATGTTCTATGTTCTTAAACTCAGTGGTTTTGGCTGGGCTGCAAGTCAAAGTTCAGTGATCCTTACGGGTATAATGCATTTTCCTGAACTCCTGCAGAGCTGAGGTTTTCCTGCAGGTACCCAGTGCTGTCCCCCTTGCTGGGCAGAAAAATGACATCAGTATTTCAGCTGTGTTACTTTTTCATCAGACACAATGCTCTCAGCTCATACTGACCTGCAGTTAGGGACTTATGCCTTCTGCTGTTTATGACATCTCTGTGTTTGCTATCTGTCACAAATTTTGTGATCAAGTCTTAGGTCATTAATACCAGGAGACAGATCACAGCTCCTTTTAGACTTCAGTTTCCCTTGCTTTTCCTATGTATTCAAGTGTCTTTTTACAGAAACACTGCCAAGGTCTTCTCATCAGTCAGTGTTTTGTGCTTTGGTGTTGATGCTGGAGAAGCATCACAGCTACAGTTCTCACTCTGAAACCCTTTGAAATACTGTGCCAGCTTGCAAAAAGTGGTAAGAGCATCTTGGGATCCAGCAAGTAGGATTTCTGTGGCCTCAGCTTAGTCATGTAAAATGTAGATGTTTTGACGTTTGTTCAATGGCTTGACTCCTTTCATAGGTGATAGAGAAGTGTTACCTGGTTAATTATATTCATTTTGGACAACCATCCCACATACTCTGTGTGCTTCTCTGGAGATGCACAAAGAGCCATCACAGGATGATTTGTGTTGGAAGGGATCTTAAAGCTCATCTCATTTCACACCCCTGCCATGGGCAGGGACACCTTCCACTGTCCCAGGGTGCTCCAAGCCCCAATGTCCAACCTGTCCTTGGACACTGCCAGGGATCCAGGGGCAGCCACAGCTGCCCTGGGCACCCTGTGCCAGGGCCTGCCCACCCTCACAGCCAGCAATTCCTTCCCAATATCCCATCCATCCCTGCCCTCTGGCACTGGAAGCCATGGCCTGTGTGCTGTCCCTGCATGCCTTGTCCCCAGTCCCTGTGCAGCTCTCCTGGAGCCCCTTCAGGCCCTGGCAGGGGCTCTGAGCTCTCCCTGGAGCCTTCTCTTGTGCAGGTGAGCAGCCCCAGCTCTGCCAGGCTGGCTCCAGAGCAGAGGGGCTCCGGCCCTGCAGCATCTCCGTGGCCTCCTCTGCACGAATCCTTCTTTACACCCACTACAACAAAAGCTCAAGTAGTTTAGACTAACCCCCACACTTGACACAATTAAAATTAGGTCATCATAAAAATAATTATGCATTCAGGAATTATTTCCATTGTCTTCTCAAAGTATAGTGGGCAATTAGATCAGATAGACGCAAGTTCAAATTTTGTTGCTTTTATATGTGGAATATTTTTTTTTTTTCAGCAGCTGATCTTTTAAGATCCTTTAAATACCATTTTCATTGCTAAGTCATTGAATTTTCTCAGTGGGAGAAGTGAGGAACTTGCTCGTTTCTTGACTACCAATTTCACTAGAATGCAAGAATTCTATTTCATAAGAAATATCAAATTTCAGATATTTTTGGCAACCCAACATCAGAATGAATTGGATGGATTTCCAAATTTGGCATAATAGTAATGGGTGTTAAAAAGAGCTCTGGGAAGCTAACAGATCCTTAGCCTGTAAATTTGGGCAACTCGTGTTCACATTCATGTGCTAAGTCAATTAGACTTTGATTAAAGTCATTGAGAGAAACACTGGTGCAGAAGCCTTCATTCAGCAGATTCATTTTACAGACACACACACAAAGAGAACATCAAAAAAACCCAAAACAATTAATCACACTGAAAAAGGCAAGACGCAAAAGCCAGTAGTGAAAAAAAAAAAGAAATATCACTAATTCTGCTTTGTGACTTCAGCTAATTGTGAGGGTCTGGAAACTAATTTTTTTGTTGTTATGCAAAAGTGAGTTGAGAACCTGACTCCCAGCATTTATTTTATTTTATTTATTTTTTTTTCCCACAGATATTACTGAAAAACAAGACGTGTAGCTGGAGGGAAGACCCAATCAGGCACAATTCAATTTTTGAGGATGAACCTATCTTTATTTAAGACCTACACTCTTGTACATAGCTGCCTGTCATTTGGATGCAGAATTAATATTAAGCATTAAGTATTAAGCAAATCTGTTCACACACCTACAGCCAATTGCTGATTATAAGATTTTCCTTGTTTTTCATTGCTGAGAACACGTGTGCCCCACTCCAGGAAGCATCACCCTGGGGATGTGCTGATGAGGACACCTCAGTGCTCCATTTCTCAGTGTCCTTGCTGTATGGCCTGCAAATCAGGGTGGCAGATGTCTGCTGCTTTTTATTTTTTTTTTCCCACTCCTTGTGCTTCATCACTTGGTATTTTTAGTTGCTAAATGTTGCAGAGACAGCTCTTCCAATTAGAAAAGTGACAAACTCTGCAAAATGAATTCCAGCCCATGGAGAACATCAGTATCAATGTCCAGTACTTGCTCACTGACTTTGCAGGATTGGNTGTTTTTTTTTCCTTGAACTGAATGCTTTGATCTATTTGTCTCCAAAATAAATAAACACCAACCAAGAATGTTCCCATTTAATGATGCTTAGGAAAAGGCACGTGTCCAAATCCATTCCTGTGCCTCAGTTGGGGTGTGGTGGTAGGAGAGTTAAGAGACTTTGCTATGGATACAGAGCTTTTTTTAAAGGCTGCCAGTGCTTTTATAAAGTGTTGTGTGGTTAGGGTGTCAAAAGTGTCCAGTTATGGAACACATCTACCACTGTTCACAAAATCCTGTGTGCCTTATGCACACTTATCCAACATCTAGGAATCAGACAGATCATCAGTTTTGGTCCTTCCCTAACATTATACAAATTATCCAGTATTTGCCTTAATTTAAGAAATCAGAGCTAGCAACGCCTGTAGGATAGAACTGATAAAAGAAACCTGTAATGCAGATAAATGTCCTCATTTCCAGGTACTGTTTAAATGCTCATGGAAAGTGTTCGGAGAGTTTATGCTATTTGCATTTCTTCTTAACATTTTATTTTGGTTTTCTTTTCAGAACACGCAAGAACTTATACAGTCTCAGGCAAATCAATACAGTGGAAAAATAGAATTATCATACTTGGGAATTATTTTCTATTTTTATGGTGGTGGCTTTAAGAGTATCCAGTCACTTGGGAGAAGTTTAAGAGATGCCTGTACTGGAGGAGCCACCTGCTAATAATCAAACCGTTCCACTCTGTAAGTCACCTGATCAGAAACAAGTTAAACAAATTTAGGTCAGGAATTTAAAAAAAGGTCAAATTTGTAACTATGAAGGCAGGAACACCTTACGGGAAGCCACAGTATCTTCCTCATCCCTAAACATAGATTTAGAGGAAAATATTAGAACTCAAATAGAGGATGCAGTGCTATTATTACAAAGGAAGTCAAACTATGTGATTATAATGCTCCCCTCTAGGCCCAAGCTCTATATTTATTACTTTTTACTGTTTTTGAGCCTGGTATTGTGTAGCTGTGGCATTAGAGAGAGCTGTGGGAACCTACTCCTAGAGGAGGCACCAGCTGAGAACCAGGCATCACAGGGCAATCATTACTTAGGAACCTAAAACAATTAAGACCATCAAAAACCTGAACTAACTATTCCAAAAGTGCAAATGAGTTTGGGTCATCTTTCAGCAGGCTGCAGACAGGAGAACCTTTTGGGTGTCCTAACCAAGACTGGGAGGTTTTACCACTTTTGCCCAGAGTGCACCAAACCCTCCTTTGCTGTGGGGTTTGCTTGCTTCAATGTGCTGTCTTTAAGACATATTCTGAGAGAGTACAAGAAAGTGGACTCAGGACATCAGGGCTCTACCCTCATGGTTTGTTTGTTGACTTCTGCTGAGCTACCTCTGAAAGCTGCGAGCTCCCCTATTGCAGCAAGCCCCATATTTCAGGGCTAGGTGTTCCAAGACAAATTATTGGGGTTCAGTGATAGGCAAGGAGGAAAACAAAATTACACACTCAACCCGGCCCAACTCAATTCAACAACTCAATTTAACTCAACCCAAACAATTTCTGAACACCCCTGTGAAACAAAAACCACTGAGATCCATACTTATCCACAAGGCAGGAGACACTGATGCTTGGTTGCAGCTGGAAGGCAGCTCATCTTTAAATCTAACTACCCAAAACTGCTTCAGGAAAGTCAACAGGTGACCTGGGGGATCACTCACACTTCTGATGACTTGTCAGGAGTTGTGAAGTTCCTCAGGCCAATTTCCAGCACTGCCAGGTTTTCTGAATAATGCCTGATGCCACAAGAGATCAGTGATAAAAGGGAACATGCAAACCCAGACCAGCTTGACCTTGAGGAACTTAATAATGAGGAATAAACCCATGAGGTCAGCAGGGTCTTTGCACCTATCACTTAGCCAAAATGCTCTGGGAAGGCAAAGTTTGGAAATTTTAAGTTTTGCTCTCAAAAAAAGGGATGCTTGGTTCCACTGGCTCTCCATACTGCCTCCATCAGTGTTTCTACAATAGGATGGATCATCTGAATTAGCTGCAGGGGTCCAAGGAAATTGCTCTCCCTCTGAAATCAAAGGGAGTTGGACTGCCCTTAGCAGAGAGAATAGAAGAGAATGAGTGTTAATGAGTTTTAAAAAGGACTCATTATTAAGATAAACGGACCTTGACACATCCTATGAGTGTCTGAGTTTCTTTCCCAGACAAAGAAAAACAGTTTGAGTTGCCAAAGCCTTTACTTTATCTAAACAGACAGGAGAGGGATCAGACCTTATTGGTCTCATTACACAGCAGCTTTGCTGAGGCTCTGTTGTGCTACTGGCCTTCTGTGGAGGGTTTCTGTTTCAAAATTTTGCCAAAATGCATGGATGTAATTATTGGGTGGAAGTTGGCTTATCAGAGAATTCCTATGTATGATCCTGTGATGAATGCACATCTGCTGGTACCTCCTTGGGCAGGAGCCTGTCACAGGATCAGTGTGTGCTCTGCTGTGTCACAGTCACCGGTCCTTCCAGCCAGTGACTCAAGAGCCCCAGATGAACAGAATGAAAAAAACAAATAAATCTGCTGTCTACACTTTGGGGTAGCACTTCATGCAGCCTTACAAGATTCTGGGATTTTTTTGAATAAACAGGTTCTTTTTTCTCAGTAGCAAAAATACCCAACTCTCTACCATTCCAGATGAATTAATGGCAAGGCCTGGAGCAGATTAAGGGAAATTGTTTAAAGTAATGATGACAAATCTCAGTTTTTAAATTATTTTTTTGTTTTGTGAGGGACCTCCAGATTTTCTTCGCCTCACTCCCCAGAGAAGTCTGTCTGTCTGTCTGTTTTTCAGGGCTCTGCAATTCAAGTGTGTCTTTGCCTGTTTGGAAATCACCTGTCTCACAACCTGACATAACCTCACAGGAGCTCTGCTATGGGTCCTAAATTGAGCCAAAGTTTGGGTAAATCCATGGCATATGCCAAGTGGTGGCAAGCAGAGAGACCTGTACTTCACCTTCCAGAAGAGCAGCCTGATTTGCAGCAGAAAGGACAAGAGTATATTCTGAAAATCAGGTGCCATTCAAATATTTTGCTCAGAAGGCAAGATAAGAAATCAGTGACTATCATTTAAAGTCTTGGACTCTAAATGTGGGGATTATGGAGCTGTAAGGAAGCAGAAAGAGCTTCCCCTTTAGCCCACTGCTTTTAAATAAAGTTCAGATTTTTACATTCCAGAAACACCAGTGTTATGGGCTTATCAAGAGAAATAAACTCAATGGTTAGGTGAATATCAGTATAAAGTGATCCTTAATTAACTCAAAGTTTATTCTATAAAATATATGCTAGATTTGGTTCTTACATACCAGTAACTGTGAATAAAACCTGTTTGAGATACAAAGAGTCATAAACTGAATCTGAGCAAACCCAAGTTTTATTTTGACACCATGGGACAACCTTTGGCATCATTACCAAGAGAAGAACCTGACCTATAAAACTGGAAATAAAGATGGAAATGTGGTCAGTTGTCATTTGGAACAAAGAACTTTTCAGCAGTTAAAGGGCAACCTGTGTGAGGGAAACTTGTCTGTTAAGCTGAAAATGTACTTGAAGAGGATACATCTGTCCCAGTATTGTCTTCTGAAAACAGCCAGATGCCTGATGTAGATTAGCCATATAATTTTTATAGACATGTAAAGATAGGTGAGTATGCCAAAATAAATCATTGCAGCTCTGACCTGCACAGTCTATCTCTATAGGTGATTCAACTGGGGCTGGAAAACTGCATTTGATTAACATCTCTGTATAGCCAGCAAGTTGTTGAGGAGCAGAATTGCTTAATTTTAGTTGCTCTCTTCTGATCAGAAGGCTGTAGGCATGGATTAAGAGCGAGAACTTAAATAATCATATTTATATGTATACAATGAAAGATGCAATTAAGAGGAGTTAGGAAAAGCCAAACTTCAAGAGATGTTAACATAGAAAGAGAACAACAATTACTTGGCATGATACCCAGGGTAAAGCTAGCAGCAAGATAATTCAATCAAGACAGAGAAAAAGTGAAATTTGGATGGAGTTTACAGGAAAGACTTTCTCAGAGAAAGACTTATGGGGATACAGAATAATTTGAAATCCCCGAAAAAAAGAGATTTTAAGCCAGGCAAAACAGAACTTCAACAAACATTCTGATGATAACTCTCACAAGAGCAAAAAAATTGCCTGGACAGTCTAATTGGTTTCTTCTCTATCTAAATTCTGTAAGTTTGATTTCTGCTTCCTGATGTGTAATGTCTTCAGCAGGATAAGTCTCTCTAACAGTAACTATGATATTGTGGTTAATTTGCCTTTGGCAGGGCTGTTACTACTTTTCTACAGCAAATGTCCCACATTATGGCAGATACCCACAGATCAGCTTTTCCCACGAACACACCTGCCCTGGCTGTCACTGTGAGAACATCCCACCTAGACCCAGAATCACCTCCAGACCAGACCCAGCTCTGGCTGAGGCTCAGGGTGCAGTGGTACCCTGAATTTATTGTGTGGGCTTTGCAGGAGATACTCTTTCTGCTTGTTCAAATATTTTTTAGCACCCGGTCAGGAAGGAACAAAAGGTGCTGACGAGTTGTCATACTCGCTGAGCTCTTGGCCTCTGAAGAGCCATTTGTGTGTCTGTTGTGCTAGGAGGAATTTGGGTGCTTGAAAACAGCTGTGATAGCAGAGTCTCTGTTGGAAAATTGGGAAGGATGATCCCAAGCAATGAGAAAATTAAGCCAGAGAGACATTCAGGTGAAATGTAATTCTTAACAAGATTTGTGTTGCAGCAGTTTCATTGTAAATGGTGGACTTTGTTGTATCCCCCAATTAACATTACTACTACTTCTTTCTAGTATTATTTCGACTTCTGCATGGAAGTAGAAATATGGAGTTCTGAGGGACACTCCAAACAGTTTATGAATCTGTGTCCATTTCAAGAAATTATTTCATCCAAAAAAGACATAGTTTTTGAAAACAGTCACACTGAAGTGCTGTTACATATGAAATATTTCAACACAGGAAATGCCAAAGCAATCCCTGTCAGTATTTTTTTAAGAAATATTTTGACTTTTGTTTCAAAATATTTTTTTTAATTTAAAAATTGACTGCAGTGAACAGGAAGAAAAAAAAGATTAAATAAGGAAAAAAATCCCTAAATAGTCTCAGGACACAAGAAGAGGTTTATTTTTGGAGTGAACAAATTCCTTCAAGTTGACCCCAAATAAAGTTCATTATTATGCTTTCTTTCGCCTAGCTGGAAATCCTGAACATATTTTCTAGTAGACCTGCCCAGGATGTTCTCTTGGATTTCTTTTAGGCCACTGAAGAGAAAAAAAAAAAATATTCTGTCTCTGCTGTGGAATGTATTTCAGGGAGCAGTCTTGCCCTGGTTGGAGATGACACTGCATCTTTCTTATCTCTGTGACTAACTTCCAGACACCCAAATTGCCTCCTAACATATGGAAGATGTATGGGAAGGATTTTTTGTACAAGCCAGACTGCAGCAGATGGGTAAAATATACAGCACTCTGTCTTTGATTTAGCAAAAATAATCTACTTCGCATTCGTGGAGACTGCACGGTTTTCCCATGAAGTTTCTATGCAGGATGACTTCTCTAAGGGCTCTGCTAAAATTTCAAATAATTTGTAACTTGATTATGCTAATTCTTTCTCCAGTCAGGGAGAATATAGTGTATTTGATGCCCATTTCCTCTCCCTCAGCCAGCTCTACGACATTTTGTGCTTTCTCAGAAGAGCATTAGAGTCTTAAAGACAGAGAAAAACTTCAGCTCCTCAGGTTTCTGGTGGGACAAGCACAAAGGGAGTCTGGAGAACATCTCAGGCTGGTTCACAGAGGACTCCCTCACCACACAGACCGGGAGGTGTCAATGCTGGACCTTCTGCACAATGAGATGTTGGCCCCAAGGATGGCTCCCAATGAACTCCAACTCTCAAGACAATACCTTAGTTGAATTTCTTACTCAAAAATGACCAGGCCCTTGCAGGGTTGTGCATGTCCTGTGATGTGATGGTCACAGAAACATTTGGGTGGCAGCCACCCGATAGTAACAACTCTAAGGTTCTGTCACTCAGGACACAACCCTGAGTTTCACTGCTCATAGGCATTAGAGGCAATGAGAGGCCCATAAGCCACATCTGTCTGAAGAGCTAGATGGGTCTGACTCCCAAAATTCAGTCACAAATGTCTGTAAGATGTGTATAAGCCAAGGGCAATGAAACTCTTTCAAGCTCAAATTACATGCGGTCACTCCAAATTCTAATTTCACGGCACAATTTTTCCTCTCTGTTGTCACACCCCAGTGGTGAGACAAACTACTTTGTGAGATGGGTAGAAAAAAAAGAGACAAAAAAGTGAGATAAAAGGAGACACTCAAATCTATCCACCTGTGCTGGGAAGTGGACTCCATTCAAGGACTGCATGCCAAAGGGATGCTTTCCTCATGCCTCAAATAAAGATGTGAGGGACACGAGCAGAAGAACAAGGCTGACCCTGTCTCTGTTCGCTTCTGCTGGTGCTGGCAGTGTTGCAGAGCCAACCCATTTCACTAAATGAGCCATTCCCACCATGGTGCCCTTTGTGTTTTAGAGGTCTGCTCCCCCCAACACCAGTAAACTCTGTTTTTTCAGGCTGCTTGGTGCAGCCACACATGTTCCCTCGTAGAGCAAGGACAGGGAGCCTCAGCCCTGAATTTGAGGAGTCAGAGTAGTCTCTTGCTAAACACACTTTTTTTTTTTCCTTCTTTTTGTAATTCTTTTTTTTTTTGTTTCATTTTCCATGCTAGGCTATGCAGCAGGAGCAGGCAGATGGACTGCAGCCCTGCTCTGTACACCAGGTGGCCTCAGTGGTATGTGCTTCAGCCCTGATCATCTCAAGGTGCAACCACCACTCCTGACCATGCCTTTTTGTTTGCAGTGACCTGAGCACGCTTTGCAGTGCAGTGAAACAGAGCCAAGAGTCGTGCAACAGGAGAAAATATGGGAGATAAAACACGTGCAAGGATGGGATTGATATCAGAAGGCATCTGTTAAACACACATCATGTTTGTATGAAACAGCTCTGCAGACAATGAGTACTGCTGTGTTGTAGCTACCTGGAGGGGCAGAGAGTTGTTATCCTCTTTTCTTAGAACAAAGTTCTTAAAAAATAAAAGCCTCAGCCACAGGCAAGCATTTTGCATGTTGCCACATTGTGATTTATTCATTAAAGAGGGAATGGAGGAACCAACGGGTGACTGATAAATCTGCTGCATGGGAAACTGCAAGAGGGTCTCAGTGAGAGGCTGATTGTTCCCATGGAGGGAAGCTAGTGGTGGAATCTCTCATCTCACTGAACTGATTCAATATGTACACAAAGCAGGAATACACTGATTAAATTTGCCGGCCACATGAAGTTAGAGGATGCTATTAGTGCGATGGAAAATTGTGAGTCACAGAAACTTGGCAAGGCTCAGTCATACAAAATGTAGGTTGTTCACCCGTGGTGACAGTCATCTGACTAAAAGCAAATTTCTGTGGAGGAGTTACTCACCATGAATTCTCTTTACTGTTAGCAGTGACAAAAGCACTTTAAACATACTGTCTGTATCTTTTTAAAATATATACCTAAGCTACATTTAAAGGACTTTGCACTAAGTGTAGCTATCACTCACTGTTGATGGTAAGGAGTCTGGGTCAGCTGCAGATGCATGAACTGTGCTCATCTAGATACTGCAAGATTAATCACATTTGGCTTTAGAGGAGAGTAACAAATTCTCTGCAAGATGGTGGCATCCACAGGGAGGGGTAGAGGAAGGGCAGCTTGCTCTCCTCAAGCATGGAGACCTCTGATCTGATTTTAAAATTGAAAAACAAGGAAACAAATAAAAAAATTGAAAGCAAACTATGATTCTGGAGTGCTCAGTCAAGGTATTTCCTGTACTGAAAGTCCTGAGACAGAAATGAATAAATGAATTTCCACCAGGAGCAAGTGCAAAAGGGTGTCTATGATGATGACCAGGCAGTGACCATCACTTCAGAGAGAGCTGAGGTAGATTGGCCAGTGGCAAGGTGAGGCAAGGCAAGGCAGGACAAGGTAAGGCAAGGCAGGACAAGGCAGGATGAGGCAAGGCAAAAAGGCAAGGCAAGGCAAGGCATGGCAAAGACAAGGCAAGGCAAAGGCAAGGCAAGGCAAGGTAGGGCAGGGCAAGGCAAAGGCAAGGCTGTGGGGTTTTCCAGATGCTGTCCAAAATTTCTTTTAGCAGATAAGCCTTTAGCTTGTGAACCACCTCTATCTTTCTTCAATATTACCGGAGATAGAGCCATGTTTTCACTAATTTTTGTTGAGCTGCTCCCCACATACCATGCTGGCTGCATCTCTCCTCAGCTTCTTTCCTGCCATGCCTGCAGTGACCTGCAGTGTCCCAGACCCTAAGCTTTCCCATTCCCTGAAAGCTTTACCAAAGATTGCTAAAAGAACTTCTCTGGCTGTGTGGGGATTAACTGGGCCCAGTCTGGGCCAGGGGTCAGTGCCACATCCTATAGCTTGACTCTTCTCGCCCTTTTCTCCCTTTCCTCTTTAGCCTTTCAAAAATAGGAGAGGAACTGGAACACTGAGAAACCAGAGGAGCCATCAGGATTGCAACTGCTTGCCAGAATGGAGGGATACATGACTGGAGAGACAGAAAAAATCACAGAAAGATCTGAGAGAGGGAGGAAATGAGGAATTAAAATAATCAACACCTAGAATTAAACCATCAGTCAACAGAGATTAGTTGCAATGGGAAGCAAGGCAGGGCTATGCAATATCTGATATATTCTATTTCAGCAGTGGGAAAACTCTCCTTTCAGGAACTAGTTAGTGGCCAAATAACTCAGGTTGCTCAGAGGAGCTGTGGCTGCCCCTGGAAGTACTCAAGGCCAGGATGGGTGTGGCTTGAAGCAACCTGGAATAGTGGAAGGTGTCCCTGCTCAAGGCAGAGGGTTTGGAGTGGGATGGACTCCGGGTGGAAGGTCCCTTCCAACCCAAGGCATTCCATGATTTTGTGATTCTAAGCTGGTTAAAACACATGAAATAATTGAAACTCTGTGTCCCTTGGTTTTGCAAAGGCAAACCACAATCCTTCCTTCTAGTTGAACCCTTTGCATGTTTGCCAAAGGGTGTCATGACAGGAGACAGGTGGACAGACTGCCTCAGGGCATCCCTCACTCACCCTCACCTGTCAGGGAGCACAACCAAAGAGCAAGTGGTTGGCTTCTAAGGGGACAAGGCTCAAGAAGGTTTTGGCAAAAGATGAAGTAATTTGATGTGTCTTATAAGAAGACAGTGGGCAGTAGGAAAGGAGGGAGGTGTGGTTTGGAGGTGCAGAGTTATTCCGGACAGTGGTGAGGCACATGGGTGCATTTAAGTTCAGACATGCAGCTCAAGAGTTAGACCACAGACCACAGCAAAGGCCTGGTAAGGACTTGGTGAGTCAGATACTGGGCAGTGGGGAGAAACATTTTTCATTATTGTAAACTATTTTTTCCTCCTACGCTGCTTAATTGATCTCTGGAACTTACTATTGTAAAATATTACTGGGCATGCAATTTTGCAGGAGGAAAATATAGTTGGGAATACTCTGAGTTATCTCACAGAGGATAGATGCATAATGGAAGCACAATATAACATAAACTCTCATACTACAGGGTATACAATCATTACTGCTGACAGGTTTATATAGCAAAATTAGTCCATAATTGCTCAAAGGGAATTCTTGTGTCTTCCTCTGAGGAACTCTTGGAGGAAGAATCTGGATTAAAAGCATTGCTAACTGTATCCAGCACAACTCTTCCTATATCTTAGCAAATCTTTTCTATTTCTGACTCATATGATATGGAAAAAAATTCATATCTCCTGTAAGTTACATAAATTTCAATAAGAACAGAAGTTTAATTTCTGTGAATGGGATTCCTGGGAAAAGCAGCGAGATCCAAACCAAGCAGTGCATGAGCTGTTTTGCAGGGCCATCCTACCTGCAGGCATCTAATGGAAGTGCATTGTGCATAGTCAGTGAACACGTCCCATTAAATCAGTGCCTTAATTGCAGGGCCCCCTGAGACTTTTTTACAGGGTCCCCTGAGACTCCTTCCACTGAGGTCCATTTGTCTTTGAATCATATATCCAGATGTAGAGAAGATAGATTGCTGTTTCTTCCTATTTTTTTTTTTTTTTGTTATTTTTTTTTCTTTCAAATTTACTTGAAAATCTAGAATTAAAGACTATAAATCCCAATATGCAAGTTAACATTTAGGGAACTGAGTTAGAGGCAAACACATCTCAAGGTTCATAGGGCATCCAGTTTCCCTGGGGGTGTCCAGCAGGTGCAGTAAGTGACCCTTTGGTGCCTGGGTTTTCAGGTGCCTCAGGTGGTACACATTCATGAAGATGAAGGGAACCACAGTCTGATTAGCCTGTGGGATTCCTATGGTTTCAGGAAAGAAAGCAGGCTCTTAAGACCTCAGCTAGTGTCTTGGACGAGAGATCCTGAATTCTGTGGCTGTGCCAGCTAACAGAATGAAATGTCTGAAGAGGAAAAGAATAGTTATTCTTCAGGATGGTAGGAACACATGATGGAATTCCCCATCCTCTGATAAACATATCTACAAGCAAGTGATCAAGTCGAAATACTTCTGGTTCATGAGCAGCTAATCTGCAAAGAAATCTCTCCCCTGTTCCTCCCATCGCCTTCACAACATTATTTTCATTTCTATCTAGATTTGTTTGCTTGTTAGACTGTGGCCTCCCCCTAAGGATGTAACTGCAGATGGATGAATTATTTTATTTTATTAAATATTATTCTTGGCTTTTTGGAGATGTTTTTTGTTTTGCTTTAATGATTATTCCTTCTGGTGTTACTTCAGTTTTCAATTACAACTTGTGTGTGTATGTGTCTGGTACACTACCATTTTGTAAATGGATGTATGCACTTATTGTTAATTGATTCCCCAAATAAACCCAAATGCTTGCATTGAAATAATGTATTATATTTCTTGCATGCCACTGAGCTGGATGCCTTCCAGTTTGGCATCTACTGCTGCTCTAGAGATGGACATTTTTCTCTCCCTCCCATTACCCCTGGAGTCAACAGAGATGGTGTTATGTCAATTTTCTCTGCAGACCTCGTACTGTTGGTTGATGTCTCTGGAAAAAGGTGGCCAAAGTTGCACCTCTAAGTGTGTATTTAGGCATCTAGACAGACAGCTGTTTTTAAAAATACCCCAACAAAACACTGAACTCTCATCAACCCACACAGGCTTCAGTGAGGGTTTTCTTCCCTGAAGTCAGGCCATTATGAAGGGTATTTTTCAAAACCAGCCATTGTTGGTCTGTATTTGCTCCTACCAAAACCACTGTCTGCTTGACAGTTACAGCAGAAATGAGAATTAATCCACAATTGGTCCTTTAGCCAGTTTTTGCAATCCAACTTTTTTTTCAGGCTTTTGCCAGAAAACACAGCTGAAGTCCATGATGGTGGGACCATGCACTTCAGCAGGTTTCAGCAGGCCATCTAGTCCTTTTTTACACCAAAAGAGAAAGATAATCCCCTTTCAACTGTGATTCATCCCACATATTACAAACATCTATCTTAGGAGTAGATGAATCATTTCCTGGAGGTGCTTCTCTCTCTTTCTCTGCCTTCTCTCCATTCAGGAAACCTAGAAGAAAGCTTAAGAGAGACTATAAATTGTGGATAGCTAAAAGGGGGAGATGAATCCCACTGTGCACTGAAAATCAATGACTGTTGATTCATTGAATTCCAACTTTGAAATGCTGTCAGCATTTCTGTTTTGACAGTTTGGAATTTTACACTGCTAACTACTTCCTGCCACTTTCTACAATCCTCCTGCCCCCCAACAAAAAAAAAAAAAAAGAAAA
>VWZS01002990.1:42910-127829 GCA_013397075.1 Rhabdornis inornatus | reverse complement strand
AATCTGTGATGGGAATTAGCTGGACAATCGCAGGCAACTTAATGTTGTTTTAGACAGTGAGAGGTTTCATATTTAGTCTTCAGCTGCCAGAACGAGTCAAGCTTTCCATAAGACATAGAAACATCTGTACCTGTTAGTGAGAGTCCAGAGGAGGCCACGGAGATGCTGCAGGGCTGGAGCCCCTCTGCTCTGGAGCCAGCCTGGCAGAGCTGGGGCTGCTCACCTGCACAAGAGAAGGCTCCAGGGAGAGCTCAGAGCCCCTGCCAGGGCCTGAAGGGGCTCCAGGAGAGCTGCACAGGGACTGGGGACAAGGCATGCAGGGACAGCACACAGGCCATGGCTTCCAGTGCCAGAGGGCAGGGATGGATGGGATATTGGGAAGGAATTCCTGGCTGTGAGGGCGGTCAAGTTTCTCCAGGCACAGGTTTTCCAGAGCAGCTGTGGCTGCCCCTGGATCCCTGGCAGTGTCCAAGGGCAGGTTGGGTGGGGCTTGGAGCACCCTGGGATAGTGGGAGCTGTCCCTGCCCATGGCAGGGGTGGAATGGGATGATTTTTAATGTCCTTTCCAGCCCAAATCTATAAGAGAAGATTTCTTTATGCTCATCCTGGGAGGACAACTTAAATGCAAGCCTACAGTTGGCTCAAGCCCCTGGTGAAATACCTTCAAAGAAAAGGAACCAGAAGCTGGGGAGCAAATGGATCAAACCATCCAAGGTCTGGGGCTCACCTGTGCTGACACACCTGAGCTAACTCCCACTGTGGGGTACATCTCACCATGCAGAGCCAACAGCTGAGCTCCTGGAGCACAGCTGGGCCATGGCCTGGGCTGAGCAGCCTGCTAATTACACTGGCCTTTCAGCAGGATTAATTATCACTGAGCTGATGCAGCACAAATGCTTTTGGCTGCAGTGCTGGCTTGTTTGGGACCTCTGGGTGGTGGTGTTACATACTGCAGTCAAGGCCACAGGCATGGAGGAAAATGTTTTGATGGTGATTGTATAATGTGTAATGTGTGTTGATGTCAATGGCTAAAGAACTGGAAGGGTGTATGAAAAGCACAAGTAGCAGTGTGCTGAAAATAAACTGCTCATCTCTGTGAAATCCTTCCTGGTTTAGCAGCAGTGTTTTTAACCTGTAGAGTATAATAATGTCCCCAAGGAAGCTGAGAACTCCCAAAATGATTTAAAAGCTGTTGATCCTTCATTTCAAAGTGCAGAACAACATCCAAAGATTATTGAGCCTTAATATAAAGGGCTGCTCAGTATCACCTGGTTATCTACTGACAAAGTTGAAACTAGCATCTTGTCATCTTCTGGCTGAGCATGGTAATATTTTAGAATTGGAGACACATAAACAATAAAAAACACAGGATCTTACAAGCAGTTGACAAAGGAGGTAATTTATCTTACTCCAGTATTGATCATTTCTCAGCCACAAAATGCAATACAGAAATGTCAAGCATTCTGGTGTTGCTCAGTGTGACCAAGTTTTCTGATGTGATCATCTGGGGGGAGCAGGTCCCCTTCTTAATGACGCTTGCTCTAAAGGTGGGACAGTAATGTAAGGATGACAGCACCAGTGAAGCCCAACTATCCTTTACCCTCCAATCCTTTCTCCAAAAGAAATTTGGGAGACATCATTCCCAAAAGTTGCAGCTAGGGGTTTAACACATGAAAAATGAAACATGAAAAATCTCTTCCTAATTCTCATGCATGTATAAGAGTGACACTAATTGTATCACATGATAAGATTAACCTAATCTGAGTTGTGCTTTTCCCTATATCTCTTCCTTATTCAGTGGCTGACATGCGTTGAAACATAAAATTAATCAAAAAGCAAGAAAAAAAAAAAGAGAACCTTGTTGAGGCTCTTTTCACAGGGAGGGTACTTTTGTGCTTAGGTGATTTGCGTTCTCTCTCGTAGACCTGAAGGTGGGCGAGTTCAGTACTTTCATCACAGGATCCTTAAAGGTTTTTAGTTGGAAGGGACCTTAAAAATCATCCAGATTCAACCCCCTGCCTTCGAGCAACCTTCCACTATCCCAGGTTGCTCCAAGCCCTGTCCAGCCTGGCCTGGGACACTGCCAGGGATCCAGGGGCAGCCACAGCTACTCTGGGCACCCTGTGCCAGGGCTTGCCCACCCTCACAAGGGATAACTGCTCCCCAGCATCCCATCTCACCCAGACGTTTTTCAGTGTGAAGCCATTCCCCCTTGTCCTGCCACTATCTGCCCATGGGAAAAGCCATTCTTCCAGGGACTATTTTGCAGAAACTGTGAGGGTTGCTGACCATATGGGTGCAGATGGGTGTAAGCAGCCATCCTGCTGCCCCTTCCTTGCTCCTGACTGCCATGAACCAAGCCAAACTCACCAAAATATCCCCTGCCCTAAAGCCAGTACATGTCGCAGCAGTGCTGCTTGGATGATGTATCCACTGCCTGTAGAGGCTGGCAGCTGGGGGACCTTAAGAGATCACCCAGGATTTATTCTAATGTCCAAATCTGACATCAATATATGTAACCTGGTGCAAAAACCCACTGATGCGGAGCTCTATTTAATTTATTAGTTGGCAAACATAAGCATTTGCTGTATGCCAGTTGCAAGGGCATTTTTTCAGCCAGACTTTTTGCATCCTTTTCCTTTTGAATACTTGTAAAGGTCATATTGGTCTTGGCTACTCATTTATTTCCTTTCTCTCATTGAATTTTTAACAATGACAGGCGTTCATCCAAAGCTCTGGGCTCCTCTACACTGCATTAAAATTCACAATGTCATTTGCTTTCAGTAAATATATTCAAATGAGCTGCCTTCAAAACCATAAATGACTCACCATACAATCAATCATAATTGCAGGACCCTGAATTTCTCCTCTACATGTTGTCCTTTAGTGCCCAGAAGAAACACATGATGTAACTGCTACCAGAAACTGGTTGTGGAAAAGAAATTTGATGTGATCATTTTTATTCTCTGAGGAAAACTTGGTAAGTTAAATACAGGACCAGTTTTGGCTGGAAAATGAGACAGATACATGTAAATTTTGTATTACCACTCAGAGCTCTGAGTTCCTGTACTTAAGAGAACTTATCTTTCTAATCCATTATTAAGTTTCAAAATGGAACATGCTCTTCTCTCCTACTTTCCCATAACCCTCCCTGACAATTTAAAAACATACATATTCACATGCAGAATGTCTGCTTGTTAAAACAGTACATGGTCAAAGTTTCCAGCCAGATAAAAATGATCAAGGCATCCTCTTGCAGGATATGGAGTGTTATGCCATGGAAATTAGTGCCTTACTAAAAAGTATCTAAGACATTTTTAATTTTAATCTAATTTTTCTCACAACTCTGTGCAATAAAAAAAAAATATACAAAAAAGAAAATATTAAGAATCTAATTAGTCCTTATAGATAACAGTGGAACTGCTGCCTTCCCCTGTGCTCTTGATAAGCTCAGGAACAGGTTTATCACAAAATCACAGAGATAAGCGTTAGAAGAGATTAGGAAATCCTCTTCTAAGTGTAGAATTGTTCTCTCCAAAATACTTTCTGAGGCTCTATCTGGTCAAGCATTTAATGTCTCAAAACAGCAAGGCTCCAGTCACTTCCCTTGAGAGATGACTTTGTTACCTAGCAGATCTCAGTGTAAGGGACTGAGTTCCAAACTAAATTTTACTTTTCATGTTGCTGGAGAGTTATTCTGTCTCAGGAATGGCTGCCTTAAACCCCGTGCCCTTTATCGTGTGATAAACCCATCCTGTGTTCATACAGCTTTGAACCCAGAGTTCAGATCCTGGTTTACTTACTTTGCTGCTTGAATCCATGCTCTTTCCCTCAAGGCTGATTTAAGTTACTGTCAGCACTATTTAACCTGCTGGTGCTTGATGGATATGTTCTATGGAATGGTTAAATTCCCAATAGTCAACAGTGCTCCTCTACAGCAAAGCTTACGAGAAATAAGCAACAAATATTATTAGAAGTGAAGAAATGTGAGGAGACTGTATCTGTAGATCTCAGCTGTAGATATCCCTAAGGATAAAATAAACAAGTACAATGCATATCAGCTTCCCCCTCTGCCTGTCTCATGCCTTACTTGCCTTCTTTGGCCACATCCAAAGACCTCCAAACCAAACAGAAAACTTTCACTGACTTCAATGAGATTTGGGTCAAACCCTCAAGGGCTGTGATTTTTGTCTTCCCAAAGTGTGTGGCCACGATTCAGTGGGATACTCCAGCACACAGCTGCCTCCAGTACTGGAGTTATCTCAGGGCTTTTGCTGAGGTTTATCATACACTAAATAAGAATGTGCTTAACCAGGCTGTTGATTCTTCATATTTAATACTGAGTGGGCCCTATGGAATGCCAAACATCAAAATTCTAATATTACATGTTTTATCTATATTAGATGTATCGAAGATGCATTTTATATGTCAGTAATTCAAAACACAAAGCCAATTACTCTGCTGGTATCATCCTGTGTATTTACACAGCTCAAAAATGTGTCTTGTGGCTTTATATCAGCTTGCTAATACAAGCTTCTTTCACTAACCTGTCTCAGAACATCAAACTAAAGCAAAATCAAATAGAAATGTAAACTTCATAGCCTGTGATATATGTGGATTATATCTAGTGAAAACATTTTTGATAGAACAATTTTATGTTTAAAATGAAGGCTGATTGAAGCTGGAATATTTTGTAAGAACACAACTATTTCAATGACATTTTTTATGGGAAAAATGTCTCAGCAAATTGCTTTGATTTTCTTATTTGTGTCAGTAATGTCGAAATTATTTGTTTTGAGAAAAGAAAAAAAAATGCATTTTCAAATTTACCATACTGTTTTGTCTTGACGTATAGCAATTACTGAATTCATCATGTAGTGTAATATAGTGTATTATATTCAATATTTCATTACAGTGTTTTTCAAAATTGCAACGAGGCATTTCTACTTTTCCAAAGTAGTACATCAATAATTCTTCATGAGACTTTCAAAATTTCTGTTCCCTGAAAGTCTCTCTTTATTTTATTTCAATTTTCTACTCTAGTTCAATATACAAACATAATTTTAGCATGTTCAAAGCCCTCATGAAAGCTTGAATTTCTGTGCACTTGTAGTATTGACTCAATCATAGGCACTTGCAGATTGAAACTTTTACAGATAAAGCCAACTGCAGTCAAATTTGTGCACATTAGGTCCAGATTCTCAAATACATCCTGTTGCAATCTGAGCTAGTGCCATCCTTCCTCATGTATATCCTCATCACTGATTCTAAAACTGCAGATTCAATCACAGAATCATAGAATGGTTTGGGTTGGAAGAGATCTTAAAAATTATCCAGTGCCACCCTCTGCCATGGCAGGGACACCTTCCACTGTCTCAGGTTGCTCCAAGCCCTCTCCAACCTGGCCTTGGACACTCCCAGGGATCCAGGGGCAGCCATGGCTTCTCTGGGAAACCTGTGCCAGGGCCTGCCCACCCTCACAGCCAGGAATTCCTTCCCAATATCCCATCCATCCCTGCCCTCTGGCACTGGAAGCCATGGCCTGTGTGCTGTCCCTGCATGCCTTGTCCCCAGTCCCTGTGCAGCTCTCCTGGAGCCCCTTCAGGCCCTGGCAGGGGCTCTGAGCTCTCCCTGGAGCCTTCTCTTGTGCAGGTGAGCAGCCCCAGCTCTGCCAGGCTGGCCCCATGGGAAAACTCACTGAGATAAACTTCTATGAAAACAAGATAAATTTCAGAAAAAAATATGCCAAGTCAGCAAGACGTGTCATTCTGCACATGAATGTGGAAAATCATAGCAAGCTACAGGCAAAGGAGAATCCAGCTACCTGGAGCTCCTGGCTGGAGGGCAGCTGCTCCCTCTCCCTTTCCACTTGCTCACCTCAAAACGTGATGGTGGAAGCAAGTTGGAAATCCTTCTCTGGGATTCCACATTGTAGTGCATGGTAGTGAGCCACACATGGCCACGTTTTGTTTATGACAGATGGCTCTTCCCAAAAATATAATGTGCAAGATTGTGCTGACTTGGACAGTTCTGCATAAACTGAGGGGGATTGACAGGGTGTAATATACATTTTCTGTTTACTAAAAGTCTAGAAGAGAATGGGCCAAGCCCAGCAAAGAACAGGCTGTTTCAAAGATATTATGGCTGGAAAAGTTGTTTCTCACAGAGATCATCTCTCTATAATAAGCTTCATGGTGATCCTGTATGGTGGGGGGAAAAAAAATCAACAACTATGCAGATTAGCAAAGGAGTCAATCACATGATTTTTATTTGTATGCTATCATGGAGATGTCTGTGAGAGGAAAAGAAAACTTCTGCTTGTCTCCACAGCTCTGCACAAAGCCAGCCTAGCTGGAAACAAGCTGCCTCATGGCCTAGAAACTGCTCGTGGGAACCATGTGGGATTCAAATGCAGGAAGGAGGATTTCTTAGTGATGAACAGACACCCTCAGAGAGGCTGTCTTGATGGACAGTTTTCAGCAGTCAGCTGGGAATTGGACCAAACAAAGCACACATGCATCCTTGCTAGAGTGACAGCTTGGAAGGGTCATGCTGAAATTCCCAGCTAGGACTCTGCAGCTCACATGTGGAATTGGAAGGGTCATGCTGAAATTCCCAGCTAGGACTCTGCAGCTCACACGTGGAACTTGCTCTACCTTTGTTGGTCTTTTTTCTATTCTTTTTCGGATGCATGCTGAGTGGAGAATGCATACATAATATGGGGTTAACCAAAGAACTTTTCCTAAATCCTAAGGATTGTAATTCATCTTGAGATATTGGGGTTGTTCTGATGTCCCTCAACAGTAGAGATTAGTGTAGGTCTGGTGGGGTTAATGCAGCAGAACTGATTTGTGCCAGCTGAGGATCAACTCCCATTTTAAATGTTTTACTGGAAAAGGAGAAATTAATTGTTTTGCTCCAGATTTTTCCAGATGTTGGAGACTGGAACCTGCTACTGAAACAGGATCTCTCATCTCCTTTAGCTTTTCAGATTACACAGCAGACAGACAGACAGACAGACAGAGCATAGAGGGCATTTTTGTTGCAGATTCTATTTTTGTCACTTCCTCTGAACTGTGTAAAACCTCCCATGACTAAAATGTCTTTCTTTGGCGCAGGGGAATCGCATCTTTTGGGATGATATAACTGAATTGCGTGGGAAGCATTTTTTTTTCCTAGGCTAAGAAACTGATATTAAAAAAAAATACCGTTACATTCCAAACTGAGATCTTTGGGAAAGTTCGTGGGAAATAGGAGAGGTCTGTCCTCAAAACAGCCGATTAATTCACTCTTAGGTTAAAATGTGGGACTTCTCAGCATTTCAAAGCCCATGTTTTTAGGTACTTGGAGGGAGCCTCCATTTTTGTAGCTGTCACATTGATTGGAACTCCTTCAGAGAAAAGAATTTAAACCATATGTGCTTCTCTGAACAATTTAATTTCTATCAAAGCTAACGTTTGTTGATGACAAAACATTTTGCTCCAAAAATTCCTCAGATGATAAGAATTCACTAAGTAAAGTTTACATAACCTTTTTGGAGACCTTGACAGAAAAACCATGTCTTGAAAGCAGCTGAAATCTCGCTGCTTGAAGACAACTGTGCCTTTCCCTCTGCAATTAGTGCAGCTGAGTTCTGCACAGAAAAACACTTCCAAAGTTCCTCACTGGCCTCACCAGGTTTTTTTCTCAGACTGTATAATCCCATGATTACATGGTGATGTTGATGCAACGTGACATGGTGTGGCAGTGGAGTTTCTAACCACTTATTTTATACAACTGAAGGGAAAGCCCAGCAGCCTGGATACTTAAATTCTGAAGCAGAACTAAGAAAAAGAAGTAAATCAGATAATCATTATTGAAGCCTACTTGCAGGTATAACTGGCAGCTTTTCCTGAAAGTTTCAGCTGGTGATATTGCTCCCAAAATGCTTGGCAGCCTGCCACTCCACTCAATAGATATCTCTGCCAGGCTGTTCTGTAGCTACCTGTATTTAGCAATAAATCAGGAGGATGCTTGACTGGTTGACAAAAGCTCCCCCCTGTATCAACCTTGTGTATGGTCACACAGATAAAATCCTTGAGCTGGTTATTGCACAACCTTGGACATTCCCTCAGCTGCCCTGTTGGCTTTTCCATGCTGCTCTCAGAAGTGATGGCTTTTCTGATCATGAGTGGTCTTGCAGTCACTAATTAGGTCACTGCTACAGGCTTGTCAAAAAGGGCATTATGTCTCTGCAACCTGAAATTGCAAAACTTTGCTGAAGATTTTTACCCTGCAATCAAGAAATTACATTTTTCTCCCTTTCTTTGAAAGGGAATGCAATTTGTCCCCAATCCTATTAGGAGAATAAAAAAAAAATCACTTCAGATAGCATTACCAATAAAACTCCCTCCCTTGCTATTCTGAGAGAAAGGTTAAATCAGTATAAGGCACAAGAAAATATCAGGGGAGACAATGAATGTTGACAATATTGTTGAACAACAGATGAACATCTCTGAACACTCTCTGGTCACAGAGGGAATGCTGAATCCAGCAATCCAGCACCAAGATTGGCTTTTGACAAATGTCAGCTGGCAAAAACACAGTGTGTGCGAGGGAACACTGAAAAAGTAGGGAAAAAACCAACTGAGGTGGGGTACCAGATCCAGTTGAGCAAGCTTTGCTATAATAAGTACCTAAATATTGTATTAAACTCCTTTGCAAATAACATAAGATGAGACTTAAGTCTGTTTTTTTTTGTTTGCAAAAATAAAAACAACAACAACAACAAAAAAACAACAAAAAAGAAAACACAACATTGCATGGTTTACCTCGAGATAATTTTTTTGGGGGGGGAGTAGACCTCACTGTTTCTCAAGAAGCACTGGTGATATGGTACCTTGGCTCTGAACCATGAAGGTATACGGAAGAGCTGGCATGAACTGGCTCCTCTCAAACGTGAAAGAATTCCTGATGAGTGAGTATTTTAGTATTTTAAATTGTTCTCTCTTTGGAAAAACCAATGGAATTTGAGCATCTCCAACTTTGAAACCACAATTGTTATTATTTGCCTATTTCCTAAAAGTGCTCCAGTGCAAACGGATCTAGAAAGATAACACTTAAGAGTCAGTCTTTAGCCCTAGCAATTGTGAACTATCTTGTGTGGTCAACCAAGCCTGTTTTTCTAAGGTCATTCCAATAAGTGGCAATAAAATCTCATCTTCAAACTTATCCAAACTTCTTAAAAAAAATTCAAAACAAAATTTCTGTATGAGAAAATGACATCCTGATTTAGAACGCTTGAGATGTAGCAGTCTGAGCTGTGATTTTTAGAAGTGTTAACTGTGCATGATTTTCAGATGAAATCAAGAGGAACAGGAGGGTGTTGTTTAGCCACAGTTTCACACCTTCATCTCTGGTGAATGCTCACTTTACTGGCCTAGTCTACACTGGTCTTAAAAGACAGCTGCTGCTCTCTGACAGCTCTTTGGGTGTAAAGTGATGCTCGTTTTAGTCTTCACCTTGCACTGGTCAGAGGAATCAAACTCACCTTCAGACTGTAGTGGCCTGGGAGCACCCTGAAGGTGAGTTGTGCTCGTAATGCCTGTGCCAGTGCCCTTTTGATGAGACTTAAAACATCTCTCCCCCTGGAAAGAGTCCCAGAGTATCCTGAGTTGGATGGGAACCACAATGACCATCAATGTCCAACCCTTAGCCCTGCACAGACACCCCAACAATCCCACCCTGTGCATCCCCGGGAGCAGTGTCCAAACTCTCCTGGAGCTCTGGCAGCCTCGGGTCTGTGCCCATTCCCTGGGGAGCCTGGGCAGTGCCCAGCACCCTCTGGGGGAAGAACCTTTCCCTGATACCCAACTTAAACCTCCCTGGCACAGCTCTGGCCATTTCCTGGGTCCTGTCAGTGGTCACCAGAGAGAGAAGAACACAGCATGGACTCAGTGCAGAGGTTGGGTGAGTTACCCCACCTAAGGTGAGTCAAAGGTGACTCAAATCTGCTGCATCTACAACAAATCCCTGCACCCAAGGCATAGGCAGCTCTGTAGCTCCCAACTCCCTTTATTGACAGTACATGTAATGCTTGTAAAGCAGAATTCAACTGACCTGCTTTAGGTGCCTTCTGCAGATCAGATGAATCATGCCCTAAAAAATGCTACTTCTAGAGAACAACCTCAGATGTATCAGATGCATCTAAATGTCTAAAGTCGGGCAGAATGATCCATTCTAGTGGGATTTAAGATATGATGCTGTGAGTCTGAGCCCATGCTACCCCTGGCATGTAATGGTTAGATGAAAAAGAAAATTCTAGTGCAATGGCCAAAGGCAAAGCAAACAGGTTCAGTCTTGGCTCAGGTATTAACATAGCTAAACAACCAGTGCAAGCAGCTGACTCCTTCCAAACAGATCAAAATTCAGCCAAGAACCCTGAAGGCTTCCTCATCAAACTAGTGAAAGCTTTGACATCTAAAGATGCTCCTGGGAAGGGCAGTCTTTGTAGGCCACCAGGCTGCTAATCCACACAATCTGGTGAACTGCTCGCTTGACATACTATTAGTATGTTTTATTAACTTGTCATGGAGCATTATTAATTTAACTATAACAGTTAGAGATGGAAAAACACGTGTAGTAAAATTTGGACCGTGTCCTTCAGCTTCTGAGATATCCCTGACTTAAGCCTTAAGAAGACTGTGAAAAGCATATGTAAATGTGGGTTTTCTTTTCCCAGAAAATTAATGTCATTTACCTTGGATTAATTTGGAGAGAAGCAGGACAGTGTTTATTGGGTAAGGCACTTTAATACTTTCACAAATAGTGACCTCTTGCAAAATTGTGGATGCTGTCACATATACAAATCCAGTTAGAAAGATAAACAAAGACAGAGAAAGCATCCATTTGTCTAGAATGCATTCCTAAAGAGATGAGGGACCACAGCTGAAGAGGAGCTCTAGGTCTGTTTTAAGTCTGCTTTTTTTCTCTATTTCCCTGGAGCTGGCGTGTGGCATAGATTCATCTTTATCTTCATGTCCCTATAAATGTCTTTTTTTTCTGTTCAGGCATGACTTTTTTTTTTTAATTGCATTCGTATGTCACTACTTCCAACTGTAACTCTGAAAAAAATTTTTGTTCATAACAAAAGGTAGACTTACAAGGAAAATGTGAGGAGATTTGAAAAAAAAAAAAGGATATAAAGAAGTTGGTCATACAATTGTAGAGTCTTGAACCTAAAAGGGAAATAAAACATCTAGCAAGCAATGCTTCTCTGCTGCTGAAAGTCTTTTTCAACAGTGTAATAATTTAATCTGGTTTCAGCCACAGACTGAAGAAGTGCATGCTCTAGTTACCTCGGAAGGTCTCTTTTTCTGGGAACATTTTAATAAGGACTGCAGTACATTTAACCTGTCTTGCCTTACTTGAACTTTGAACCACTGCATGCTGTGGAGCTGTCGCTGAAAAGCCTGTCCCAAATGGGCAAAAGCTTTTCACTCCTCCCTCTCCTGCCTCTTAGAATGGATCTGAAATAAGATGGTCAACACCTGCAGGTCTCTGGGGGAGGAAGATCACTACACTCAGACCACTCCTGAGCAGACTGCTGGGAAGAAGAGGACCAGGAACAGATGCTGATTCTGTTCTGTGAGTTTGGCTTTTTGTTTTCTGATTTTCTGGGAGTCCTGTCTGAAAACAGAGTCTGGCTCAAACAGCATCTTTGAGGGATTTATCTGTTTTGTTAGAGTGTTTTGTAAAGCATAACTTTGTTTATTGCTCTTCTACTTCAGTTTGTGCTTCTTGCTTTTCCAGCCAAACTGAAGAATGAGCTCTTTACCCAGCCCAAGTGTTATCCACAGAATGGAGGAGCAGAAGAGAAATGAAAAGGAGAATTAAAGAGTGAGAAAAAAATTTTACTCCTAGAGAAGACATTTCCATGGAGAGTCTCATGGTGTGTCTCTATCCTGATATGTACAGACTGAAGCTCCCTTTCACGAGCTGCCCTAGACTTGAAATATGTTTTAATTCAGAAAAGTACAGGACCTTGCTTGGGTCTGGGTGACCACTGGGTCATATTAGGCCATAGCTAACCCTGAGCCATTAAACCTGTTGTAAATGCATCTGAAATTCCAATCAAATGAGGAGTCTGAGTTGGGATCTTAGCTGGGAACCTTCACTTTCCTGCCTTGGGGGAAGGATCCCAGTCCTATGTGTGCAAGATATCTCTGTTTTGTTTTTGTTTTTTTCTTGTTTTTTTTTTGTCTTCTTGTTGCAGAGTGGGACCACTCATCTAAAATCATGGTGAAATCACACATATTCCTATCAATTGAGTTTTCCTCTAAAATCTGTGGAGACAGACCCTAGGAAAAATGAAATTATATTTCAGCAAGAAGCAGGCTTTTGAATTTCATTATTTTCCTACACCTTGAGCATCATCTTCACAGAAAAACATATTCCATGTAAATTTTAACCAAACTGCACTGTGGAGTGCCATCTTTTTGAGCACAGCTCATAAATATTGCAGTGGAAATGGGAGATTTGACACTTGAGACATGGTCTTTATTTGACATTGCCATGTTTTGGTGGATGTTTGGCCTGTTGGAGAGAACAGAGCCCATGGTCTTGTTAGGAGCTTGATTAGCAACCAGCTTTAATGCATGACCAGGCTGCCATGTACCATGGCAATCATTCCATGCCTCTGTGCTGACTACATGACCCCAGCAATAAAAACACTGCTAAGTGCTGAGAGCAGCCAAAATAGAAATGACCCAGAAATGCAAAAAGCTGAGAGAGTGGCATGGGATTTTTCCCATAGTTTTGCTAATGAATCTTCACCAAACTACTTGCCAGAAGTTTTTGAGCGGGTTTGAAACCTGCTGATTAGGAATCTGAATTGTGAAAAGGCCTAAAAACCATGGTGGGGCTGGAAAATCAGAGTGAATATTATCTCCATAAGATTTAGGTTGCTTTGACAATTTTGTTTGTTTGGGTTTTTGTTTGTTTGTGTGTTTTTTTTTAAATTTATTTATTATTATTATTATTTTATTTTGTTTTGTCTTTTTTTGTTGTTTTTTGTTGTTGTTTTTTGTTGGTTTTGTTTGTTTTGTTTTGTTTTTTGTTTGTTTGTTTTTGTTTTTTTTTTTCCCTTGGACGTGTGACTTTATGCAGTAAAAGTAAGTTACTTGGCTAGCAGAAGGCTGGTTTAAAGCAAACCAGGAATCCATAAGTGTTTGGTGCAGAGGTTGGTGTTTGCCCTGGGCTGCACTTTACAAACCCAGGTCAGTGTCATGGAGCCAGGACTCACTCCTGATCACAGAATATCCTAAATTGGAAAGGATTCACCAGGATTATAGAGTCCAACCACTGGCACAGGACCACCCTCAAGGATCCCACCACGTGCCTGGCTGTGTTGTACAAATGTTTCTTAAACTCAGCCAGGCTTGGGGCTGGGACCCTGGGAACCTGTTCAGTGCGCAGTCACCCTCTTGGGAAGAACCTTTTCCCAAAATCCAACCTAAGCCTCCCCTGACACAACTTTGGCCATTCCCTCCAGTCCAATTCTTGGTCAAAGAGAGCAGAGAGCAGTGCCTGCCCCTCTGATGTCCCTTGAGAGGAAGTTGCAGACCCCAGTGAGGTCTGAGCTCAGTCTCCTTTTGTCCCAGCTGAGCAAGCCAAGTGACCTCAGCTGCATTTTGTATGCAAAGGAGTATACAAGAGTAACAAAAATACCACCTCAAATAATTTTACCTGTCCACACTACACATCCTTCGTGTACAATCTGAACTGAGTTTCTAGTTCTGGCTTCAGATCTCTGCTTTTTATTGGGAGCCATCATAATCCTGTTAATTTTTGATGCAGTTCAAACAAAGTTCATGTTGACCCAGGCTTTACTTTGTAATGACACGTATAAACTCCTCTGATGATGCAGAAAATGCCCAGGAAACCTTTAATGGCTAGCAGCTTAGTAGTCTGGGCTTTCTGGTCTGCTGAGAGATGATCTCTCCATGGTGTGGGCATGGGTTCAGCACCGAGTGAGACAGAAGAGATCCAGCAACTGAATCACCAGCGCCAGACTGATGTCTACCTACCTGCTAAGTTTATCCAGGCTTAGCTTGGGAGCTCTGCTGGGCACAAACCCCATCATGGCAGATGTGTTAGAGCACTCCTCAAGCTCCTGCCTCACCCCCTGGAAATAACTTTCAAGGTAAGAGTGCTGGAATAATGGCTGAAACCCTTGATACTATCCAGGAGCAGTAGTTTTCTTTTCAGTTCTTGTGCACAGGTGAGAGTGGAGACCTTTAAGATTTTGTTTGTTTGTTAAAACAGGATGGACTGTTATATTCTTCTGTGCAGACACTTTTACTTAGAGCTATAGATTGTGGAGAGATACTGCACTACAGACCAATTATGAGAGCTTATTTTCCTTATCCCACAGAAATAAATGCATTCCATAAATTGCAATTAAAGATGCAACTGGGGAATCTAGCTAAACAAGTGGCGGTCCTCCAAACATATTGGCTTTTACTTTAAGAAAGGGCAGAGGTGTTTCTATGCCTCCTTGTGCCGAGAAGAACCCACTGAAGCTGGAGAGGAGGTGCCTTCAACAAAGCTGTAATGGCTTAGCATAGCAAACTGTCTTATATTCTGTAAGAGCTCTTCTCAATATCCATTAAATCAGGCTTGAGAGACAGGGGTAGTGTTAGCTGTCAGCAGCTAACACAGACCTAAATTATGTTTGCACTGGGTGCAAATTTAAAATTGAAATTGTGGTGATAACTTGCATTATGTTGCTTATCTTTGCAGGGTTCATAGTTGGATTGGTTTAAGAGCAAGGGAAATTTTGCTGTTCCCCATTTCAAAATGACTGTGGGGAAGGGAGTCTAAGGACAGTCTGCCTTTCACTCCTCATTTAACATTGTCTGATGCAGCTCATGTTGTCTTGATTAAGTGACAGCAAAAGCCCTACATGACTTCCCAAATCCCTGTTAAATTGGCAGTGTCTCAGTCCTGTAACTCTCCTTGTCCAGACAAAAAAAATACAAAACAATTTTCAGAACTTCAGTGACATGTCACCAGTTAAACCAAAGTTTCTGAGTTTGCTGAGTCTGAAATGACAGTTCTGTCCTGCAATCCTAGGTATTCATTTCAATAAATGCTATCAGATTGGCACTGAAAAGTCAAAAGTTGATGGAGAAAGGACAGTTACATTGCATTAGAATATCTAAATATTATGCAGAGTTTTCTTGTTTTCAATGGTAATATCAGGAAATGTTTCCATGTCAGAGTCCAGATGGAAAAATTTGGCTAAAAATGTAGAGGAAATCTCATAAAAAATTCTGCTTCCATATTAAAAGCTGCATCTATTTTCCCAGCTAAGCTATTTCTGAAGGATACAAGAAGAGACAGATGATGTAAGGAGAGAGGAGCTTGTTTTAAAAAGTGATATCCACTAATGCACATGTGTGTTTGTGTGTTATTAATGCTGAAAAGAGCTTTTACCCCTGAGAGTGTAAATTCATTTATAAAAAATGAAGACAGGCAAGCATATCCATATGTATCCAAGCCAGATGACTTTTTTTTCAATTAAAAAGAATTATAATCAACATTTTCATGGCATGTAAATCTCTGGACTTCCAGTTTCCCCTCATTTTGCCAAACTCAAGCCCACCTTGTTGCTGTGCCCAGTGTGAACAAAGACAGGGATTTGCTGGTCAATCCATACAGGATCTACAACCAAACTCTTTCCTCTACCAGAATGCTTTCTCAGGTAATGTAATTTTTTTCCTGGGATCTGTTTTGACTGGTGCTCAATTAGGCAGAAATATCATCCTGGATTTGAGAAATACCTCACCTGCTCAAGCTCATAATCCTGTGTATGTCCTGTGTCAGTTCTGTAACTGAGCTGGCTCCTGGGGGGTGTGGGCTGTGCTGCTCTGGTGGGGCTGTGGGTGCTCACTGCAGGTGAGGACCTGACTCCTTCCAACAGCTGCTGCCATTATGTACTCAAATAACATCACAGCCTTTACATTGCTTTGTTTGCACATTTTTTTGCTATTAAAATATAAAAATCCCCCACCCAGCTGTGTTTGTCTTTCTTTTTTTTTCCCCTATGTTTCCTTTCCTTCAGTTTTCTCCTCAAAGTTTTTGCCACCTCTTTTTTTTTTTTTTTTCCCCAATGCATGTATCCTTCTGTTTCATTGGTCTATACAGAAAAAATCTGCTTTCTCTTGTCATTTTCTTTCCCTCTTCTTTTGTCTTCTGCTGTTTTTTATCACCTTTCCTTCTTTCCTTCCCTTTTTCTGCTCACTCTCCTGTCAACACCACTGATGGATGCTCCATGGGTGCTCCACGGAAAACAAGACACAAAGAACTTGATGAGCAGCAAGGGATCTTGGTGAATGTAACTGGCCAATATCTAACTCAATATCTAACTGCCAGGTGAACTTGCTGTAAAAAGTACTTCTCACCTACAGGATTCTCTTCCTCCTGGCAGGAGGATGCTCACTGCTGCTTGGCTTGTAATACGGGTGTACAATATTTGATTTATGGGGAAAAGCACCACAAAAAAGCCCATGAGGAGTGCCATGGACGGGTACTTGGGGGCAGTCTAAGGCTGGTTTGGTTTGGTTTGGTTTGGTTTGGTTTGGTTTGGTTTGGTTTGGTTTGAGTTGAATTGGGTTGGGTTAAGGTTTTTTTGTGTGTGTGTGTTCAAAGCCAGAATCATTGGCTCAGACTGGGTGAAGCCAGCTCATGGAGAACATCCAGCTTGGGGTGAGACTGTAGATTATGTCTTTCTTCCACAGTCCACTTCCACTGATTGTACCTGAATGGAAACCTTTTCCGAGTAAAAGCTGTTTAGAGGCCCTGAGCTGCTTGCAAAGCTTGGCAGCTGGGCTGGGGAGGAAGGTGAGAGGACAGAAGATTTGCTTTCGATGATTTTCTTTCAGTGTTTCTCAAGTGGAGAAATTTCAACAAAATGTCTCCTTCTTGGTCCACTGGTCACAGCTCCCAGTGGATGTATAGAAGTGAGCAGGGTCTTTTTGGGCTACATTATGCCATTGTTTCCCACAGCAAGGATTTATGGAATAGCACTGAGCACTCAGAAGAGAAAAAACTGTTCTCTTGCAGAAAGCATAAAGATGGGACAGGAGTGCCTATAGAACCATGGAATCATAGAAGAGTTTGAGTTGGAAGGGACTTTAAAGATCATCCAGGTCCACACCCCTGCCATGAGCAGGGACACCTTCCACTATCCCAGGCTGCTCCAAGCCCCATCCAGCCTGGCCCGGGACACTTCCAAGGATGGGGCAGTCCCAGCTGCTCTGGGTAGCCTGTGCCAGGGCCTTACCCCCCTCACAGCCATGAATTTCATCCTAAAATCTCATCTTACTCTGCCATCTGTCAGTGTGAAGCCATTCCCTCAGTATAGCAGACACAGGAACTATGCTTTCTGTTATATGTTATATGATATGTTATATGTTAGATGTTATATGAACTATGCTTTCTGTTATATGTTATGGTTTCTGCTTTCAGGAACCTGAATAGACTGAAAGTCTAATGAAGGTTGTACTTTTAAGACCCACAGATTTTCGTATGTGCATTTTGGTTACCTTTACTAAGTCATGTGTCTTCCACAGACTGGAAAACATCAGCTACACACAGAACACCTTCCTGAAGGATCAGCAAAGCTCGGAGTAGCAAAATGTACACTTCCTCAAACCCAAAGGTTTTGTTTAGAACATGCCATTGTTAAAAAATAAACAGGGATCCCTCACAGGTTTGAAAGATATGTCTGCACTATAGTAAAGTAGGATGGTACCCTGTGTGAGACTAATGGGACTGAGGTTGGAAGTGATGCCACCAATGCAGTTGGGTTGGATCCACATGGATCAGCCCCTCAGGCATTTACCCAGTATTCTGGGCAAAGGCTGAGCTTGCTCTCTGCTGTGCTACTGCTGCTCAAAGGAGCTGGTTTGAAGCAGTGGGTGCATTCCATGAGCTGCAATTATTGCAGCTCATTTGCTCTGTGGTCATGCTGAGAGTCACCTGTGTTGTTCAGGGCTGCCCCTTCTGTGATGTGCTGGTTACAGCAGTGTGCTGCAGCCATAAACTCACTGGGGTGCTCCAGCTTTGGGCATCATCAAAACAACACACCACCAGGTCAGAACTGACACATTCCAAACATTCCTCTTCCCCAATGTCAAGTCCCTCTACTGAGCAGGATTTTTTAAGGACAAAATTTCAACACATGAAAATATTTTTGGAGAGAACTGGGGCATCTCCACTCTAGAAAGAGGAAAGAAAAAGACTGAGAGCACATTGAAAAATTAACTGCCTCAAAAGGTGTACCCTATTTTAAGGTGCCCTAACATTTCCAAAATTTCAGTATAAGAAAATTGAAGCAGAGTACAGTTGACATGAAACAAGCAATGCTGATACTATTTTAGAGCATGACTTTGTGCATGCAATAGCCTCCAGCATGACACAAAGGGCACAAAAATGGAAAAATAAAATAAATACTAGATGAGAAATTTATGACTCAGATGATTAATGGGAGGTGACAAAAGCATCTTTCTTTTTAAAGATGTATTAAGACAGCAACCAAATGTTATTATTGGAGAAAACTAGGACAGTGGGTAGAGCTGGGAGATAACTTTCTCCACTGTGTGGTGTTTCCTGAGTAGCTGAGCAGAGATTTTCAATGGACAGTGCTGTCACCCTTACACCTTCCCCAGACAATAAATAACCTGCAGACCTCAGCCCTGGCTAATGCAGCCAGATGCCACAGCCACCGGGTGAAGTGCGTGGTCTGCACTGTGAAGCAGGTCACACTGTTGGTGTCCTCTGACCTTAAAACTCATAAATCATAGCCAAAAATGAACACTCCCCATGTAAACCTCAGTCCAGAACTATGAGAATTTTAGGATCACAGAATCCCAGAATGGTTTGGGTTGGAAAGGACACTCAAAACCATCCATTTCCAATGCTGTCCTGTGAGTAGGGATACCTTCCACTATCCCAGGTTGCTCCAAGCTCTGTCCAGCCTGGCCTTGGACACTTCCAGGAATGGGAACAGCTGCTCTGGGCCTCAGCACCCTCACAGCAAGAACTCCTAATATCTAACAAAAATCTACACTTCACCTTAATGCCACTCACTCTCCTTTCTCTTGTTACTCCAGGCCCTTGTCCAGAGTCCCTTTCCAGCTCTCCTGGAGCCCCTTTAGGCACTGGAAGGAGCTCTAAGGTCTCTTCAGATCCTTCTCTTTTCCAGGTGAACATCTCCATCTCTCCAAGCCTGGCTAGAGAGCAGATGAAATCCAGCCCTTGGAGCATCAAAGACACAGTTATGAGCCAAAATAGACCTGGAAGGCTGTACAGGAACTCAAGCTGTCTCCTTTGAGAATGTTTTGGCACAAGGAATTAGGATGCAGCCTGCCCAGGGGCTGGAGTTCACAGCCCAGGAGCTCCTGTTGCTGTCTCCATGCAGATGTGGCTCCTCCTGTCACAGAGCAGAGGGCCTGGAGCCTGGGAAAAGGAGAGGCTCTCCAAATAGGATTTTTAAGGGTCTAAATCCAGAGTTGTGATGCTGATTCAGCTGCTATTTAGCCCTGCAGGCAGTTATGTTTCAAGGGCACCTCAGGTTTTTATGGTTAATTTTTCCAGATGCCTGAACTTTTTTCTCGCTCCCAATAAATTTCCAGAAATCAACAATGACTTTGGTTTTTCTCCCCTGAGAGTCATGAGCCAATGGGTTTTCTCAAATTACCTCCAAGGCTGTTTCTTTTTGACTTCTGCCATTTTTTTTACCACACCAGAAGGGAGACCCTTCATTCAAGCAGCAGAACTCATGCACACAGGGGATATCCATACCCACCCTTTTCCCTCCACGAGAGTGTCAAATCCCTGTTTCTGGCCTCTCAGGAAACTGCTGTAACCACTGGTCTGTAAAGTGGTGTAGGAAAGAATTCAAGATTCATGGTCAGACTGAGTGAGGTTGGTTCAATTCGCTTCCAGCAGTGTAAGAGAGGAGCTGGATCTGCTATCAAGGGTAGAAGAAATGGGAATTTTAAAAGAAAACCGCTAAAAATGGCCAAGCAGAAATGGAAGATTTAGGTAGATATTGTGTTACTGTTCATACAAACAGCTTAGTCAGTGTTGGAAAGCAACAGGTTAGTGTTGGATCTCATCTCTATTCAAATCACAGTAAGTGGTATTTTGTCTTCTAAAACAGATTTTAGTTTTAAAACCGTAGAAAACCACAAAAAGACACAAAATCAAAGACCCCATTTAAAGTAAGCATCATTAAAATGCAATATTTGCTGTTTAAATTTGTCTGTGATGGTAAACTGATATCTAGCTTTTTTACTCTAAATATAGTATTTCTTTTCCTGTTAAAGTCAAAAGATGGCTTTTTTGTTCAAATAACCATTTATTTGTACAATAAACTAAATCACAATGTCAGCATGAGCATCTCTCAAAATTTTTTTTTAATGAATGGCTGCTGTTTTCATAAATCTTTCCCCAGCTCTGACCAGATCCCAGAAACTCCCTCAGAAGCTAATGGGAACCTTTTCTTTAATATTCACAGATCTTGAATCAAATGTCTTAGATTAAAAAAAAAAAAATAGTGTCTGAGTGTCTGGACGAACTGACGTATTTAAAAAAGTTTTTTTTTTTTCTTCTGGATTTGTGTCCTGTTTTCCTTTAACCCCTCTGGAATGACATCAAATTTCTGCACTCTTGCCAAGGGGATGAATCTCTGTGTACATCCCCAATCCCTTTCCTTCTGGGCACTCTAATCCTTCCTCTGAGTCTCAATTAGCAGGAAGCAGCACTTGTGGCTCTCAGAAATTCGTATGTTGATCAGTGACCAGTAATTTCATGGAGAAAGGCCAGGTCGTGGTTAAAACTGAGCAGATAAGCTTCTGGTTTTCATGAAAAAGTCTGGAATTTAATATCTTTGAGGCCTCTGCCCTTCTGTTGAAGTTGATCTGTGGGTTTACAGGTTATTGAAAAAGAATGTCAGGTAGCTGGACAAGCAGAAAGTATGATCACACAAGTCTGTTTCCTTGGCTAAACACCACCTTGAATAACTTTTGAAAAAGCAAGTTCAATGTGCCTGGATTAATCTTATCTCCAGCAGTGATTTAGAAGCAATATACAGAATAACATGCAGGGAGAGTTCTGTGCTGGTGATGCACATCTGGAAACTTTTCCAGCATTACTAACTTCTAAACTTCTGATTTTGATAGCATCCTCCTCCACACAGCAGCAAACTCAAGTCAGCTAAAGAGATAAGCAGCTTATCTATTTTAAAGGTCTTTTTCTTTCCTCTTTCCTGCAGGTACTTCATCAGTTCAAAAGCTCAAGGCAAAAGGGCATTCCTGTGAGAGAGTCACTAAGTGAGAGGAGGAAAGAGCAAAATGCAAACACAGCTGGTCCTCAGTGAATTGAAGCTTCCCCCAAAGGCTGTCACAAATAGGTACACGGAAATCTAGCTTTGCTTCTTGGGATTCTTCTTCCTTATGCATCATATGTTAATTATCTCACCAGTCTGCCTGCAACATTTGATTTGGCATTTTTCCTGCTTCTTGCTTGTAAATTTACATCAGAGAAGAGATAGAGTGAAATAATTAATGAAAATGTGTCCACAGGTGTCTTTCCAAAGGAAGGGAGCAGGACTATGAAACAGATCCTGCTTTCAGATTTCCTTTTAACACATTTCCATTTAGTTCTGAACCCCGCTAATTTGCATAGGCAAGAGGATAAAAGCAGCAACAAACATCTCAGCTGGTTCTGAACTTCCCCCCACAGACAGAATTATATATCTGCTGTTCCTTTCTCTGTGTTTCTCTGAGGAAACAGACAGCACGGTGTTCGCTCGCTGCTCCTGGTTCTTTATAGTGGCATCCCAAAAAGAGGATTCCCCAAAGAACCAAGACTCAGTGGGTGGGATTTCTTTGAGGAAAAACTCTCTAGTGCTGAGCTGTTGTAGAGAAAGAGGGACTTAACCAGCAATAGAGCAATGAGATGAATTAGTGGTGAATACAATAGAGCTGGGTTAAAATTTGGACTCTATAGTCTTAGAGTCCTTTCCCTTAATGACACAGCCTTAATGACTCTGTGATTCTGTGAATTGTGGCCACACACTATTTGATATTTGGGCTGATTTTTGTGGGATGAAGCCCCCCCATCATGACGACTGCATGCTGGAGCAATGAGGAGAAGCCAAGAGGAGATGTCAACAATGTCACCAACAGCTGAGAGGAAACCAAGGAGTTATCACAGAATACCCCAAGCTGGAAGGGACCCACAAGGATCATCCAGCCCAGCTCCTGGCCCTGCACAGACACCCCAACAATCCCACCCTGTGCATCCCTGGGAGCAGTGTCCAAACTCTCCTGGAGCTCTGGCAACCTCGGGGCCGTGCCCATTCCCTGGGGAGCCTGGGCAGTGCCCAGCACCCTCTGGGGGAAGAACCTTTTCCTGATATCCAACTTAAAAGATTTCCCCCTTGATTTGCATGTAGGTGCCTGTCCTATCCTACATCTAAAGTAAATTATCTGTCCAGTAAATGGGAGACACCCTACAGCAGTAAGATGGATGTAGAAGGTGGATGTGAACAGAGGAGGATGCACAAGAAGATCAGCTCCAAAGCTGATGTGCTGCTTGGGAAAAAGGTGTATATTTTTTTCACACTGAGTTAGGAGGCACCTTTTCACCAGGTGGTGGCAACACACAGGACAACATCTAAATGCAGTAAATACAGCAACAGGGGTGGGTGGCTGTTAGGTGATCACTGCTCTTCAGGTGTTGAAATGTGAGCTCACCAGTCTGTCTAAACTGCCCTGTTTTTGAAAGCTCAGTGTATGAATGTGCATAGCAGGAAAAAAAAAAAAAGTTTTTTTGGTCTGTCAATATTTTCTTTTAATTTCATCCTTAGACCAATATACAGACAGTCATTCAGTGCTCCATTAGGTACTTTCTCCAATTTTCTATTTGAAAGGTTATTTTTTACCTTCTGACTAAAAGATTCTCTCTCTCTTTCTTTTTTTTTTTACCTGCCACAATTTGCTACTTATGACTATCCCAAAATCTTCCATAAAAAAAATATTTTTAATAAAGAAGCAAATTCACTGAACTGCACCTGCATAAAAAGGAATCCAGCTAGTGAAAAGAAAAACATGCCATTCAGAAACTGAAAATGTAAACTGCAACTGCAAATATTCTTTCTTTCTTTCTTTCTTTCNTTTCTGTCTTTCTTTCTTTCTCTCCTGAGCATTTCCACTTCTTAGCACTTTTTTCTGCTTTTCAGCTACAGCAACACAACAAGGAATCCTTTTTTTTTTTTTAATTTTTTTTTGTTGTTGTTAATTTTTTTAAAATTTCTGCTCAAAAAAGCACCACCACAATCTGATTGAACCTTGCAATGGACCCATGGCTTCAAAAAAATCCAACTCTACTATAATTTACATGAGCCCTATAACATGCAAATGCTCCCAATAATTCAATGAACTTCTGCCTTTCACCAGAATCCTTATGAACCACGTTGGTAGCAGAGTTGTTAATGAAACTGGAACTGTATAATTACAACACGCTCATCCTTGAAGATGCAGGCAAATGTGGCAGGGGAAAGGTTCTCCACTTGTGTCATTGAAATACCATTGCAAATTACCTCTGAGTTAACTACATTTAGACAGAAGTACAGGGGGAAAAAAATCTTCCTTGATAATGATAAGACAAAAATAACCATAAAAAGGAAATAAAGATGACATACTTCTTTTTCCCGTGACATACATTTTTTACATGGCTTAGGGGCTTTGCTTCCTGAGAGTTTACGTCGTTGTCAGCTGTCAGGGCCCTTCCATGCATGATTTATGTATGCATAATAAAGACATCCTGGTTGAGGGACTGATCTGTGATTTCCAACAGCTTTGAAACTAACCGCAATAAAATATACAGCACATGAATAATATAGGGTTTAGTTAAAAAAGATCACATTTTGAAAAATGGGAAGCATATTTATTTTCAGTTGCTTCATCTGCTCTTTTATTTTTTTATTTCTCCTCCCTAGGACAAATTGAATGACAGCTTTTAAGGGAGACAGGCCTAAGATTTGCAATCTCTGGAATCTTTTAAGGGATCGTTTAAGCCACCTCAGTTCAGATTCAGGACAGGCTGTGAAGGTGCTGGAGCTCGAATTTAAATGAGCTCTTCCTTAAGTGTCGCGGGACTTCCCACATGGTTTTTGCACGGAGGCTGGTGTGCTGCTCACCTATGACTTGCTGCTTTATTTGTCAGGAGTGCCATCAGCAGAGATCTGTGCAGGTACACTCACACCACACAGGGATGGGCAGAGCCATGGTAGCTCTCAGGCCATGAGTGGTGCTGAAATACATCTCACAGAGCTCATGAGCCTGCATGCTTTGCCCAGCCTACATGGCTCAGAGGTGGTTATCCCCATGCTGTTGTTGGTTGTTTGCAGCACAGGACAAATGCACTGGGCAGAGAACACTACTCAAGATCTCTCTAACTGATGACTGTGTGAAAGGAAACTTCATTTTCTAAGATGAAATCAAGATGAAGATGAAATTCCATAGGAAACCTGTGCTAAGCAGTCCCTAGTTCCCACACTCTTGTCCATCCCCATGAAATTATCTATCTTATAATGACAGAACTTCATCAGGTATCTAGGGAAATTTTACTGGTGCTGTGTTGCAGTCACATTTCAAAATTTGCCTCTGTTCAGGTTAATGAACAGAAATGCAGGATTAGATCGTGCTTAATGACAACAAGGGCATGACAAAGGTGCAAAACCCTTCAGGAGTTGCCTCCAAATGTACATTAAAGTTCTCATTTGGCTCTGCAAGTAGTGAAGGCAGACAGAGGTTCTTCATAGCCTCAGAACCTATTTTAATTACCCCCTCCCTGGGTAATTATTAACAGGGGAGGAGAGAACTGCCTGAGAGCGTGAATGCTAATGGGTTCCCCTGAGATCTGGAGTCCAGAACATCAAGGAACAAATGATGGGCTAACAGCCTCTCCAACAAGTTGCTGCTGGCTTGGAGGTGGGATGCTGCACTTGAGATGCCCGTGATATTCCTTGATGACTTGAGGACTAAACCACGTCTTTATAAAAGCAAAGCTGTTCTTGTACTGAAATATTCAATGGGAAGGGAAACTGTGTTGCTAAAACTTGGGCTTTTGACACAGTCAAATGCTGTCAGAGCAAATAATGGTAGGAAGGTGGAAAGAGGATCTGAAGGATGTGAGAGCTGTGTCTTCACCACTGGTTAAGGTGTTGCTTTTTAATAACAGCTGTACAAGTTATCTGTTAGGTGGAGGGAGGTCTCATGACAAACCAGACAAGGGAAACTGGTTCATATTTGTGCCATGTCAAGGGCATGACAAGGTTTGTGAAAAAAATAAATACCCAGACACTTGTGGGACTAAAGGTGAATCCATACTATAAAAAAAGTCAGGTCCTGAGGTGTTTTCTCAGGTCTAGCACATCAGGTATTACATCATTAACTGAAGTTACTATCCAAAATCATGCACCTACCTATTAGGTGGCCCAAGTGTCAGACAAAATTCGCCTTTGAATGAGCTGTGATGAGCAGGCATTGTGTTAAAAATAATGTCTTTATTGTTTTATTTGTTTTTGAAACCTTTAAACACCAGTTCTGCTGTGCTAGGAGGGAATTTAACACATAACTTCCAGGGCAGAGGATGGAGTCAGAAGTAATTCTACACTTTCTCTGGTGTTTTTCCCTGAGGTCCTCCTCCCATCAGAAAACAGTCTGAGGAAAAGTCTTTGCATGGAGATAGCATTGGAATATAAAAACGTTATTTCTTTGGTAGCTAGCTTGATCTGAAAGTAACTAAAATTATATTTAACATTTGTTGGTTTTGCCACATTTTATGCATTGTTTTCCCAAGGCTCTTCTTTTTAACCTTTCCCAACTCACCAGTTAGAGTAAGAGCTGGCTGGTATTCATCCCAGCTAAACCCAACCCTCGAGCCACCTGGTGAGACCCCCATTATTGCCATTCAGCCTGTTTCCCACTGTTGGACCTTCTGGAGAACCCCATGGAGCCAGAGGAAAACTCAAGGCAGTATTTGGGAGCCGGTTGCTCCCTGGTCACTAGAGAGGACTATTGGATTATTCAGAGGTACATAGAAACAGAGGAGTGATGTGATGACAGGTGGGCACATGAGCTACCCCAGATTGGTGTCTAGGCATGCTTATCGCCATAGGGACCACATCTTTTTCTCCTCCACATTCCACACAGCGGGGGTGGTTTGGGTTCTCCCCTGTAATCAAGCTGTTGGGGGTGTTTGTAAGACAATTATTTCTAGTGAGATATTTGAGAGAATGCTTTGATAGGCTGCCTGGAGCAGGGCTGATAAGACATATACCTTTTATGAACAAGTAAAACCTGGTGCTTTATTTTCTAGAAGCTGTCTGTGTATGGGCTCTTTGGATGTTGGTATGGGGAGAAACCAAACTGCCTCTGGAAACATCACTGGCATCTTGGCTAGTTAGTGCCCTGGGGTTAATGAATTTGCCCTGATCACCAGATTCCCTGGGCTGTTGGGCTTTAGGTTCATGAAGCTGAGGTGCTGGCATGGTGGAGACATGGCTCTGGTTGTGGACAGGGTAAAAATCTTGATCGTCTCTTCCAGCTCTGGATATGGTGTGGGCCTGTGAAGTGCTGGAATCTGGCAGCATGTACATGTCTGTGTGCACACAGAGGGGTGGCAGTGGTGAGGGCTCATGTTCTCAGTAGGATCATGCTGCCATGGTCCCCACCACAAGTCACACAACACCAATTTAGGCAATTCTGCTTCCCCTGTGCTGCTGCTCTCCATAACAAAGGCACAGCCCTGCTGCCTTCTCCCCCTCTGCCTTCTGCAGCTGTCACCACCTCATGCCAAGAGTTCAACATTAGGAGTGTTTTGAGCTAAAAAGTCTTGCTCAGATAATCATGCTTATATCAACTGAAAGGCTTTCAAAGCATTCTAGCTTAGCCAAAATATGTGGTACACCCCACGAGTCCAATTATCCCCCTTATAGTCATCTACGAAGAGTTGTTTTTTTCAAACCAAGCTTTTCCACTATAATTTTCTTCCATTCTTGTTTCAGCTCTCTAAACATTAACCACCATGACCTACTGCATAAACCCAAACCATATTAAACAGCTTAGGTTTATAGCCAAATCCTAACACTCTATTTGGGAAATGGCTACAGTGCTTGGCTGTTTCTATAGTTCTGTGGTTTGGGGGTTTTTTTGGACAAAGTCACAATCTTTACTTGACTGAAATATTCTGAATGTGTTTAACACCACACTGCTAAAGCAAAACACGTACATGGATCCAATCCATTTGTTTAAGAACGGTACAAATATTAAGACAAACATAAACCCCAAACCTATCTGCAGCATAGGTCTAAAACCTGTAAAAGGAACTGACGATATTTTGTGATCTAGCTTACATATATGTGTGTATTTATGTCAGAACACAGGAAATGGCCTCCACCTTTCAATTTACTTGTGGCTCAACATAATCATATGTTTTCCCATGTTTAAGAACCCACTGCTCCTAACAGAGCTGCCAGCAAGCTGATGTACTAAAGAACACTTCTGAATATCATGGTGTCATGGTTTTAGTTTTCAAAGGAAAAGGCAATAGAAGGTGAGGAGGGGGAAAAGCCTCATAGGGTGATATAAACATAAAGATAAAGAGAAGGTCTGAAAATGTAGACAAATCATCATCAACCAGGGGCATTCTAAGCAGAGTCTCCACAGAACCATACCTGTGCTTGGGGATATGGGATGTTTTCATTAGTAATCCAGGATTAGATTTAAAATCACTGCTGATGGAATTTGCAGCTGATGAAGATTGGTAGAAGTATAAATAACTGCAGGGTCCATGTAAGGGAGATCACTGAAGTTCAGCTTATTTGGGCAAAACATGTTTTAACAGAGTCAAAGGCAATGCAGACCATGCAGGAATGCAGAATGCATATTCTGTTACTATCAAACAGTTATGAAATTTCATACGTGGGAAAGGGGCAACCTTCCTGCAGGGCAAGGAATGTGAGGGATGCCTATATGGGACAGGTCATGGTGGATGAGTAACTCAACCTGAGCTCCATGCCTTGCTGAGACTCTCAGCATTCCTCATTTTTCCAGGGCATGTAGAGGTCCCTGAGTGGAGAGGGATGATTGGTGTGATGGCAGGAGGAATGTGCCAGCAGAGGTGGCTGACCTTGGTCTGAGGGTCCAGCGCCTCATCCACTGCTCTGTTGTGTAAAGCCTGTTGTGTCCTGGACAAAAACTGGGAAATGAGAACTAGGAAGCTCAAGCCAAAGTAATCATGCCTTCACAGCAATACATTGTGGAAGTATTTTAATTAAAATCTTGACTAAATGATACAGTCAGTGAGCTAGGAACATGATATAAATATGACGCATTGAATTCCTAAATGGGTGAGTATGAATGATATTTCTTAGAAGACACAGATGACGCAGTGTACAAAGAATTAAAGTCACTGCTGTAGGTGATGCTAAGGTGCTGAGCCTGTTTGGAGTTTCTACCTGTGATCTAAAGACCAAATAGTCAGCAAAGATCTTGGAGCAGACATGAACGTCTCTGAACATGAGCTTAGGGCAGGAGGACTCCGCTAAGAGCTGAGCATTATTCTATATCTAGATAAGTCATCACTCTGCACATTTATGCAAGATCCTAATTAACCCCATGTTTTTGACACATCCAACTTCTGAATTCTGTCCATCTCTTTTTCTCTTACTGGCTTTAGTCAGATAAACTTACCTGAAAGCACAGTCCCCAATAATACAGAAAAAAATGTTCCTACTCCTATGGCTATTAGTCTGCAGAGTCAAGATGCATTTACAGCTATAGATCTATAACATCTACATGTTCTAAGTACTGTACAAACACTGTAAATACTGTTCTTCAGGGCTTTTAATGTTAAAAGTAATGGCTCTTTCTTATGTGCATATTATCCCTTCAATAGAATGTTATTGCAGCCCTACACCTGTGTGCAAATCCAGTGTGAGTAAAATGGCAATTCTGTATGCATTCCAGTTTGCTTTCTATTAAGAATGCAAAAAAAGTTGTTTTTGGTTTTTTTTTAAGGAGAAATCTCAGAAAAGCAGCAGGAGAATAAAAGGGCAGGAGAATAAAATCCCAAGGATGAGACACCTTTCAGACTCAAATGGACAAGGAGAAGATGGAGAGGTAATTTGACTATTGGGAAAATATTTGTGTGGAGAGAAGAACCCATTTAGAAGAGGCTTCTTTCATCAGACAGAGAAGGAACAGTGTGATTTAGAGTGAGGAAGATTACAAGCCAGAACAAACTGCTAGGGAAAGCAGCATGCTCTCTATTTCACCCTTCCTTTAAATCAAGGCTGAATCTCTCTCTGGAAGAGAATTTTCACAGGGCATCAATTACTGGAATCAATCTCAGGAACAGTTGAGTGAAACTTAATAACCTGTGACATAGGTGCTCTAAGCAAGATGATCCTTTGGCCCCAAACTCCTCACATCTTAGGAATGAGGAAGAGCAGAGCTCTACATAGCAATGGGAACAGAACCAGGGAATAAACGTAGGAGGGGTAGAGCAATGACGTCCAAGCAGTCAGGATGAGCAGTGCCTTATCATTCACTTTTTACACCTAGATATCAGCTGGATGTTAAGTGGATGTTTTGGGACCACGGGGGTGGCATGGAGCCTTTGTACATGGAGCAGGTGCACGTAAACATCTCTGCTTTACCAAGCTCCTTTGATGATCTCTCCTTTCCACACCCGTGGCTCTGGAATGTGCTCTGTCCAAAGAGAGATTACATTAAGCAAGGACAAGATTCTGTGCAGGTACACTGGGATTCCCTTTCAGCTCAGCTGATATCCTGCCATGTTTTTGCCAATCAGGATATGGAATTTCAGGAGTGGAAGCTATTTCACCAAGCCTTCTCCCTGCTCATGGTTTACTGCAAATATTAATGGTTTATGATGTGGATGTTTTATTGCTGAATTTTCTGCTGGGCTGTTACTCGATTTCAGTAATGAATTCCAGCCTGCTTATTTATTTATTTATTTATTTATTTATTTATTTGCCCACTCACTTATTTTAAGCAGACCTAACAGGTTTCACAAGAATTATGTGTCATAGGGAGGTGTCTCAGCTAATTCGAAGAAGCAAATTGCAAGAGCTGTAAACCTCAGCATGTGAATTAAATTTTATAAGAGAGGCACAAAACGCAGTATGTTCTCATCATAGTGGAGTACTGTACTGAGACAAAGGGCTGCTGCACCAGGGAGTGATCAAGTCCCACCCAATCCCTAGCAAAAAAATCTGATTTGTTCCAAAGCAGGGAAATCCTTTCTCGTCTGCAGCTGACTGGGAGTATCACATATCCCTGAAATGAATGTTGCAATCAAAATCACAAGATGCTTCCCTTACACTTTAAAATATACCCTGAATACTTTTCAATCCCAGATCTTCCTCTGGAAAATAAAGTTTGTGACGTGACCTCAAAACTGTCAATAATTAGGAGAGGGATATCCCCTGCCAGCCTACTAGATAAATTTTTAGAAAAAGCATATCCTTCTTTGACCTGAATATTGATGAATATTGTTTTGGCTGAGTTAATTTCCTATCTGAAAGTGAGTGCTTCATTATTGCTCATGCTTATTTCTCATTGGAATAACTTTCCTACCTCCTTAGATATGAGTGGGTTAATGTTTAAATGCTGGATGTCCTGCAGAATAAAGTCTTATATGAAATGCTAAACCATCTTTGTCACTTGGAACCTCTCTGAATTTCATAATTAAAAAGGGAGGATAGGAAAACAGAAGAGAAGAGACCAGAGAAGTCGCAATCTCCAGTTTTGTTTTTTTTTTTAATTCTTCGTTGCAAAGGACCAAATATTCCTGCACTAGTGCAATTTTTTGGTAAGAGAAAACACTGTTGATATTTTTCTGAGCATATTTGTCATTTTTCCTTGTGAGATGAAGGTCAAACACTGTGCAGGCAACATTCCTTCTCCACCCATCACCAGACACTGAGTTCCCAGGCACATCTCTTCTTCCAGAAATGACTCCTCAGAGCTCAAGCCTGGAGACCAAACCCTGCTAAAGCTCGAATGCTCCAGCTTTTCCTGGACATGGAGCTTTGTGTAACCCAAACCTTACACCTCTGTAGTATGATTTCCCTGCCAGCACTTCCTCACACACTAAAAGGGCTGGGAATGACAGCACCACCTCCTAAAACATGTCATGTTGTCTTTCTTGACACACACTGCATGTTCCTTGCTTGTACAAGTGAGCATTTGTCCTGGTTTCCCAAAGCAGGAGCAGAAGCCTCCAGTATTGTCCTTCTGACATTGACCAATGCTAGATAACTACCAGATGGTTAAAAAAAATCTTTACCAACCTTGGAGGCACTGATGTGGTACGGTACCAGCTGACACCAGCTGTTGATTCCCTAAACCTTGCAATTTTTATTTTCCTTAATGTACATCAGCTGCACAGCTTACTGTCACACAACATTTACAACTGTCTAATCTCTGTATTCTCCTTCAAATCAGGAATTTGTCTCAATAAAAATCTATGATTCGGCAAATAAATTACATCACATATTAGGATATTTGTGTTGATCCTTTACAATGCAGTCACAGAAGTTCTCAGAGGGCTACATAATGTGCTGATGAACAAATTCACTTAGAAGTATCATTCCTGTATACATATTTGTGAAATGTATTTTATTTACTTAGCTAAATCAGGAAAAAATAATCGTACATTGTAATTTTTTTAATCTTTAGAAGCTGTATAATATATGCCAAATCAAACACGTAACTTATCCATCTTTAATAGCGTTCTTTGTGCCACATAACTGAACAGCAGCTGCTTTGTCAAGTGACCAAGAAATTAGACTTTGGCAAAACAGGGGTTTTCATCAGCATATGACCTTAAGATAACATTTACATTTCAGGGGATGCTGTTCCAGTCAGAACAGAACTGCAGGGCAAATTCACATCTCTGAATACTCGTGGAGGCATCTGACAGAAAAGCTAATAAACGCGCGAGATTAGTACAGTTTTATTTTCCATAAATCTGGGACATGTTCAGCAATGTCAAACGGGTTCTTGTGCCTTTAAACGAATAAATAAACCCAAGCTTGCTCTGAAGCTCAGAAGTGAGGTGGAATTAATTTAGCTCATTACCATTTAAATGATAGATGGACAGGGTAAACTCTTTTCTTTTGAGGCAGGGGATGGACAATAAGGAGAGGAAAGCAGTGGTATTACATAAATTTGGGCTCCCAGGCTTAGGTGATTGGACTCAGATGTTTCAGAGGAAATTATTTGCTCCAAAAGGGCTCTTTGGTTACTTACAGGTATAGCAATCATATTTAAAATGTTTTTACTCACAGGCAGGCTCCTATATCTTCAGTCACATAGGATTTACCAGAGGGTTTATCCTTGGGCTGCTCTGTTGAGTGCAGAGAATTCAGGTGGGTGTTTCAGAGAGTTAGGCTGCCAAGACATACAGAGGAAAAGGCAACATGTTTAGAGGAGAAATATTTTGCTTTTGCCATTCTGGCTATAATTTATTTCCAGCCTTTCCAGTAGGTCATTATTTGCCTCTCCTAACCTGAAGAGAAATTGAAGAGGAGAGAGGGAACAGGTAGGTTTTTTGTTTGTTCATTTATACTGTGAGAAAAGGAGGTACCCGGGTAGCTGAAAATGAGAAAGTAAGATCTTCATGCTTAGCCTAGAATGTGTAAGAAAGAAACATTTCAGTATTCTGAAAATTAACTCAGTCGTCTGTTAGCCAAGTTCCATTGAAAAGAAGGAATAAAATAGTAACACATTTGTTTTAGTCTTATTTAAAAGAGATAGAAAGGGACCCCAAAACAGATGAGACAATTGATTTCATGTGTGACACTTATGATGCAAAATCAAAGATGAATTTCTTTTCTTTCTGGTTTCCTTGTAACCTTGAAGCTTGATGTAAACTTTCCAAAAGTTTTTGGAGCACCCACAGGTCTCTTCTCACAGTTTCCAGGGAGCTAACAGCTCCAGAGTCCATAAAACTCTTCATAATAATGCCTCTTCCTAACAAAAGAGCTCTTTAATAAATGGTCCCACGCGTGGCTTTTCTCAACCTAGTTGGTGCTAGTGGCCTCCTGAGTGGTGACAAACCTTTCATCATCCATGTATTTTCTAATTTTTCACATTTGAAACCTGATTTCTGCCTCAATCTGTTTTTTTTTTGTTGTTGTTGTTGTTTTTTGGGGGTTTTCTTTGTTTGTTTGGATTTTTTGTTTTGTTTTGCTTTGTTTTTCTTTTTTTTTTTTTTTTGTGCTTACCTCCTTCTTTCTGGCCATTTCACATCCCTCCTGCATTTCAAACCTCACCCAGGATGAAGATGAATATGGCCTGGGATACTCAGGGAGAGCACAACCTCTCCTATTTCCTGGATTTCCCTTCAGCTGGGAAAAATGCAAATAAGACGTTGAGGGTTTACTTCCTGTCCAGGAACAACTCTTGCACCACAATAACTTACAAACTGAAAATACAGTAGATACAACCTGCCACATAATCCTGGAAAGTGTCCCATAATCCTGGAAATCCATGGACCTCTGCCTTGAAATATATAGAATCCAAGCCCATGAGTGATGCTCTGCTCACTCACACACTTATTTTGAGCCCAAAACTGTGACAACCATTTGTGGCTTGTGATAGTGGGAGCCCCAGCTCTGGGACTACAAACATGGTTTTAGCCTTATTTTTACTATTTATGAGGAATCCAAAGCTTTCTCATTTTAGACATGAGAGTACAAGAAACCTTAAGAAAAGTCAGAAAGGTGGAAGGGGCAAGTAGGATAGAAAAAACAGTAGGATGATCCTTAATTGCCTTATTTTGGTGAGACAGATAGTGACAACACGAGCAGTAAGCTGGAATTTGGGTGAAAAAAGAAGATTGAATACCAGGGACTGCTATGTGAACAGATTGGTAGCACTGGTGGATCTTCACCAGTGATTATGGGGAATTAGATACAAAAAGGGCACTAAGGCAGAATCCCTGGTTCTCCCTAGCAGTATTTGGAGTAGACTGGGTGTGTCATCTTGGGAGAGTGTTGTGTTTGACACCCAGCCCAGGAGGAGGACCAGAGCAGGAAGGGCTGCAGGGTTGGGTGGTTGGTGGTGCTTGTCTGGATGGTTCTGCAGAGAGAAACATGACAGGGAATTATAGGGATGGTGGACATGGGTGTATTTTTCTCATAAATAATTCTAAAAATAAAATAATCCGGTGTGATTTTTCATTGTCTCAGGGGTGGCCTGTGACAGTCACCTGCTGCAGAAGAGTGCACCCCAAATGTCTCCAAACTGAGTCCCTGTTTCCTGAGTTCCCCTTTACAACATTAAGGGAACTCCAACAAGGTCACTTTCTCCAAAGGGCTCTAAGGGCATTTTTTCCCTCTTTCTTGGCCTGGAACAGATGGAATTTTTTAACACAAACAATACACAGTGCCAACTGCATTGCCTCTGGAAGGGCTTTGGTGGGTGAGGTTGGGATTTCCACTGACGAAGGAAGTTTTCTGAGAGGAGCTAGTTGATGGGAAAGTTTGTAAGTGGCTTGGCTTTTTGTTGTTCTGATCTGCTGGCATTTCCTCTCTTACTTCTCCCCACAATTTAGGAGTCTACAGCAATACTTAGGAATACTTAAAAGACACATAAATAAAATGAGATGAAAAAAAAGTGTTAATAATATATTCAAGGATTGGAGGAGACGGAAGGGAAGACAAACTGAAGGGTCTTTTGCTTCTACATCACCACAGAATGAAAACATCTGTTTCCAGTTGACTCACATTCCTAAAGACGTACTAGCCCTTGATCAAACCCATCTAGTAGATCTTGCCTGAGCTGGGGAGTTTATATCAGCATTATATACCTGGCTCATGGGCAGCCTTCAGTGGCCAGGTAGCTAACAGAGCTGAGGTATTTGCTTTTCTTCATTTTGTTTTGAGGAGCTAGGCTGCACTTGCAAACAATGAATTACATTTCTGCACTGTTGGCAATTGCAATAGTTCTCATGGATGCCTCATTGCTCTGGGCTTGGACCTCAGCCACAGTGCTATTGCCTCTGTGCCCACCTTTCAATTGCTGTTCATCCACCATCCATCCATCCATCCATCCATCCATCCATCCATCCATCCATCCATCCATCCATCCATCCCTCTGATTCCCTGGCAGAGCAGCCTGGAGCGAGGCAGGCATGCTGCACTCCGCTGTGCTGCAAGCGTCTTTATTTTTGTTGGCTGGGGAAAAGCTGCTGGTCTCAGTTTCTTTTAAAATATTTTGTGCTAAAGAGAGGAAAGGAAGCTGAGTTGCAGAGCCTGGGGGCTCCATTCACTGCTAAGCTTAACTTCTTCAGGTCAGCTGCCAACAGCTACCAACACTGTGTCTTCCAGCATCTGGTGTTGGAGGGTGATTTGGTAAAGCCCTCCACCACGTGCCTCCCTCTAAGCCCACGAGGCATCCTCCTGATTTCAGTGAGACTATTCAAATCACTCACCAGCCTCAGCTGTAAAAGGAGGTGGCAAATGGAAACAAAATGAAATATAGAGGTGTTTTCCTTTTTATACGTTGCCCACAGGAGGAATGACTTTGTTGATGCTGACAGGTCCTGCAGCCACAATATAATTCCTTAAAAATATATATCATTAAAACCCCTCTTGTTTAGTTTCTGAGGAATGAACAAATGGGTTTTCAGGCAAAAGTTTAAAATTTGCTCCCTCATATTTGCCATGGACCACACTCAGACTAGGATTACTCTAAGCAGCATGTGGAAGGTGTAATTGAATAGCATATTACAAGCTGAGGTCTGGCAATGTTTTTCAATTTAACTTGGGCAAAAAGCACTGTTTTCTCAGGCCAGCAGAGCAGTATCTCATCACCTTTCCCTGCACCCAGCACATATCCACAGGTGGATCAAATGGAGCCTACTTCCAGGAAAGAATTCAAACTTCTATCCTGGGCAGAAACTGAAATGTCTTCATTGCTTTCCTAGCATATTCTCTGTGTAAACCCATACTTAAACTCTGAGCATGCTGTTGGACTGTAATAGTTGGAAAGACCTTCATACAAAAGTGCAGTTTTAAGGTCAGTCATCAGATCCCAAACATTGCAGATGGTGTGCTGGTGGCTGGACGTCATTTGGACAGATCCATATTCTCCTTTGGCCCTCAGAAACATCCTTGCTCCCTGGCATGGCAAACTGCTTCCACAGCTTAGCGTGCTTAGGAGAGAAAATGTGGCAGGGTAAGGAAAAACAGGGAAGCCACCCCAGGGCAGTCCAATTATCCTGAAGACAGCCTTGCACAGGTTGTGCTTCTTTTGCCAGCCTGGGAAAGACTCCCACCTTTTCTACAGGATGGGGTCTATGTATGCAGTGCTGGCACAGAGGGGGTGACATTCCAGAAATGTTGCCTAGTTCATGGTGGTGTGCTTATCTGCTCTTCACCACCGTAACCCTGGGGCTGTGACAAACAGAAACTGCTGCAGTACTGATGTTACAGGGTTTGCTTTCTTTTCAGTAAAAAAAAACAGCCTGTAATGTGTGGACCTGGAACCTCCTCTGACATTCACAACTCCCTTCCTAGAGAGGATATGGGTTCTGTATCCCAGATTGCATGGGTCTTCTGCTGGGGGCCTGGGGAGCACCCCTTGGTTTTCTCATTCTGGTGAGAGTTTGAGAGCAGAGAAATAAGAGGGGAAAGGTCTTCTGAAAGACTCAAATCTGATCTGGAAGTGACTGAGACCTGTTAAGCACAGACCCATTTTTAGACCTCTGCTCTATAAATATAGTTCTTGCCACCAGCACCTGCTCTACCAATAAAGTATCATCTGTGATATGTCACTCATGGCATTCAGTGTCACACAGAAAAACAGGCCAAGTGTTTGCTGAGATGAGTGTGTTCTCTACAGGGAGGAATATAGCTACAGATCATATGACCTGGATAATATTTGACAGGATTATGCCTTTATACATGTTTGCTCAGCTCACCTTATGCACTGAAGTTCCCCCAGTTTGGAGCCACAGGACATGACTGTAACCTGAGTATTATTTATGTTGGCAACTAAAAGATAGATCATGGGTGAGGAAAGAGAAGAAGAAGTAATACTAGTGAAAGGATTTGGGTGTTATGTCTTTAGCATCAAACATCTCAATAGTAATATGAGACTGCACTGACCTGAACACAGTGGAGAGATTCTGTCTCAGAAGCTTTATTTTCCATAAAGATCTTGATTTTCAGAGGTCATGCATATTTTTATACATTTTTGTGGCTCAAAATTGCTCTTTGCTGTATGACAGCTGCAGTTTCACAGCTGCACTTTCCATGAGTGATGGAAGGATTTCCTCCAGGAGAGGAGAGAGGCAGCAGAATTTGGATGTCCATATCTAGAAAGTCACACAACTGCATGGAAGGGACAAGTGCTTAGCCCTGCAACCCACTCACCTCTTTCCATTCCCAAGTGGAAAGAGAACTAGCCTTACATCCTAAGGTTTCAGATTGCCTGGGGCAGGTTTGGTATTTCAGTCAGACTTTGACCATTGCCTGTCCCACCTCGACTGAGATATGCCAGAGGGAGGCAGCTCTGGCTCAGGGTGGGGATCCCAGCATCTGCCTGGAAACTCTTGTGTAGAGATTTTGGGCTCCTGTGCTGCAGTCACTACAGGTGTTTACACTGAATCTGAATCCTGCAGGAAATGGAGGGCACGAGCACATGGAGGAGGTGGTGTAGCTGAAAACTCAGTTGCTGAAATCACCTCCTGGCCATGTCATCATCACTGACCCCACTCAGCCACTTGCTGGACATGGGAGTATTAAGGGTACTGCTTTCTATTCCCAGCACTCATAAAGTACAATTGTGGCTCTTGCTGTTTTTTGAAACATTTCAGCTTAGCTACTGAGCTGTGGGCACACAGCCTCCTTTTGCTGTCCTCCATCCCCTTACCAAGCACCTGCAGTGGCTTTCAGCACGCATTCATTGTCTGCCTTTTGATTGCTGCATATATGTTCAAATTGTTATTTCCCAGCAGATGTATCACATGAAGGTACTGAATTCCCACCCTTCCCTTCCCTCCCCTCTCTCAGAGCTCTGACTCTGGTCTCACAAAAAGCACCAGTTTTATTGTAACAGAGCTCAGCATTTAAGCCCCATTCTCAGATTTGTCTGTCTTAAAACAGAAGAATGTTATAAATACTGGCGAAGGCAAAGCAGCGAGCGCAACCTCCAAATCTCTCTTGCTCAGATCAGATGTAGCCTTCCTGCTGTAATCATCCCTCTCTCCCCCTCCTTCCCCTCCCTTCTCTCTCTTTTTGGAGATGTGTTTCTCTCTGACTGTGATTCTGCAGTGGCAGAAAGGGGTCAATCTATCTGTAAAAGATGGACTCAGCCAAGCTTTTCTAGCTCTTTCCTGCTGATGGCAATTATCCGGAGGTTGGCAGCGGTCCCAGAAACCTGCAGTTCCTGCAGTCCTGCTGCTGTGAGCCTGCTCCACAAAGCCAGCATCCTAAGAGGATCACTTGGTGTGATGCCCAGGAAATGACAAACAGAAAAGGTCACACGTACTCCAAAAAGATATACTGCTCGGCAAATTTAATTGACATTGTGCAGCTTTTAAAAACGTCCCTGCAGACATTCCAGCATTTAACAGATGCAAGCAAGGAACAGAAAAATAACAGGGCTTTAGAGAAAGGGCAGAAAAAATACATTCTGTCCCCCCAAAAGGATTATTTTCATACCCCAGTAATATCCTTTCACATGGTCTATTGGATCAGGATAATTTTTTGTTACCCCTGACCTGACAAGTGAAATCTGCCATCCCTTCCTTCCCTCACACACACACTGCTGCTTTTTAAATCATTGAGCTTTCATTTCACAGGGTAACTGTCCTTTTTTCTTTTTCCTTGCATGTTAGTCTGTTAAAATTTTGTACAGGGAAACAGCTCCCTGTCAAGGCCAGGGCTGTGCTGTGTGGAGGGTCACCATTCTGTCCTGTGTTATCTAGCCAGAGGAGAAAAATGCTGTCTGCATCAATAGGCTTTTTTCTTTAACAAAGAGTAACAGGAGATTTGTGGAAATTTAAGAAGGTGTCTGATATCTAATTTGCAAGAAGTGGTGGGAAAGCAGGAGTGGCCAGAGTGAATTTAGGATGAAGGCAGATGGTCCTGGTTCAGCAGGGACTACACTCAGTAAGGGCTCAGCTCTTCTTTTTTTTTCATTATTTATTTCAGCCTCCTTTTGCTGAAAACAAATTTGAAATCAACTGGATTTTGTGGCTTTGCTTTCAATGCTCCCCAATTAGATGGAAAAGAGTGGGTAAAAAAAAAAGAAAATAAGCAATATGATTACTGATGATGAAGCAGATGTGACACAGCAGATCTGGATGCTTGTTCCATTTACACCCATGCAATCTGGGATGAAAGACATCCTCCCTTCATAGCAGTCACCATGGTTCAGATGGCCAGGATAGTAAAGAAGCAAGGTTTGAGCCTATGGAGAACTTCATCTCCTCACATATGGATCCCAGTAATCATGTCAGCTGAACTGCTACGGAGAGAAGTGGTAGATGCTTCCAAAGATTTCATGAGCTGTTTATCCATATAAAGGCTGCCCACTTTCAGAGTGCATTGGTCTAAACACTTCAGGACTGTACAAAGCAAGCAGAAATGTCTCTGTGGATTTTTCTCTGGTTACCACATTTAAGAAGAATTAACTACTGTGTCTAAACTGTGGTTGTGCATATAGGTAGCATCTGTGGAAGCCCATCACTTATTTGTTTGGATATGACACGAGCAATCTTAAAATTTTAGCACAGAATCAGTGGAATAAATATTTTTTTGCAGAGCAGAGTTTACAGAGCATAACAACAGTACAGCAGCAGCCTGTAGAAAAAAGGGAAGGGAAGAAGGACAATGCAAATAAAATTTGCTTTGAAATGTTGATTTTGAATAATTAAGCATACAGCTGTAAATGACAAAATACCCCCTGAACAACACCTTGCTCTATCAGTCCTTGAAGGTGGGGAAACATGCTTTGAATTTCTTTGCAGCAGACTAAATAACCCCAACATTGTGGTGACTGGTGGGACCAGAGCCCAACAGACTTCCAGTCCAGCCCTGTGTTAAAGAGCAGGTCACACTAGAATAGAGGGGACTAGATAGTGACAGATCCATTTCAAGGCAACTTTCAGTGTATGCCTACTTCAAAAGAAGAGCCCATTGGGAAGAAAACATGGCATTTGACTTCCTTGGCATGGAGGTGGAAAAATCCACATTCTGAAGTAAAGCTGAATCTCATCGTTTAAGGAAAGGCTAAAACACAGGTGTGAGGCAATTTTTCAGGGCTTTACTCTTTGTAATTCTGAACAGGACTTGTCCATCCTTCATCTACCTCAATGCCAGGGCAAGTTGTCAAAAGTCACAGTTATAAACCTCATGTCAGTTCCTACCCCAAGCCATCCAGAGCTGGAGAAACATTAGCCCTTCCTTTAAAACATCCTTTGGTATTAGTGCAACCCCAAAATAGTTTTCATCTCTGACAAAGTCTCTTTTGGTTCAAATGCTCTGACTGTCAAGAAGTGTGTGAACTAATAAAGCTTCAGTTTACACAGCATTATAATAGGATTTTGGCTTCCTCATGGACCAGGCAGCTCCAGTCTGAGAACCTGCTATCAGAAATAGTTAACTTTCCAACAGGCATTGTTTCCAATAAAGGGGTTTTGTTCTTGACAAAACCAGCGTATATTAAGTGACTCATAGCTGTGTAATATTATTGCCTGGTTTCATAACACACTCTCCTGTTACACTGGACTTCACAGAAGCAGCACAATAAAATTCAGAAGTTGATCTCCTCTGTACTGCAGACTTCTGTTGACACAATTATATTGGTCAGGAGAGGCAAGAGGTGAGATCTCTGGCTGTAGAGCAACAATCAAGAAAAGCCTGATTGTAAAAAATGTCACAGAAGCCAAACCTGAGCTTTTAACATATCACTGCTTTTGCTTCAGGATGTGGGGCAGAAGATGAAAGATATACTTTGCCTCTCCAAATTACTTAAACCTTCTAGTTCTGTCTTTTCAGGGGGCAAAAATCTGTAAGGCACCTTGATATTTGAAACACAAAATGTTTTATGAGTTAGAGCCTGATTTAGGTCTTCTCTCTCAAAAACCCAAAAGCTCCAATCATTTAGACCACAGGAAACTTGCCAGCTGTGGAAATACTAAGGCTTTTACTGCACGCAAGCGAGCTGTTCTGACTCCATCTGTTAAAATGGTAAATTTTTGCATAGGCTGGTTTTGACTGATACCCAGTCCTGAATACTTTGTGAGGCAGTTGCACATGCAAGCCTGATGAAAACTATTCAGCTCTTGCCAGCTCTGTAAGGTGACCAGTTCATTAGAGGAAGGTGACAGGGTGGGTCTTCATGACTTATCCGCAGAGACAAAATTTGTAAACCTCTGCCTTGTTTTGTCGCCAAAAATGTTATTAAAACCAAGAAGATGTTTAAGCTTTTCTGGTCATCTATAGAAAATAGGTGAAACGGCTGAAGGGAGGGCATATACCTTCCAATGAAATTACTTTAATTTATGGACTTCTAATATTCTGCAATTCAACGTTGGATTGATCTTACAAATCTTGCCATTAGATTCCCCTGTTTTCACTTCTTATAGCTAATAAGTGTTTGGAAATCTTAGTAGACTAAAACTTCAGGAAACAGAAAATTTCTTTTGAAGCCACTCCTTTCTTCTCATAGAACATTTAGAACTAAAACAACAAAATAAAAATTCTAGGAATAAACCCCTGTGGTGTGTCAGTGTGAAATATCATCAGTGGGAACTCAAAGGCTGTGTAGTCTCAGGAGAAACAAGAGAACAAAATTAATTAAAGCTTCTTATTTTAATTGCAAAATTGTATCATTTTAAAATTCAATCTCTAGTAGGAAAAAACATCACGAACTGGATTATGGCCAAGTATGATGGATATTTCTTGCTGTTACACAACAGTTTAGGAGGAAATTGTGGAATCTTGCAGTAATTTCATGGAAGGGACCTCTGGAGGTCACCTCACCCAGCCCTACCCTCAGAATAGGACATTCTGCACTGTTCTGTTTCCAATCAAAACTGTGCAGAAAGCAGTCAAGGAAGGAGGTCCTGACTAGCCAGGGGAGCAGCTCTGGTGCCCACCCAATTGTCAGTGAAGCACTCCAGTGCCAGGCACAGAGGTGCTCCCCAAACTGGGGGAACATCAGGGGAGCAGAGGGAGCTGCCAGGAGCCAGCAGCTCCTGGAGCTGATGGGTCCCAATGCCAGGAGTGGTGAAGTCCAAGCTTCCCTCCCCTATAAAAGAAGCCCCCAGGGAGCACTGGGGACGAGGAGCACTGCCAGCTGTGCAGGATGAACAGCACACAGCGTGGCAGCCAGGACAAGCCTACACGAAGCCCTAAGGATGCACATGCCAAAAAAATGAGCCTGCAGGGAAAAAAATTGTCCTTGCTGAACAGAGAGCTTTGGCTGGAAATTATTGAAAAAAAAGGGTGTTATTGACCTTAGGAAGAAGGGACAAACAATTCAGGAGAACTATAAAAATGTTGTGAGGTTATACAGGAAGAAAATTAAAATGACCAAGGCTCAACTAGAATTTAATCTGGCCACTGTCATAAAGGACAACAAAAAATGTTTTTGCAAATACATCAGCAATTGAAGGAGGGCAAAGGAGAATTTCCATCCTTTATTGGATGGGCCAAGGGCATCCTGGCTTGTATCAGCCATGGAGTGTCCAGCTGGCCCAGGGCAGTGCTGTCCCCTGTGCTGACACTGCTGGGACACCTCCAGTGCTGGGGACAGCTCTGGGCCCCTCAGGACAAGAGAGACACCGAGGGGCTGGAGTGTGTCCAGGGAAGGGAACGGAGCTGGGGAAGGGGCTGGAGCCCCAGGAGGGGCTGAGGGAGCTGGAAAGGGGCTCAGCCTGGAGAAAAGGAGGCTCAGGGGGGACCTTGTGGCTCTGCACAACTCCCTGACAGGAGGGGACAGCTGGGGGGGATTTGGGATCTTATCCCAGGGAACAGGGACAGGATAAAGCCTCAAGTTGCCCCAGACAAGGTTTTGATTGGAAAAATTCTTCACTCNAGATCATCATCCTCTTCTCTTGTTGCTGGCAGCACAGACACAAATCCAGGTGCCAGCATTATACTGCCAGTGATCACAGCTCTACATTGCAGCCTTAAGAGAGAAGAAAATAAAACCCCTCTATCTACCTGTTCTTTTAAATGCATATCTTGCTGCCCTTGATCTGGAAAGGCTTTGCCCTCAGTCCTCACAGCTCAGTTATTAAAAATATGGTTGTAGGCTCATTAAAGACAAGAAGGGACAGGACTTTGTTTTTATGTTTTGCCTCAAAGATTTGGACATTCCAGTTTGCTCAGAGCTTTGTAAAATAATTCTGGGACTTCTGTCAGGTTTGATTTATGACAACATGTGTCAGATGTAATTGCACCATCACTCTATCCATTCATTACCAGCGTTTCTCTCCGCAATGCTCTGCACCAGCTCTCCAAGGGACAGAGTGACCTGAGCTTGTTTTTCCAGTGAACAGCAGTATGACAGGTCCCCATTCCATCATGTTTTGCAGATTACTGACCACCCTAAAACTGAGGAGTATGGTCAGAGAGTACAAAGCTGCATAACAAGGAGATGCTGGGAATACCCTTTGCCCAAGTCTGCCCCAATAAACCGATTCACCATGCCTGCTGAGAGGACTTGAAGCAGCCCTGCCCTGTAGATATATTCTTTGTATGTGAATCTAACATACCCATAGCAAGTCTGGGTTGCATTTTATGGTGCGCCAATTTCACCTAGCATTGGATCTAAGATCCTTGAACCATGCTATATATTTTCCAGTAATAGGCAACTAACAGGACCCCCAATTTGGTTTTATGGGAAAACCTGTGTCCCTCTATCTTTTCTCTACCATACTTATCAGGAAGAAGTTTTTGAATAGCACCAACAGAATCTTTTCTGATGAAAAGTAGAGAAAATATAATTGCGGAAGTACTCTACTGCTTCAGACCTGCATTGCTGTAAAAACCAAACTCATAAAAACTTAGCTCTTACTCTGGCGGTTTAAATTTGTAGTCAAAACACAATGTTGGTGGATTTGTTTTCTTTTTTTCCTTTCTTCTACTTAGCTTTGAGATTTGATCTCTCCTCAGCTTTAGATTTCTTTACAGTCATAAATCTAAATAACTGTCAGGCTATCATGGCAGCAGGTTCATCATTGAGCAGTGACTGAAGCATACAGAATTTAATTAACATTGGACAGTATTTGTGGAATTTTCTTTTTTTTTTTTTTTAATCTAAAAATAGTGTTGTTTTTTTTTCCCTCTGAACCATTTCATTCTCCTGAGAAGTTTGTTTTCTGAAGCCAAAGGCCTGAGTTGGAGCTCTAAATAGCTGAGTCCTAAACTGCATTTTGTACTCTGGATGAATTTCACAATTTCACATAGTTTAATCCCAGCTAAGCATCATAAATGTCAAAAATTTGTAGAGTAGTTCAGGTTGGAATGGAACCTCTGAAGGTCACCTGTCCAATGTCTTGATCAGAGCAAGTTATGCTTCAAAGTCAGATCCAGCACATCAGGATCTGGTTCAGCCAAGTCCTGAAAATCCCTGAGGAAGAACTGCACAACTGCTTCTGGGTATTATCATGCTCAGAGTGGAACAGATTTTCTCATATCCAGTGGGTATTTCCTTTGCTGCATCTGATGCCCTGTGAGGAGAGCCTGGATCTCTCACACCAGTAAATCCTTTTTGGTAGTCAAAGATCCCACTAGACTAGATCCCACTTTACTCTTTGGATTGGCTTCTCATTCCTGTTTGCATGCAAACTAAAAGGTCTCCAGGAGCAGAGGGAGAAAGTTGGGCTCTTGAGGTATGCCACTTCATTTTGGTTTTGGTTTTGGTTTTGTGTCATTCCATCCACTCCCAGCTTTAAAATGCCTTTGGGCATTATGTTGAAAGGCCCAACCCAAATTTCCTCTTTTAAGCCATCTGCATTCTTTGTTATTCCATGCGTAGTGAAACAGGAAAGTCTGGGATCACAGTACAAACAATCTCTGTCCACCTTTAGAGATATGATCTAGTCCAGATAAATGACATAGGAATTGTTTGTCAGTGATTCCTGAGGGTCCCTTCCAAATCAGGTTACTCTATGAAAAGCAAAATTTTTGTTTCTTGCAAAAGAAATTCCCCCAAACTCATGCCTCTCACATCCTGCTTGTCAGATGGGTAGAGAGATTTAGTCCATCCTGAGAAATCTTTCAATATTAAAGAGGTTCAGCATCTAGTTCAGGGACACACACAAAGATGAAAACCAAAAATAAACCAAGAACTATGTACATTTATGCAACAAAAAAACCCCAACAACCTTAGAAACATAAAGCCTTGAATAAATTGAAAAGCAAAACTTCAAAACCGAGGAAAGGCTGAAATTCTGGCATCAGGTTGTGCAACTGCTCACCACAAGATGTCATTGGGGCCAAGAAATTAGTCAGGTCTGCTCAAGCAACAGGATATCCAGAATGATCAAGGGATTCAAGACTTCATGTTTCAGGGTTAAAACCAATCTCTAAGTGTTATGATTTAGGATGAAATTCTCACTGAGAACAAATTACCCAACATCTGCCTTCTACAGACTTAGTTCACATTCCTTAGAGCCATCTGATCCAGATTGTTGCTGGAGACTGGATGCTCACTAGCTAGTCCATGTGTCTGATCCAATCTGGCACTTCTTACTTTACTATGGCTCTTGGTCATTTTTGTTTTTTTTTGGTTTTTTTCCCTTTTACCAGTGCTAAAACATAACCAGAAAAAAAAAAATTAGCTGTCCCCCTGATTTATGCACAGAATAGTGGAGGTGAACAGAAGGCAGAACCATCCTGCACCAGGATGTCTCCAGAGCTAGAATTCTCCAGGAAAAGTGGCTATTGCCATTTTTCTCCTCTGTTTCAGCCATTCTGGTGGCCGTGCAGCCATACATTCCAAAACAATGCCTTTACCACCATCATCTGTGCATACCCACGCAGTCTATCCCCATTCTCTCACCTAATTGCCTTGATTTCCTTAACAGCAAAGGAAGCCCAGCTCACAGGCTTCAAACCCCACAGAATTCTGCTGTCTTGGAGAGAATGACAGGCACCCATAGCATCATTCCTCTTTCTACTGCATCACCCACCACTCCCTCATTTAATCTTTGTTTCTGGCAGGCTGCACAAAGCTCTGGGATAGACCATTGCTTCATTGTGCATGCAGATTATTTTCACCTGACTTCCAGCACTGTGTTAATTTTAGTGCTCCCTGCTGTGGATTTAAATCACTGGGACAATTTTGCTTGCCATGTAACTTGAACTAAGTCTGTGAGAGTGCAGAATATATTAAATTAGTATACTATTTTTGTATCTTAGAGATCATTGTTCTTTTAAATATCGCATGAGTTCTAAATATGTAACTGAAGATGATTGATATGTCTATTTTCCATACAGTATAACACAACTTAATGGAGTCATAAAATTTCTGCCAACACATTACAGGATTTGGAATCTAAGTAACTCTTAGATTACTGGCATCCATGCCTCCCACCACAAGTGATCACATATCATGGTGGTAGCTATGATATAAATCACAGGAGTATCTCTCTCTATCTGTCATTGCTATAACTAGGTTCCAGGAAAAGGAAAACACTATCTACAAGCAGGTGAAAACCACAGCATTTATACTCTGAGGTTTCAGGCCCCAAAGTTTAATTGCAATGGCAATATTACACCACACAATAATTTGTTCAGAATTGAAAAAACCCACTTGTATTTTGCTTTTGAAAACACCCTTCAATGCACACATCTCTCTTGATTGAGGCTGGCTTTACACTAGAAATATTCAACTGTTGGCTCTTCCCCATCAGATCTACTAGAGAGTGACTATATTCAGGAGGGTGATACACGTAAAGCTTGAGACTTCCAGGTAACCTGAGGTTTTAGAAAGGTTTTTGAAGGCTATAGATGAGATTATATATAAATAAGGTTTTTGAAACCTTGTTCTTTCAGATATTTTTTTTAGCGCTACATTAGGATGAGCTTTTCATTAGAAGGAAGGTGTTGAAGTCAGAGGATTTCTCCAAAGGAGGGGGTAGACCAGGTGACTCTACTCATACAGACCAGGTTTTTTAGGTTTCATCAGCAAAATTACAGGATGCTGCTGCTCATAGCTATTCCTAAACATCTCTCTTCTTGAACTGACAACTATTCACCTAAAATAGTTGATGGGACTGGTCTTATGTAGAAAGAATACACAGTGGAAAGCTACAAGAAATTCCCTTAAAGAGCAAGTTTGTCTTCTCTTCCTTCTACCACTCTACAAACATTCACATATAATCAAAAGCTCAACATTTACAAATTTCAATCCAAGTTAAGGCCTCAAATGCAGCAGTGCTGGTGGAATAGCTCTACTCTTGACTCTTTTCAAGGTTGACAGCATGAGCCACTTTGGTACATGAAGTAGAGATCAAATCTCCAAAGAAGAGCTGCCACCACTGTATTGTTCTACTCCCACCTCCTTGACGTGTCTCCTGTTAACCCCTCTGAAAAGTTCTCCTGAGGACAGACCACATCCCTGCCCAAATACCTGTGAGCAACAGCACTGCAGGGGAGCCTTACTCAAAGTGCTTCAAACTCTGAGTGACTTGCCAACAAACCCAGTGGGAGGAGAGGAGTCACTCCAAAGAACATAAAGACTATTTGAAAAGGATTCAGACATTGATTTTGACAGAAGGAGAAGAGCCTGTCTCTGACTCATCTTAAATTACAGAGAATAATGTCAAGAATGGTTTAGCCACACCATGTTCTGTATTCTGCTGGGAGAGAAGCACTCTGTTCATTGTGAGTTTGACACCATCTGAGTCATTAGAAATGGTTTTCATGGGCAAACCCATTTCAAGCCTTGAAATACAAAAGTTCTCTGTATGAAGTGTCTGTGAGAATTCCTCCAGTAATTTCGCCTTTGGATTCAATAGCTGAAATGAATTATGAAATTCTCTACACTGTCACATATTAAGAAGGAACTGTGAAACGCTGATAAGATGCTGAAATGAAGGCAAGGGGATTAAAAGGTCATTCTGCTGCACTTTTTCATCTGGTGAGGATTTCAGACTGAGCTAATTACCATAGTACCTGAACACTTAATAGACTGTGCCAAATTTGTTAGTGATCTCAGTAATAAGCTGGGTACACAAACGTCTCTATAAGGTCTCAAAACATCTCCAACACACAGGTGAAAACAGGGCTAATGGGTCCAGTCCACACTGAACTGGAAGATTCATGTTTAATTTCTTAAATAAATGACCTGTTGAGAATTTTCTCCCCCTACTCGTTATCTTCTCAGTTTGGCTCAGGAGGGAAAGCACAAGTTCAAGTGTGCACTGAGTACAGTCAGTGCAGCTGGGTCTCTGGGAACTACTGCAGCACAAAGAACAATTTATTCCATGATTCCTAAGCTGGAGAAGTTGGGGATCACTGATGAAAACACACCAGCAGGGCTTGAGGAAGAAGTGCTAAATTCTCTTGGTCTTTTAGTTTCCCCATTCACCTGCTTTTATTCCATAAAGAAGACATGAATCCTCAGCAAATAAATTAAATTTGGTACAAAAAAAAAAAAAAAGAAATTACTGATAGAGAAAAGTTTATTTTTTTTTTCCATCTTGAGTTTTGACTACTAGTACAGTATTAGCATAATATTCAGCAGCAAACAATCTAATTTGTTGAAATAGATGCTCAGAAGCTTTGAAATGTGCTTTTATACCTTTTTTCACCAAAAAAGATTATGAATTTAGAAGCTGGCTATGCACCTATAATGTTTATTTTATTTTAAACTGTGGGATCAGCCATTTGTGAAAGGAGGAACAATCATTTTGTGTATTTACATGAAGTCCTGTACAGGTACCTGTGTTTCAATTATAACCTCACTGTGGTGCCCTGGGTATTCACTGTGGCCAGACGAGAAAATGTTTGTCGTGTTTCTCATGCTTTGATGTGAGATACCACCCTCATTTGAGGCCCCTTTATGGGTTTACATGATACTTAGGGGAAGTTTCTCAAGAAAAAAATTATGTAGGAGCTGTTTACAGATCCACAGATCCAAAAGTCACTCCTGATGGCACCAGTTTATTTATTCATGTGACAGGGTATGTTCTTATAGAATTGTATGAATTGCACTGTGGGGGGAAAAAGAAGCAATTTCAAATCAACAAATGCTCGTTTCAGTTTATGCCATGGCACACACTTATTTTTTATGTATTTTTTGCTACATTTGTCCCTGTATTAATCTTCATTACATTTCATATTGTAGCACCTCCAATATTCTCTGAGCTGGCCCACACTGATTTATGTGTTCCTCAGAATTTGATCTGAATAGTAGGTTTTTCTTATGTTTTGAGAGACGTATATTGACACAGATGTGAAACTGATATTAAATTAATCCTCTTTGTTGCAATTACAAATCTCATAGCATAAGGCTTTGGACAAGAACATTAGAAAGTGAAAGGAAATACCTCTTCCAGCCCAGGACTTCTTTCACAAAGTGGCTGAGTCAAATTTTTGTTGAATTCAGTAGTATATGTCCAGGGCCAGAGTGTATCTAGTGCATACAGACAGGGCTCATGATTTTAGCCCTAGACTTTTGTTTTTGTAAGAGAACTGGTCAAACATTTCTTTATGAAAGAGCAGACTCATGGTATTAGCTGTTTGCTTTCCTGTGAATGCATGACCTATAACCTGGGCTGCTGGATAGATTATTTAAAATGAAATAGAGAATCCATTATATTTACCAATTTTCAATGACTGCAACCAGTGATTGGCTGAGGATCTTAATTATTTTTGCACTGACTCTACTTATTTATGAACTGTAATTTTGGTTTTTGACAAGAATTAACTTTCCTGTATTATTCATACTGATATTCATAGTGATTTTTTTTCTGATTTTATAACCAGTACCTGCTGCTTCCACAATGAAGATTTTCACAGGGAGGAGAAAGAATAACAAAATAATTCCCTCTCTCTCTTTTTTTTTTTTTCTTTTATTTACCTCTCCTGTAGGATTGGAACAAAACCGCCAACATTCTTCTTTCAAAGGAAACCTGAGACTTTATGTATTCAACACATTGCACGGAACTATTTCAGAGCTTTGGGTCACAAATGGCTTCTTTCCATTAAAAGTAATGGTGCTATTCCTGGCGATGCAAGCTTGCTTGATTTTGCTCACAAGTGGAATCTGCCTGTACATATAAATCAGTCCCTGCAGTTTCAGGAGAACAGAGGAAGAGGAGGCACAGCTCATCTCAAACTTTCAAGCTATACTGGCAATTTATTTTAGCACCCTACACCACTGAGGTTCCCATAGCTAATTTAGTTCTGTTGAACTCAGGCTTAAATTGAAGGATGCAGTTTTGAGACCTGGCCTTGGGGGCCTCAGAGATGAGGTTGTGGGGAGAGCAGCTCATGAACAGGTGTCAGGCTGGGGTCTGCTGGGAAATGCATAACTGCCCAAAAATGCACAGTTAGCACTGGCTCGACCAGCCCCATTCACATCGTGCCTGGGACTCCTTCTTGCCTGCCTCCAGTCAGGGCTTGGCATGTGGAGAGGTGAAAGTGGCCTCTGCCCAGTGCCTTCATTCCTCAGTGCTTGTCTTGGGGTAACTTTTACTTTCAATTTTAAGAAACCCCAAACATAAACTCTAGCCTGTGCAAAAGCTGTTGGGGTCTGCCATAACACGAAGGATGGATCTAATCTGCTGCCTTCACCTAGGCTTGAAACACCCCATGGCTGGGAAGGAGATGTAGCATTTGGCTTTTTGCCCAGAAAATCAGACCCTCCAAAAGGTCATGCACACACACACTTACAGAGGTGTCTCGTGGCAAAAGGACATGGGAAAAAATCCCCCTCTTTTCTGCAGGGTTAATTGACTTCAGGGTGAACTTCATCTGAGGACAGCCCCTTGTGCTGATTGCCTCTGTGATGTGTTTGGAGGGGAATGGATTTTGCACTCAAATAATCAAGCATCAAGGAAGAGTGCAACACGTGGGAGAGCTGATTTATGTCACCTGGACATAAGTGGCAGGCAGGGCTTAGAACATCTTGTGTTGTGCTCTGGACACATCACACCCTCTGCTGATATCAATAAGGAGTATTAAGTACTGGGAACATCTGAAAATTAGAATCTCTGTGTAGGTCGTGAAATACAGACTTGGGGGCTCTAATTCAAGACTCCCAGTCAAGATTATTCAAAATGTATAGAAACCCAGCTATTACAGATTTTCAGTGAAACATTGGTACCCTTGAACTCTACCAGGAAAAATTTTCTAGGGAGAATTATGGAGGTGTGAGTATATTAACATATTAAATCTGTCACAGGTCCTAAGCAGATTTTAGGAGAGGTGGTCCACATGTACATATTAGTTTCTACAAAGAGAAAACCTGGCAGTTTATCTTTCCATACTGCCTTTTTGATGGAATTTAGTATCCCCATTTTTGGTACCTTTTTAATTTGAAATAGGACACATCAGTGCACTGATTTAATTTAAGCAGCCATTTGCTTTCCATGCGTTCCCTCCTTTTCCTGACAAAGCAATAGGGAATGGTGAGAAGAAGGGTGGGTTGTTTTGTTCAGGAGGAGAAGCCCTTCAGGAGGCAGGACCTCAGGAGGTTCTTGCAGGTCCTGACCTTGGCCCAGTGCTGCACTGACCCGGCTCTGGGATTCCCAGATCAGAGCAGGGCCTCACTCACACAGCCTGGGAAAAGCAAGCCTGGGCAGTATCCTCACAGATGTGTGTGTCAGTGCTGTTGACAAGGAGTCAGTACTTGACTGTTTAAGTCTTTTGGCCCATAGGGAAAATTAACATCAAAAAGATGGACTGTTGCAGAAATCCAGGCTCTAAGAGGAAGCGCTAGAGATCCACATGCAGCTTTAAGGAACAATGATTAGTTGTTATTTATATTAGAGGAGTACCTGGAGATCTCAATTGGACTCAGGGTCTTGTTTTGCTGGCTGGTCTCCACTTCCTCTCTCGTGTTTCTCACAAAATACACCTTTCACTATTACCAAAGCACTACTGGGAATACATCCTATTATTGCCAAAACCTACTCCTCCAGAAAGCCAATCCTGGCCACTATCTTATAAGCCACATACAATTTGTTTAAAGGTTTCATCCTATCTGCAGATGGATTAACAAGTTACAAGGTCCAGTAATTATAACCCAGAATATTCCCAACAAACCTCAGCTTCTAAAGGGTGGTAGAAGAAGAAGAAAAGATATGGAAAAAGCATCAGCTTGAAATCTGTCCTCTAAGGACCATATTAAAATTTATAGATTAAAAAAAAATTATATCATGTATCATAATGAAGCTAAATCAGCAGTTTTGGCCTTGCTTCTCTAAGCAGAAAGGCTTTGCTGTCTGACTTCTCCTTGGCTGCCTTTCTAGGCCTGAAATTCACAGCTGCATTGAAGCAGAGCAAGTCCAATAATGCCATTTTTTTTTCACTTAAAAAAAAAAAAAAGAAAAAATAGAAAAAAAAACCAGGCAAAAAGAGAAAGAGGGACATATAAATGGATCATAGAAGAAAGGGGCCATTAGCAGACATTTAGTCTGACCACGGCTAGAAGTGCAGATGGTTCAGAGGAACACAGCCAACTTGGCGTTTATGTAAGCTATCTTGTATCTCCCTCTTTTTTCCCTACACTGGCACAGATTGATTAAGAGGTCAAATAAAGGCTGCTTCAGTGTGAGAGTGTGCACGATGTATGACAAAAAAATCCTGTCTCACAGTCAGCCTTTCTAAACAACACAAAAGACAAATCAATGTATAAACTAATTCTCAGCCTGTTTAAGTCTTTTCTTCCTGAAAGCCGTATGGACCTCTCTCTTTCTCTCTCTTGTGTTTTCTTTTCTTCTTTTTTTTTTTTTTCTTTTTATCTTTTCAAATGTCCCAGTGACAGAGTGGTAAATGAAGACAAGTAGTGGAATGCAAACATAAGGAGGGAGAATAGGAAAGCCCCCTTTAATAAAGTAGGTGAAAATTACTCTATATTCAATAGACAATAAATATTCTCCAACAAATGTATTTTCAGAATTATAAGCAAGAAAAAAAAAGGAAAGGAAAAAGGAAAAAGGGAAGAAAAAAGAAAAAAGGAAAAAGGAAAAAAAAGGAAAAAGGAAAAAGAAAAAAAAGAAAGAAAGGAAAAAGGGAAAAAGAAGAAAAAAGGCAAAAAGAAGGAAAAAGGGGGAAAAAAGGAAAAAGAAGAAAAAAGAAAAAAAAAGAATAACAAAAAAAAAAAAGAGGTCTTTTTAACTGAGCTTCCCTTGTGGAAGCCTGCCTCTTGCACTGCCTAGCCTTTTTTGTACAGGGGTTCTGCATATACCTGCTTTGCAAAAAGTTGAGTCTCTGAAAGAGAATGGGAATTTGGAGATGCCTTCTGCAATAATAAAAGTAATGATCTTCATATGAATTTAGATGGGATATTGATGGTGTTTAGAGGTCTGTCTTTCAATTTCTGTTAGGATACAGAATGTCTGGACACCCAGCTGGTACCCAAATCACAGATTCCTAGCAAAGAGACCCTCTCCAGGCATGCTCCTTGGAACTGCCTGGATGCAGATCATCCCCCCTGAACTTCAGAGCCTTAAAGTGCTTCAGCATCTGAAAGCTGGGATAAGCCATGAGCTTTATTAAAGGCAGGAGCCCACCCCTAAGCAGATCTAAAGGCCTGGGTCTGAAGTGGGGCTCAGGCTGCAATAGCTCAAGCGGGCTAACTGAACTCCTGCCTGCGGTTTTAATGCTTAATTACCCCAGGTGCCACGGGGATGGAAACATTGGAAACAGATGGAGAGGTATTCCTGAGCATCTGAAGATAAGCAGATCAGTTAGGCCAGGTTCTGTGGATCTTGTTTGAATAGTTAATCACAGGAACACAGAGATGAAGAGAACCACATGGGTCACTGAGCTCAGGTCTGTGAAATTTTCTCATTACAATTTACAACCTGGAGAGTATCAAGAGAGTGCCAGGTGCTTCATATAGTCAAACAGTCTGACAAGCTGGTATTTATTTTGGAGCCAAAGGAGGCCTGTTTGTTTTATGAATCAAGGTTGTTGTTATTTTTTATTTTGGGACTGGGAGGTTGCTAAACATTTTGTTTACACTGTACTTTGTGAGGGGATATTTTTGCTCACCTCTTTTACTGTTGACTCTGCATCATGGCCTAGCATTCTACTGTAAAAACTGTGACTTTTAAAGCCCTCTTCGTAACTACTGAGTAGCCTTTGAATGTATTTTTGCTTTGGGCTATTTAGACACAGTACATACACGCATGTAGATACTAGAAATTAATAAGAAGTACACATATGTGTCATACATCCTTAGGACCTCCCTGTGGTCCCAAAATTTGTGCATGGTTTAAATACCTGCATGCATATAGCATAAAAACTCATTGAAAATCCCCTGAAAGAGAAAATTATCTTATTAACCAAAGCAACTGATCTTTTTTCTTTTTTTCCAGACACAAAATCAGAAGTTGGGATTATTGATGCAGTTTAATCACTTTGAGTGTGCACTAAAGGATTAATGACAGCCTGATGTTAAAATTGATAATCAAAATTCTTGTTTACTGAGTATGAGTTTAAATGACAAAACCACATTGTTATGTCCGCTTTAAGGAAAAGTCTGTCAGGTAGTTTGACATATTGGAACAAGTTTCCTTATAAATATCCCAGAAAAAGTAAGTGTAGATGATTTTATAAACATTTATTGGACTATAAAAAGTGAAGACAATGAATAGGTCAATATTTTTTGAAAGGTGTTAATATAAAACAGTGGTAAAGGATTCAGAAATGATCAGTAGATATTTTAAGCTTGCTGCTGACAGAAAGTGACATCTGAGAAAGATGGAGATAAAAATATCAATAAAAGATGTTATCTGCACTATACCTTCTATTTATTTGTTTGAGTTGGTAACAATTAGATTATTGACTATAAATAATTTTGTAGCCCTTGGTAAATTATTTATGGACATGCCCTTAAAAAAATGCGCTTTTCTCATGCGACTTTCCTTCTGATACATAAAGTGCCCCAACATGTTCAATGAGCAGTTTTTGTCTATTAATGAAAAGTCTCTGAAATCTGGCCAAGAATAACAACTTTAAATCAGTGAAAATAACTTTGTAGCCACCAATATGATTGGATGAGCTGAACTTTTGGAAATAGGGACAGAACGGTAAAAACCAGGCTTGGTAGGATGTTTTGTGCAGCATGAATGTTTTCAGGAGTACTTACAGATAGCCAGTGTAAGACAAGAAGGATTTAAAGGAAAATTGGCTCAGATATTAAACTTTTCCACACCTCAGCATCACTGGAAAAGTCTGACATACCATTCAAAGCCATCTGAGGAAACCCTCAGAAGTAATCCTTGGACATACAGCGGAAAACACAAGTTCCTCATGAATAGGCAGAAATGAATTTTCCAGACAATAAATTATAACAATGGGCCAGAGGATGACAGTAGATGGGCAGGCATCCGCCACACCCAAATACAAAAGCGAGCTGGACCTGAGCTGCTATGCAAAGATTTACAGGGTGTGAGGACTCTTTATTGCAAGAAACAGATCCAGAAGACATCCTGAAAACTCAGAGATTCCTGTTATCCCTCCTTCCAGGAGCAGTGCAGATCTGGTGTGGTGGGAGAGGCTGCCTAATGGATTGTTACTTAGCTTTTTTTAGCAATGCAGAAGTACCCAGCACATTAAGGGATGATGTATGACAAGCTTGTAAATGACAGATTGTTCATTGCAGGACTTGAGAGAAGTTAATAATCATGATAATGGACCACAAGTCACAAGTGTCTCTTGTATACCACTTTTTCACTTTTATAGACATGTATAAACTTAACACATCAAACTCTTGTACTACATAGAAAAGTGGGAGAATCAATTAAGCCAGCTGAGAGGCTTTGCAGTGAAAACTGAGGGGAAAGTTTACCCAGTACACTCCCTCGCCTTTGTCAGACTTCCAGAGGGCTGGGGAAGGAAGAGCAGCTTCTTCACATGGAATATCTTACCAGATTTTCAAGATAAAGGCACTTGACTCTGAAGCAGCTATTTAACCTTTTCGTTATAAAGTGTCTCAATCTAGTGGACTAAAACAATAACAAAAAAAAAAAAAAAAAAAAAAAAAAAAAAAAAAAAAAAAAAAAAAAAAAAAAAATTACATGGCAAAAATCCAGCAGAAAAAAAGCTGAGTCTTTCAGAGAACTGACCACAGGGGTTACTTAGAAGGGTAACAAAAGACCTGTTTTCTAAGGACACTGAGGAAGGTTGTTGTCCATTGCCACATCTTCATTCTCCTTTTCTCCCACTACAGTCCCCATTTCTAATTATTCACAGTTACTCTAATTATTCCTTGAGAATCGCCAGAGGAAATAAAAGGAACATTGTAGGCTGTTACACCAAAAACATTTAGTAAGAATTTTGGCAGGTTTCCATACGGATGCCACCATTTTTTTTCTCAGTCACGACAGTACAGACACCATGGAAAATCCTTCAGGAATGCAAATATTGAGATGACTGTTAGGAAAATGTCCAGTCTTACAACAGAACCACCAAGAGCCTGCAAGAACACCAAGTCTCAGCTCTTCCACTTGCCCTACCAATCACTTCCAAGCATCAAATTTTAACTTCTGGGCACTAGATCTTGGCATGTACACGCTCACAAGACTGGATGGCTTCTCACACAGGTTTTCTGTGCGTCATTTCCTATAAAGTTATTGAAAAAATTCCCCATCGTTAAGAGGCAATGACTGAGTTCCTAAATCCCTGCAGCGGAATGGATTTTGGGAAAAACTTCCTCACTGGAAGGGTGGTCAAGCATTGGAATAGGGAAGTGATGGAATCCCCACCCCTGGAAGTATCCAGAACAGCCTGTGGGTGTGGCACTTGGGGGCATGGTTTAGCAGTGAAAGTGACAGGGCTGGGTTTGCAGCTGGGCTCCATCAGCTTAGGGGTCTTTTCCAGCCCTAGCAATTCTGTCATTCTGTGATGTACAGCTTGGAATTTGTAGCTTATAGTTAATCCAGGACAGCTTCTGGATCCCCTGTGGGTCCCTTCCAGCTAAGGATATTCTATAGTTTTTACTTAAAATACAGGTGGGCAGGATATGGCATGGAAGTTTTCTAGAGACAAAATGTGGCTTCCACTTAATCTAAGACAAATTGATATAGGAGTGATTCAGGGTATTGCTAAAATTCTGGTTTGGTGTGTGTTATACCGGCCTATGTTTTACTTCTTGTTTGTTAAAGGAAAATATGTTAAAATATGAGGAAGTATGTTATTTTAAAGTCATGTATTTTTGAGTAAAAGAAAATAGTCTGTGCCTTAGATGGACAGAGGCCTTTTGTCATCAAAGAAACACTTTTTCAATCTCTTTTGCTGTTCTGCAATTTTTTTTTTTTAATATAGGAAAAACCTCAAATATTTAATATATTTGGAAAATCCTTCTTCCTAGTAAATCTTGGAGTTTCTTGACAGAACTCTTGGGTCCAAATTGACCCCACCAGTTTTTAAGTATTTATGGGATCTTCCTATTTCTTCAAGCTCAGGGTTTTGTTCCTAGACTGGAGAGAGCAAGATGAGTGCATCTAGAAGCTGCATTTCAGCTGAGATCTCCATTTCATCTGTTTCTGGATCTGGAAATATGTTTTGGGACAAGCAGGTGGAATACATGCAGAGCAAATCACACACACTGTGGCCTCTCATATGGCAAACACTGGCCTTTATGGCTGTATTACAGAATCAAGCTTTTTCCACCAACACTAGAATGGAAATTGTGTCTTTTATTACAAGTGAAAAACTGCAGCATTTTTTTAAAGCAAAAAAACCCACCCCAGAAAGTAAAATATCTTTCCACATTAAACTTAAGGATTACAGGAATGTAAATTTTAATTTTTTTTTGTTTGTTTGCAGAGAGTATCTCTTAAAAAAGATTTCTATTATTTATACAATTCTTCTGCAGGTTGATTGTAAGTTATTGGATGAGATGTAAAATAAACTGTCTTTTTTAACACATCTGTTTAATAACAATTGATATCAAAATTGCCAGCTTGACCTTTTAGACCAAATGGCTCAGACTCAATGGAATAGTTACCAACACAGATTTCCTTGACTTCCTAAGCGCCATGATGCTGCTTAGAGACTTTTAGACCAACTTCATCCTTGCTGTTTTTGAGCAGTTTATCCAACAGTAATGTTTTAGGCTCTTCCAGAAACATAAAAGGACAGCTGGTATTGCTGATCTCCTTGTTTATCCTCCTGCTATTAAATTCATTATATTCTAATGAATTCATCTTAAACTGAAACTGTTCAGGAGCTCTGCTGGTGTTGCTGTCAATGTAAGTCAATGCTGCTCTCATCTGAAGACTCTGATGTGTAAATTACTTGCTACTAATGCTCTGACTTTATGTGTAGGCTGAGACTGTCAAATGCTGGACAGACACACTGGCAACCTAAATTTTACTGAGTCCAGAGCTAGGAAAAAAAAGATCATGCATAAATAGAGTGTAGACTGTCAGTGTAATGTAGTCTATGGTAACAAAATTCTGACTCCCCTCTTCTTACATCCAAGGAGAGCTAAATAACAAGGAAAATCCAGTAAGTAATGCAAGTAATTATATCTGTTTTCCTGCAGATAATTTATGTGTTATAACAATACAGGAAGGCTACCATCCCTGCTTGTAATCACAGGCTGAGGCTATTTTATAAACAGTGAAACCACCCATTGCTGTTGTCCATCATTTATTACTTGCCTAATAAATACTTCAATTACATTTAATAAATAATGTATTCAGGCTCAGTGAAGTGATAATTCTTTAAATTAATTATTAAATTCATGCAAAAAGGTTTTATTGCAAGCACTACTAAAGGAAATTTCTGTCTTTAATCTAAAGTGATTATTCATTATGTGCAGTAAAAGGCTCCATTTGCATATTATTACTGAGGTAACCTTTAGCCTTCCTGGCAACAATAAAGATGTATCTCGATGTTGCTGTGCATTAATGTTCTGGGTTAGCCTTCCAAAACTAAAGTGATGATAAACAATATGTAATAAAGTCTTTGTTTATGGCCTACTACCAGCTGTTTTCTGATATCTCAAATATACTACAATGACAAAATGTCCAGTAAATGTATTACAGCAAGTTGTTAAAAGGTGTTGCCTGCAGATGGTTAGTTGATGGGAAACAGTAAAAGTGGAACCAATTAATGCCCTGGAGATCTGAGTAGTAAATTCATCTCCAACAGACTTTTAAAAGCCCTCTCTTTGATGGTCTCCCATGTGCTGTGCTACCCTGCACTTGCTGCTGTCCTTGCCTGCTGCACAGCAGAGACTCTGGGAGTTAGCCATGCACTTTGGCAGGGCTCAATTCCCCAGACAGTAGACTTTTCCCTGTCTTGGGCAGCTCTCAGTGCTTACATAAGGAATTTTAACACCATCATGTACCTGCCCTAACCTGGATGTTGCAATGAGGAAGAACTTGGTGTGGAGGGAAGTCCCAGTGATTTTCATTGAGAGAAAGCAGAGTGGCTTCTCTTTTCATTCTTTGAATCTTTCCTTTCCTCTTAAATTCTTAAAGCAAAAATTCACAGGAGCCCTTAAAGTAAAAATGGCCCAGGTTGGTGAGTCCCCAGGGCCTGGTTCAGAGCAGGGAGGTTTAGCAGCTCATGGCTGGGTAGACCCATCCTGTGGACACAGTGGTGTGCTGGAGCTGAGCTGGCAATCTGGTGCAGGCTGAGCTGTCAGTGCCCCTGATTCACAGTCCTGAAATCTGATTCACAGTTCCCTGAAATCAGTGTTGAAAATCACCCTGAGTGGCTCCAGTGAACACATCTGGCCAGGACATGAGTGCACTGGCTGGATTCTCCAGGTCTTCATTCCTCAGCCCTTCATCCATAATCCTTAGAATCCTTCTAAGGACTTGACTACTGGGATCTTGGATATGTGTATAGTCTAGGATTCTGTTTTATTCTAGGACCTGTTCTTCCCCCTGAGATGTTTTCCATTCAAGGATGCCATTTCACAGTGTGGTGTCCTGATCAAAGCTTAAATTTCATCTAGGCACTTAATCAGTGCAGGTAACACCCCCCAACCATGTCATGACCAATGAGGACCACAGCCAGGAGAAGAGCACAATCCATCCCTGGGATAAACACACAGACATTGACCATCCCTTGCACTGTCTGAAAGCTGGAGTTTTCATTAAGCTGTCTGCCCCTCTGGATGATGGAAATCTAGGCAGCATATAGGTTCTCAAAGGGCTTTAATTTGTGTCCTGAGAGATATTGATTAAAAAAAAAAAAAAAGAAAAAAAAAAAGAAGAGGGAATAATTATAACTATTAAATTATGATCATGTTACTTCCCCTACAAGTCCATAGTCTCAACCACAGTGAAACTTCTAATGCATGTTCTCCACATCCTGCTTTATTTAACCCTTTTATTTTAAGATGTTAAAAAAAAAGGTCTCCAGAAAGACAAAATGGAAGCTGAAAATTCGAAAATTGACCACAGGCTTCTTTTAGCTATATGCCAGCTTAAAATTATTTTTTTTTTTCAGAGTGTGTACCTCATCTTTTATTTTTCTTACCCCCACTACAACCCAAATACAGGTGCTCTTTCACCGTACAGGTGTTTGGACGTAAGAACGATCCTTAAAGTTCCTCCCAAACATTCTATGATTTCTGAAAAATTAATTCACATAATGCATCCCAGCTGGGATCATTGCTTTAAAGATGATATGTATTTAGAAAATCAACATGAGGAAAGCACGTACTCTTTCCCATAGGTTAATCAAGTGGTCAGATGGGATTTTTTCCCACCAAATGCCAAGAGACAAAATTTTGTTGCCTATTTTTTTTGTAGTCATTAGAGAAAAGCCCCTTCAGATGGCAGTGCAATGTGTCCTGAGGTGTTCACCTGAGACAAGCAGGATAGTTCCCATTGCAGTGGCCAAGCTCGTTAGTGGGATCCCAGTAAATCAGAGTGAAGAGTCTGAAACTACTGCATTTAACCAGGATGAGCCCTGCCCATTGTAAAATCCAAGAGAAAAACCTTGAAATTTATAGCTTATTGTGCTTCAGCAGATCAGGTCAAGCCACGGGAAAACATCAGGGTGGTTATTAACCTGTTAATGTCCAGGACAGGAAAACAGCTTGTCCTACATCAGCATTTGTTCCTGTATTAGTTTCCCTGAGTTAGATTTGTTGCAGCTCCCTTTCCTGCTCAGGAAGCAAGACCCATTTTGTTCTTCAGCTGGATTTTTTTTCTCAGATAAGGATGTTGCCCAAAGAAGCTGCAGGACTCTGTTATCTCCCTTTCCAGATCTGATTCCAAATTAAAGGCATTTTCATTTGCAAGTTACTCATTAATTCATACAAAAATAAAACATATATCAAACCACTCTAGACCCTGCTCAGAAACAAGAAATAATTCAGCATTTTATGGATCCAGACTCCCTTCCCCCATCCTGCTCGTATTCACATCTTTAACATGGAGACCTCTGGTTCACCTTTGAATCACTTATGTTCTCTTCACCATAGCAATCAGCTCAGTCCTACATAAAGTGTAAAGTGCTGACATTTTCAAGCAGCCTAATGTTTCTTGCAGTCATCTAGCAGCCTTTCAAATGTAGAATCCTAGATGCCCTTGCTTTCCTTAATCAGCTAGCAGTGAAAAAGGAAAATGGAATAAAAGGACCTCATATATCCTCTTCTCCCTCCCTCCTGCAATTTGCTGTCTGTCCAAACTAATCCCCCCACATCTCTCCCATTACACAGATGCAGTGAGATCTCTGAACACAAATGCTGTAAACCTCAACACAACTTCACCGATTCACACTAAGGGAAATAAATCTAATTCACTCAGCTTCTCATCATCCTACGGCCCCTTTAGGGCTAATCATCTGTATTAACTTTCTCTGGAGTCTTTGTAATGTCTAAGTGCCTCTGACTATTTTGCAGCTGAAATGCATGTGGCAAGAGAACAAATTGCCCAACAGTGGGTTTCTTTTCTACAGCAGTGGTTTTACTATTTAAGATGAAAGGATCAAGTTTGGAGTGGTGCTGGTTTAGGACTTGGTGGCAGGTTATGTGGCTGACTATAACAGCTTTGTGTTGCATTTATGCAGCCAGGTAAATTTTTATTTCTATTCAAGAGCCAAAAATTATTTTAAGATTTATAATTTTGAGAAGCTAGATTTTAAGAAGTTTGACTTTAAGAAGAATGATCCTTTTCTCAGCAAACCAGTTTCTTGAGTTACCAAATTTTAATAGCTAACTGGCTTTTGTTTTCTTTTTTTTTCTTTTTTTCTTTTTTTTCTTTTTATTCCAGATCTGCAATGTGTACAGTTTTTAGTAGCTGGTCTTGAATGCTGATGAAAGCTCATGCTTGACTTCAAGCCTGGCTGAAATGTGCTTTTTTAGAGGTACTACACAATGTCGACACACTTTTGTTCAAGGCTGTGGATCCAAATTCTTGTTCTTCAGATTTAGTGTGTTCTTCTGAGTAAGGACTTTGAAGTACTGCTGACCATACATTTTTTTCTTTACAGTCTGCTTAACATTCTGCAAGGGACAGGGGTTGTTAGCATGTATTTATATCAGGATGTGAATTGCTTACTACAGAAATCAGCAGAATTTATTTTCCTGCTTGTTGACTCTTCACACCTAGCTCACCTTTCTTTCCCTTGACCTGTCATATTACCCTTTTTGATCTAAGGGCCTCAATCATCTTGGAGGGTTGAATTCCCAGGATTAATCCTCATCCTCTGATCTTTTCAATTCTGTTCATTCCTTGGCAAAATGTGTTGTTTAGACATGTTTCTCTGTGATATGCCATCACCAGTGTTAAATCTGCATGGCAAAACCAGAACTTGACACCTATGCACTTCTTTCCTCCTCCCTTTTCCTCATGGTTTCTGGGCCACGAATTTCTAATGGATATTTATCTGTTTTAATTATAAACTTTTTTACCCTGGCTGATTATCTACTTCTGATCTGAAATCTCTTCTGAGGCAGCCTCTCACTTTTCCCTGAGTTCATGTAGCATCTGGGGATATGAAACTTCTACTTTGGGTTAAATTCAGATGTGCTGAGCAACACCCTATGGAGGTATCACCAGTTTTTGAACAGACCAAGCTGAAAAAAAAACCTCTTCTCTTCACTAGAAATCTGATAATTCCTTTTTGTCTGTTTTCACATGGGGAGATTCCAAGGTTTTTAAGGAAGAAAATAACCAAAAGCTGTATTAAGACCAATGCCAAGAGGTGCTTGCCTGCAGTAAATATATCTATCTCTGTTTTGCAGTTCTGTGTGGAGATTGGAGATGGGTGTAACATCCCTTTCCTTTCCATCTACCCTGCTTTCAGTGGAGGGAGAGCTTTCCCACAGATATCTTCTTTCTGGAAAATGATTGGGAAAGATTGGGAACAGCCCCATCAAGGTCAGCTGCTTTCAGAGGTGGAGAGATGCAGTGTTTACTCCTAGTTTTCAAACTGCCTACTTACTCCATTTTTTATGCTTTTCTTCCTTCCCTTTATATTCAATACTATTTTTTAAATCAAAAATTAATTCCAGATATTAGAGATATTCCAGAAACCAGTGGTTTCTTCCAGCTGATCACGTAATTCCTGTTTAGTGGTCTTGATCAGGTTTTTCCGTTCACAACAAAAAAATCCATCTGGGAACTGAAGAAATTTTGAAAACTAATAGACTCAGTTTTAGAAACTAGAATTTTCTTTTGAAGTCACAAAATTCCCAACCAGTTTTCACTACAGAGTTAGGTTTCCAGGGCCAGTGGGAGCTAAACCTGGCACATCAAGCAAGATTTTCACTCTCTTCTCTCTAGGAGAAGAGTGGCAAAACAGGCCAAGTGTTTGGGTTTTCTGACAGCAGACTGCAAAACTGTGGCTACTGGCATAATTTGTGCCTTTCACATTTCATCCAGCAATCAGTCTCCTTGTATCATCAGCTAGCAGAAGAGAGTTTGATGAAAATCATGACTAAGGATGTGAGTGGGAAAAGTGGGGATCAAGTATTTGGCTCAGATACAGAAAACCTGTCCATGTTGTGAAGTGCACGTGGTAGTAGAGTTAGGATTTTTTTTTTTTTACCCAATGCATCTCTCTACCTTTATCCTTTTCCTCCTGCAATCTCCAGATGATGCAAGTGCTGCTATAAATGATATTTCAGCTTTTTATAACTTCAGACATGCAGCTTACTTCCCCAGCATCCTTTTACTGCCGAGTGTGGGTGAAAAAAAAAAAAAAAGTTTTTGAAAATGTGCTTTCCACTCATCAGGTTCAGTCTATTTCAGTAAAAGAAGTGAGTGGAAAAAGACAGGCAACAATGATTGCACCGCAGCGCTTTGGGTGAAGGATTATATTTTGCTAAACCTTCCAGGAAAATAAACCTCAGGAAAACAAGAATGCTTTACAGAGGTATGAGACCCTTTTGTCTCCAATCAATGATATTTTGGCTTGCTATGATTTCTTCGTTGCCTCTCTCCATCTTCAGCAGGATGTATCATTCTGAGTAATCTTGCTTTTTTTGGCCTCTTTGCCTATAGATTTACCTAAATTAATAGCAAATCCACCAGAAAGTCTGGCTTCAAACGATATTTTTATTTGTTTTTTTACTGAAATTGTGGTCCATGTTTGATGGACAAGTCTAGAGTGATGAAAAGAAAGGAAAGGTGAAAACAAAAATATCTGAAATAAACTTGTTTGGAGGAATTGTTGAGGCTGGGACTAGAGAGAAATCAGGAACCCTATATGAACTTCCAAGTTCATGCCAACAGCTGCCTTCTCTGGTTTTTCTATTTTGAACAACAGGAATTTGAAGATATTTAGCCAGAATTTACGTTTTGAGTTGAAGAGGTAAAAAGAGCGAGGGCAACCCATCCAATTTCTGAATCATCATCAGAGCAGGAGCACTTGATTGCTCCTTGTCACCATTAACTAAGAGGAGCCCACAGTGGCTGCACTCCTAATTTTGGCACCTCAGTTTAGTGGCTATGGCTGTCTGGAAGGCATCCCAGATTATGTCCTCTTTTCCACCTTCTTCCATTTGTACTTAAATGAACATAGCTCCTGCAGCCATACTAGCAGGATCACGAATTACTTAAATGTGCTGAAAATGAGGTGTAACAGGGACATACTAAATGATCCTGTCGAGCATCATTATCACTAGGAACTCAAAGAGGTGAGACATGGATAATTATACCACCCTGTCCTCTGCCTTCAAGCTGACTAGAAATTTGCACTGAGGGTAAGAATTTGATTAGATTTTTGGAAAAAAAAAAATTTAAAAAAATGGTATCAAATAGACATCCTTTAGCCCATCCTTCATCCTTTCTAAGCAATTATGTCGACCAGATAGGAGACTGGTTCTTGTCTTTCCATCCCACAACCCAAAATCTCATATTCAGCCCCTTTGACACAGACCTTCTCAGTGATGAGGATATTAGTATTTTACTGCTGAGACCCCTCTTCTGATAAGATTTATGCTGCTTATTAAGGGAGGAGATTTGGAAATAATCAGTAATCTGAATATCTTTTACCAACCCTGGGGGGGCAGGATATGAAACAGGAAGACAAGCTGTGTACCTAAGCTGGTCAAGTGTTGTCCAGAAGAATTGTCACTGGAAGTGTTCAAAAAATGTGTGGGTGTGGCACTTGGGGGCGTGGTTTAGAGGTGGAGCTGGCAGTGTTAGATTAATGATTGGACTCAACATTGAAAGGCTTTTCCAACCTTAATTATTCCACAGGTTTATGATTCCAAGAGTTCTCTACTGGAAGGTGTTGATTCAAGGCCATGAAATGCACCTTGAGAATGTTTGATGTCATTGGACATTTTGACCTGCATCCAGTGGAATGGAAGAGGAAATGCAGGCTCCAGGGAATTCCTAAATCACTGACAGTGCAAGCAACCAAAATTTGTGAGACTCAGGTACGTGAGGTAAATGTGGATGTAAAGAAAAAAATGTTCCCTGTACCCCACAGGATTAAATCTCTACTGCAAAATGGCCTGCAAGAGAACAAAAAAACCACTCCATCATCTCCAGATGTGAGTCTTGAAAATCCTGCTTTTGGGGTAAGTCAGTACCAACAGGATTACCATTAATAATATTAGCAATCATAACCCTTTTGATTTCTGGCAAGCATTCATTTCATCAATTTAAAGGAAAAATTAGTGGAAAGAGGGAGGAGTGACTCAGCTCCTATTAACGTCCTCTTTGTCTTGTAGCACAGATGGAATTCATATAGATAGCTAAAACTGCTGAAAAATATGAAAGATTATTATAAAAGGTAGAAAATACCAGAGAGGATAATTACATTGTCATATTTTTATATAAAATTTATTTCCCAGGCAAATGTTGCCTGTTTTGAGAAGTTGAAAATAACTATAAATACATCCTTCCACATGTCACGGAACAAAACAATTTTAAAGTTTAAACCCCATTATTTTAGAAGAGCCATTTATTTCGAGTAGGTGGCAATTTTCTTCCCCTCCCCCAGCCCACATTATTCAGTAACTATTCACCTCTCACAATTTTCATCTAGCCTGTTCTTTAGAATCCAATTGCAACCTTTAAAGTAGTCATCTATTTCTAATGGAAATCTCCACATCCAGCTCTTTGAGCTGCTTTTCCAAACTCTTAATAAATTGCCTCAGGTTGTAGAGTTAGTAATGACACTAAGTGGTGGAGGCCTTTCATGAAATGTTCTGAACCTCAATTCTCTTCTCACCCTTTCTTTTGTCCACTGCTGCGTGCATTTCTGCAGATTTCCAACAATTGCACAGTCAAGTGGAACTGATGACTTTATTCTCGTGCAACAGAATTTGGGAAATTTGCCAGATAAATGGGTATGAGAAGGAGCGTGTAAACGGGGTCAGCTGAAGTAGAATTGGATCCCAAAAGAGCAGTAAATACTCAGCCCCCACAAAGTACTTTTCTTGGCAAGAATGAGCTCTTCAGGGAGAGAATGAGGAAATCAGAGGGTGACCTGTGTTACTGATCCTGCCTCCTGCTGCTCTCTTACAATGGGGTGTCTGCAGTGGGCTGGAGGTTTTTGAAAGCCAGGTGTGGAATGGCAGCACTCAGAGTGCTCTGCAGGAGCACTCCTCGTGGAAGTGCTGGGCTGAGAGGTGACCTCAGAGGATGCAAGAGCATTACCTGTGAAGAATCTCAAGTGTGTCCAAGTGCCTCTCTGAGATGGTGGAGCTGCTGGCTGAGAAATGATTCAGGACAATAAGCCTCGGGCAATCACAGGCTTCTCTGGTGCACAGCCCTTGAAATAAAGGAGCAATGATTCTATGGGCAATATTTGGCTGCAAGTTTCTTCAGAACTCATTAAATGGCATAAGATGGACACTCAGTAATAGAGTATCAAAAAGTCATGGAATGGTTTGTGTTGAAAGGGGCCTTAAAGATCCTTTCATCCCCCTGCCATGGCAGGGACACTCTCCACTATCCCAGGTTGCTCCAAGCCATGTCCAACCTGGCCTTGGACACTTCCAGGGATCCAGGGGCAGCCACAGCTGCTCCAGGAAACCTCCAGGGCTCCACCACCTCCAGGGTGGGGGTGCCAGGGCCTCCCCACCCTCACAGAGAAGAATTTCTTCCCAGTAGCTGCACTAACCCTGCCCTCTGTCAATATTAGATAAATGTTTTGCTAAGATGACTGTATTCTGGAACAGAAGGCTATATAGTATGTGTATATACTATAAGTATATACATATATATGTATAAGTACATGGCATATACTACACCACAAAAAAACACAGGTGTCCTGCTAAAAAAGATCATGGGCATGTAGATTCTCAAGTGTTTATAAGTACCCAATGTTGTCATTAAGAGGGCAAATGCAGGCCTGAACATCTAAGCAGGGGAATTATCAAATAAAGGAGGGAAGCAATGTTCCTTGGTAAGGAAGATGGTACCTTAGTGCTGGCTTCTACACTTTTAAAGAGGCTGTGTGTAGGTCTGAAATCAGAGAAACATTACAAAATCTAAATAATTACATGATTTAGAGCAGGGAAAACCTGCCTCACCATGAGAAATTTAAGAAGTCCAATCTATCCAATTTATCCAGGAATATACTAAGAGGTGAATTGGTCATGGTCTACAAATATCTTTGTTAGGAGGAGGTTTTAGAAAATAGACAATTTTTTCATTATAGAGAGCAAAGCTTAATGAGATTTGGTAGTCTGAAACAAAGCTATTGTGAATTCAGAGTAGGAATGCAGCGTACATTTTTAACTGTGAAGATAATTAACCATTGAAACTGTTTAACTGAGTATATGGAAGACTTTCTGTCACTTGAAAATGAGCTAAAGATAAACTATTATTTAAACTCAATTAAGTTCCTGGTGCAGACATAGCTACAAGGTTTTGTGGTCTGGTGTTATGCACATCAGATTGAAGGCTATGACTATCTCTTCTAAATTATAATTCTTCATTAATCATTTCTGTATCAAAGGGGTACTTCTTTAGAAAGGGCAGGAATTACTCTGAAGACTGCAATTAAGAACACTACATTATCACATATTTAATTCTATTGGAACATAAATGAGCTATAACATTTAAAAGGCTTTAAGAAATAAAACCCTCTGCATTGCTCTGGGCTTGCTATTTCTGTCCTGAGTAGTCAGCATCCACAGATTCATCTTCTGGTTTTTTAGACATCATCAGCTATCTGACCTCACCTCAGAATTTCACCTTCAGGAATGGGAAACCATCTTCTGTTCCTTTTCTGTTCTCTGGGATCAAACCCCCATCTCCTCTGAAGGGACAAAAGAAGTGTTGGCAAGACTGATTTTGTTGGTTTTAAAGCAGCCTTTTAAAGAATCTCATGACAACACTGCCATCTTCCATGCCAGCTTGTCCATGAGGATGTTTGTCACCTGACTGACAAAAAAACCTTTGAGAAAATCCTCACTTGGTCATAGAGAGAATAAAAACCTGAAATGTATGCTGCTGCCAGGTTGTTGATGAGACAAGGAAGAAACAGAGGGCTTGTGTATGAGCTCTGCATCCCGGCTGTAAGTGTATAGAGCTGAGGAAAAGCAATCCCAATATTACAAACCAAAGCACAGCCATTGGTGAGGGAGGTGTTCATCCTTCATCAGAATCCTGCAGGGCACAGCAAGTCACTGAGATCAGCAGGATGCAGGGACTTAGACTTCTGAAATATAAACCTGTGCTTGCCAAAGGAATTGCTCACATCACCCACAGCTTGAGAAGTCTGCTGCCATTCATGCAATATTAGAGTGAGGCATGAAAGGAGTTGTGGATTTATCTTTATTCCTTACACCAGGGAATACTTTCCGCAATATCAAGTCAGCCCAACACCAAATCTATACTAACTTCAGAGAGCTCAGTGCTCTGTAGATTTTTCCATGCAAGATCAATGGGATCTAAGGAAAATCTGCAAGTGTTTCTGTCCCTCCCAGTCAGCTCACTGCAAATACTCCTTTCTTAATATTTCTCCAGGATGGAGCCTTAAGAAGATCTTGGAAACAATAATTGTGGGAGCAAAACAGTGACTCTCAGTGCAGTAACAAAAAATCTGAAAGGTCTGCATGAACAGACTAGTGTCACGAGCTGCTTCTGCACCTACTGAAATTCTTTGGACCTTCAAAAACGTTGAATTAAATGCAGCGCTGTATTTTCACAAAATGAAAGAGTCCATAAACAGAGATGTACAGAATCTCTAAAGGTTATACAGATTAAAAAGTAGATTCTTGGCTACTAAAAGTGAAGCTCTTTCGATCAGAAATCAACCTGCATGCTGCAATTGTGTTCAATTTCAATGTTAGATGAGAAGTAGACAAATGAAAAAAACAGTGGTGAAAGGAAAGCTGTGGTTTTTGCTTTAGAAGATGAACTACACTTTAAAAGTTAATTTTTCATGAAGAAAAGGCTTAAGAAGGACCTTTCCCTACACCACAGTGAAAACAATCTGTTTTTTCCAGACTGGACCATATAATTTCCATTGGATTAGGATATTTGTTTTAAGTAGTTTGGTCTTTAAACCAATATGCAGGCTCTTTTTTTTCCCCCCTTTGGCAACTTTGCAAAGTTTTGTCTCTGAGACCTATGTATTTGTTGTGGTTTTGACCTCCTGCAGTGGGTTGAACTCCTGTCTAGAAGGGACAGAGCCAATGTGCCACAAAACCAACACACAAAACCATTGGGGGCTTGTGTGGCTAAATGAGTCACTACCCAAAAGTTTTTTTTTTACTGTACTCAGGGTGAAGGCAGTTTCCTTTCCCCTGTGTTTGTGAGAATGAAATTACCTTGAGGTCTTACAAAAAGCTGTGGCATGTGCTTGCTACCCACTGGGCAACTGAGAGCAAATAAAACCACCCTTGATTTTCATAAGATAGCTACTTGTCATAGATTGAGTAACTCATAGCCACAAAACTACAACTGAACAAAGCTGTGGACTCTGGAGGTCTCCTCTGGCTCTAAGACACAGTGGTTCTCATACTTCACTCAATTTAAACCATCCTGAAATGAGAATAGGTTTTCCTATCCAGGAGAGAAACAAACCTCTGTTTGCAGCTTTGTGGTAACACTGTTATTTGCTCTCCGTAATTTCATCTTTTTTCACATTGTTCTGGTACAGCTCATCTGAGAAAGTCTTCTCTTGTCCAGACAATATCAAAATTTAAACCATATTATCTTCTCCCCCTACCCCCAAGCACCCAATGAAAACATCCTTCTGGTCCCCACAATTCCTCCTTCAGCCCCCACAATTTATCAACTTGATGAATTAGTGTTTTCAATAGGAAATAACTTGGTTATGTGACAAATTTTCAGCTGGTTCTAGCAAGAATTGTCAAAGGCCACAGTGTGGTGACAGCTTGCTTTCTCCTAGGGCATTTCCCCTTCCACTGAGATATCTCTGGACACCCATTCTTGCCTGTCAGTTTTTCTTCCATCTACTGACATCAAAACCTCCCCACAGGAAACACCTGTTTGAGCTGGGAAAGGCAGTGGGAACTTTCTCATGGTGCTATGGGAGAGTTTGAACAGAGAAGGAGATCCCCGACCTATTTAATCAATTTTTGGACTTTCTCTTTCTTGGCCTGCCTTGCTCTGTGGCCAAGGTCTTGAAAGAACAGCCTTAGCTTGAGCTATGTAATTTGCAATTCAGCTGTACCTGCCAGCAGTAAAAACTCAATGGCAACTTTCATCCTGGAAGCCTCCATAAGGGATGCATGGAAATTATCAAGGAAGTCAGCCACAGAGTGGACACATCCATCAGCCTCTTACCCTTCATAAGCACCATCCCAAAATCAGCTCAGTCTTGTGCTATGTTGGGTCTTCACAGATTTCTCCCATAAGGTACTCAATTATCAAAATTTAAATTTGCTATTACATTCCTCAAAAGGAAAAAGGATTGTGAGGAGATGAATTTCTACTGAAATTTGTTGGAAGAGAGATCTTAATTTTTATTAATCTTTTTGAAATATGACCTGGTCATTGAGATGCTTGTGGACAGGATTATTTTTTCTGGTTTATGAGAGAAAACTGGGGAGCTGACTCATTGTGAGAGTAGAAAGATAAGAGAGAAAAGTGAAGTCATTAGGAGGAGGAAAGGGGGATAACCTATATGTGTCCACGAATATATCTGTTGCACATTGTGGGGATTACAATGATATTCTTGGATAAAAAGATTAAAAAAGAAAAAAGAAATAATTTTTACAGACTACAACAACAAATTTTGGGTCTGAGGCTATGGGGTGTGGCAAATGCTACAATATGACTTGACCTAACCATTAATGTTCCTAGCTAGTCCTGCAATATCTTTCGTTGAAGAGTTGCAGTTTGGACTCAAAACCTGGTTTGATTTCAGGATTATCATATGGTGTTTTAAGGGAACAGAAGCAAGAGAGTTTGTTTTCTGCCTAATGAGAGCAGGCTTTGAGACAGTTTAGACATAAACCTTGCAGCTTGGACTGTGGACCTTTTAGAGAGAGCATGGGTATGTTCTTCACGTCCATGTCTATGCTCCAGGCTGTTGGGTAGAAAGTAAACAATTGAGCTTGCCCAGCGGGATGTATCCATGTGGCAAGCATGGATTCAGGGCTGATTTCTCCATGCCTAGGAAGATGACCTGCAAGGCCCTCACATCTGCTATTGCTCACCAGATGAGCAGCAATACATCACTTATTTGCCCATCAGCAGTGCTTTGATCTTGCTGATGGCTTTGCAGATGGATATTTTATCAGTTTTATCCATCTCTCAGATGCATTTCCAGAGGCTTTAGCTTCCAGCCTTGTCCCTTTTCCTGAAAACCATATCTTGTGCCTAAAACAAGTAACATTCCAATACTTTGCATAGATTCTTCGATAATTTTGACAGAAGAACTAGTAGTCCTTTTGCACATTTAAATTGGCAATATGCACAGTGTGACCTCCTGTGAAATCAGTTTTCCATCAAGCAATGGAACTCCAAGGATAAAATTACCATGTCAGGCTCAGCATCCTTTTACTCCCTATGTATCTTTCCCCAGATGCATTTTTTTTCCTGTTAGTCTTGTCTACATACACTTGTGATTATCTCTGGTCCTGAAATACTCTCACAAGTCATGAAAGGGTCAGCTTCTGCTCTAGTTTTTGCTGCTGACATTCTCTGGAGGATGTTAGATAGATAACATCAGATTTATTCCAAAATAACTGGCATCACCAGGTGACCATAGTGTTCTTTCCCAAGCTCAGGATAAGCTCATGTCAGAGATGTGCTTTCTTCTTCATTACCTCAATTTTACTCCATGTGCCACCTTTCCCTTCTGGAAAGAGGTCCTAACTGAGCTAAGCCATCACAAGACTAGATGGAGAAAGAATTGTTCAAGTCCGGAAATACATTAGAAAATGACTGTGTCTTCCAAGGATTTGGGACCATTTCAGAAGGCATAAATATATTATATATGTATATAAAAAATAAGATATAAGATGAATTACTTCAGGCCAAAAAAATTCCTTCAAATAAATAATTTTTGCTCCTCAATCTCAGTTTTCTTTCTCAGTATAAAATTTTTCCCTAAAATTTGGTCACTGTCTAAGTACTGCAATAACAAGAATTTCTTATGGTACATTCTACATACATTTCTTGATTTTCAGCCTTTTGCAAGTTTTAATTATGCATTTTTTAGTTTTTCTTCAAGTCAGAACATCTATTCAAGCCCATTTTCTGACAGAAACTTCTGGAGAACTTTCATACACTTTCTTTAGAGCTTCACCTGCCAATGGAAACATCTGGGTTTCAAGAAGGATGTAATGAAGTGACATATGAATGCTATGGCAATCAAGAAAAAGGTGACACCGTAAAAATCCAGCAAGTTTTTAACATGGCTAAGAATTTCAGCATAAATTTTCTTAGGAATGTAGCAGTTCTCCCCATTACTGAAAAAAGAAATAAAAAATATAAATTTCATCTCTATTTGTATCACCGTGGCCAGCACTCTTAATAAACTTTGCAGTGAGCATTGTAGAAAAATCTCAAAAATTCTGTGAGTTTTGCAGCTTCAAAGTTCTGCTCAACACTCTGAAGGCTGCTAGCTTCTTGTTAGCCCTGTGGGCTGGTGATGGGTCATGGCAGCTAGAGCTGGGAACACTGTTTTCCCACAGCCTGACCTCCGTGACAGAGCCTGACTTTGCCTCATGATGCTCAAGAAGTCTCAAAGTTTTTGTGGAAGTGCCATGGAACAAGATGTACTTAACACCCATCAAACAACCATAAAAAATTTATAGTTCTGTAGTTAACCCAAGAATCATTTGACTGTATGAAAATCAACTCAGTAATATAAGCAAAGTATTGAGTCACCCAAAGTCTACAAAAATGACTCAACCTTCCTTCAGAATTGATTTCTAAGCTCAGACAAGAATCTGGATTTGGTGGTATTGGTATTTAAATTGCATTTGGGGAGTTTTTATCTGATGATAGTAGAAAGACATGCAGCTGCCTGACGTTATGACATTTTTCCTATTTGTCCTGGGAACAGAAATTGCATCTCTTTTGATGTCATTTAAGTTTTGCCTTTTTTTTCTTTCATGTATTCTCTGTATTCTTCACACATATATTTGTAGCTCTGTAGTCTATTGTATTAGTGACTATTTTCCCCAGTACTTTTCCATGGTCTTTCCCTAAGCAGAAAGACAAAACAAATTCCAGAGTTCCAAGCCCCGGAGGGTACAAGGCCCCTATCCTATCTTGGTTTTTCCTGGGAACCAGGGCTGAGAACAACTCTTTGAGATACATTCTCATGGACAAAGTACAGCTAGTGCTGAAGTGGGGCTCCAGAGAAGGGGCTTGACCTGGGGAGGAATTGCATCACCATTTGTCCTCCTAGTTGGTGCTTTTTATCAATTATCTAATTTCCTAAAACCTATAAAATGTACCCCTGGAGGGGGAGGGTGGCTTTGGTGGACATCTTTCTGTAAGTGCTCCTGAAGGCATTCATTAATGATCTTCTTTTATATTGCCTCCTTACTAAAATTATGTCAAGTTTCATTTCCAGATGGGAAAAAGGCAACATTTTCATGTCCAGATGCTGCTCATCACAATTAGAAAAACATGATCAGGATTAGCCTAATTGATATTCTCATCGAAAAAGGCCACAGGGACAAAATTTCTGCTGGTGGTTTTGCCTTGCCATTTGTGCACGAAACAAGCACATTTTCACAGAACCATAGACACACAGAATTATAGAATTATAGAATGGTTTGGGTTGAAAAGGACCTTAAAGCTCATCTCATTCTAATCCCTGGCCATAGGCAGGGACACCTTCCACTGTCCCAGGTTGCTCCAAGCCCCAATGTCCAACCTGGCCTTGGACACTGCCAGGGATGCAGGGACAGCCACAGCTGCTCTGGGCACCCTCTGCCAGGGCCTCCCCACCCTGATATACTTCTCTTGTTTCTTTCTGAGATCTCCTTGATCAGGGGAGACAGGTAGGAATTCTGTTAATGAAAAAAAAAATCTTTAATGAAATAAAGGTATGACTTAAGGGTTTTGGAATTGGAATAGCTACTGCAGGAAAAGCTAAACAGTCAGATTAAAAAGAATGTGTATTGTTCGTATATAATATAACCTGATGTTTCATAGGAACATTTTTAATTAAACTTCTAAACCACTTCTAGACCTCTTTCCCAGCTGAGTGTCTGTGTAAGTCACAGGTATCTCCCAGTCCTCTTGGACAGAGTTTCTGAAGAATCAGAGTGCATGAGCAATGACTGCTGCACTTGAAACAGCCTTTCACCAGCTCCAGTGAGTGCATTCAACTGATCACAGAACCACAGAATCAATCACTGGGTTGGAAGAGACCTTCAAGATCATTGAGTCTAACCCACACCCTAACATCTCAACCAGACTATGGCATCGAGTGCCACATCCAGTCTTCTTTAAAAAAAAAAAAAAAGATCAAGGGCTTAATTCCAGTGTGCCTCCTACAAGTGATTCTTTGTTTGAACAGCTTCTTTGCCTTTTAGAACAAGGGGTGATGAAAAGGTGAAGAACAAGTGAGAAGCTACAGCAGGTGACTCATCTCTTCAGAAGCTAGAGAAATATAACAAAACAAAGATGTTCAACTAACAGCTGACCCCAGGAGGATTTGTCTTCAACCTTGATTATGTACATCAGCTTTATATTTATGACTACTGCACCTTCAGCAGAGTGGGAACTCAGAAATCAACTGCCTTATAAAACCAAATAATCCCGTAATTTTTTCCCTACATATATTGATTTGCTCAATAAATGAAATCCACTTTTGGATATACAAGCTGATATCTGTTTTCCTCCATACCTGATAATTAATAAAGAAAATTTTGTGTATTGTGAGGGAAGGAATGTATGAAGTTTGATGGTCTCAGTGGAAGGTGAGTTGTGTATCTAATTCCCCGAAGGTCTCTGCAAATATTAAACAGAGAATTTAGCAAGGCCTCATGTAGGCTGTCAAAAAATAATAAAATTATTTTTATGGATCCATGGGTTTGTGCATGAAATCCAGCCTAGTTTTTCAGCCATATTTTTTTTCAGCCATATTCAGTCATATTTTTTTGTGAATATTGGTGGAGAGGAAGGCACTCTTCCCAAGGAAATCACAAAGTTAGCATTTAGCGCTCACAAATTGTATCCAGAATCCTATATCTCTAGACATGTAAGAATATAAAGAGAGGTCTATGTGGTTGATCTGTAAGATTAAACGATCTAATTTGGCATTTTGCATCTCTTAAAGATAGGAAAATACTGCCTTGTTATGCCTAGTTTAAGAAAAAAACCTTGTGCTTGACCAGATAGCTTCCCACAAAGCACTTGATCTGGATTTGAAGTCATCCAGGAAAAAAACATCTGACTGAATATTGCCATCTGCAATGTGAATGTCTCCGTCTCAGCTTGTAAATCAGGGGTAAAAGTAGAAATGTGTGGGGAAAAGTGCAACTCATTGTGCAAAAAGCAATTTACACGGGTTAAAGACATAGTGCCTGTTTCCTGATGGTGCCCATCTCGAGCACACAGCAATTTTTCCAGCAAGTCAAGCAAGTTTTGATGTGGGTGTGGTGGTTATGAGAACCTGTAACATGGTGGAATAAGATTTAAAAACACACCTATGGGCAAGACCATACATTATTACAACTAATTCTACCTATGAAAGAAAGAGAGAAAGAGAGAAAGAGAGAAAGAGAGAAAGAGAAAGAAAGAAAGAAAGAAAGAAAGAAAGAAAGAAAGAANTATCTACTCTTATGCAGGAGCTGGAGTTTGCTGATGATGTAATTTTTATACTATTGTGTAAAAATTGCTGTATTAATTTACACAGCTCACTAATCCCTCAGACATAGTCTTACCCTCTGAAATTATAAATTGGAAACATAGTTAAATTCTTGTATTTTCTTTAAAATGTGGGTGCACAGGGAGGAGTTCATGCATAAGAAAGCCTTTCAACTGGTCTGCTGAAGGACCAGGTGTTCGACCTACAAATTTCCCCTAAAAATATCCCTAAAGCTGGGTGTGAAGAATTAGAATGTGACTCTGGCTTTAGAAGTTCCTTAAAAAACAAAAAAAAAAAAAAAAGAAAAGAGAAGTAAGCTTTATTTCCCACAAATGATTCAATAGTTAAAATTCACATTTCGGTTACAGCCCAATAATATGTTCTATGCACACACAGACATAGCCTGTCATTTTATATATGGGTTTTGTGAGGTTATAATGGTAATAAAATAAAAATCCCCAGTTTCCCTGAGAAGGGAGCAGCGCTCCTTGCAAAGTTTCCTCTCTCCAAGCACCACAGCCATGAAGAATGGCACTCAGATTATGTCCTGTTGATGGTTAATTTCAAATCCAGAAGTTTATTAATTTTGACTCATAGCAGAAAAGGCCGCGACCAATTATTATTCAGGAAAAAATCCTGCTGTTTAGCCAAGGAACTGCACTGAGCAATGCTGCACTTGATGTGCCTGTGATAAATGTTCACATGACAAGGTTATTTGGTGTACAGCGGCTGGAGGGGTTGTCATAGCAACCTGTGCACGATGCTCATAAATTTGATGTGTAGTTATCCTTGCAGTGTATGCAAAAAAAGCACAAAGCCAACTCCAGCAGTTTAATTTACAGCATTGACTATCTCTGAAAGAAAAAAAAAAGGGAAAAGAAGAGAAGAGAAGAGAAGAGAAGAGAAAAAAGAAAAGAAAAGAAAAGAAAAGAAAAGAAAAGAAAAGAAAAGAAAAGAAAAGAAAAGAAAAGAAAAGAAAAGAAAAGAAAAGAAAAGAAAAGAAAAGAAAAGAAAAGAAAAGAAAAGAAAAGAAAAGAAAAGAAAAGAAAAGAAAAGAAAAGAAAAGAAAAGAAAAGAAAAGAAAAGAAAAGAAAAGAAAAGAAAAGAAAAGAAAAGAAAAGAAAAGAAAAGAAAAGAAAAGAAAAGAAAAGAAAAGAAAAGAAAAGAAAAGAAAAGAAAAGAAAAGAAAAGAAAAGAAAAGAAAAGAAAAGAAAAGAAAAGAAAAGAAAAGAAAAGAAAAGAAAAGAAAAGAAAAGAAAAGAAAAGAAAAGAAAAGAAAAGAAAAGAAAAGAAAAGAAAAGAAAAGAAAAGAAAAGAAAAGAAAAGAAAAGAAAAGAAAAGAAAAGAAAAGAAAAGAAAAGAAAAGAAAAGAAAAGAAAAGAAAAGAAAAGAAAAGAAAAGAAAAGAAAAGAAAAGAAAAGAAAAGAAAAGAAAAGAAAAGAAAAGAAAAGAAAAGAAAAGAAAAGAAAAGAAAAGAAAAGAAAAGAAAAGAAAAGAAAAGAAAAGAAAAGAAAAGAAAAGAAAAGAAAAGAAAAGAAAAGAAAAGAAAGAAGAAAAGAAAAATGAATTATAAGGTAATAGACTTCTTCAGCTTATATTCCTTCACAAGCTCTTCAAAGCCAAAAAGATTTTTAAGATAACTGTTATGGTAAGAAGTGCAAGTAATCAATTAATATTGAGAAAAAGACAAAAAAAACCCCGAAAAAGATCTTTCTTCCAAATCTCTGCTCAAGTATGTTGGTTGTTTTCTGCTACTCATGCAAACACCTGAATGCAAGTGAAAAAACCCTTAACACCATCTTCTCTATTTTTCCTTTTTTTCGCCTTCTTCAGAAATGTTGAGATGAAACCTTGAATCACCTGTCAAGTAGTCCATGATGAAATGCTCTCCTTCCCATAAAAGTTACCAGGATAAGAAGAATCTATCATTCTCTACAGTTCTGCCTTGTTCAAATACAGGATAAAAATGAAGAGAAATATTAAAAAACACTCATTTCTGATGGGTAAAAAAAGGTTTATCTGGAGATGATAAAAACAGTAGAAAAAGGAGAAGGAAACCAGGGCTTTTTATGAACCAAGTCATCAAAACCTTCAGTTTGGACAAGTTCCTTAAATTATGCGTCTCACTCTCTCTATCTGTATAACAGGGATTTGTTATTTCCATTCTCAGGGATAACTTATCAACCCTCTTAGAAGGAAAAAAAATGTCTAGAAGACTGGAGATTTTAGAGTAAAACTACTTGCAGGGAATAAGTAGCCTGAACCCACCAGAACAGAGCTGTGGGGGAAATTCTCCCTGCTGGTGTCCCTGCATCCCACAGAAGGCTGCACTCAAATTAGTGAAACCAAAGCACCAAAGAGCAGCAGAAGAATCTTTGTCTTGTGTCTGCACTTAAACTGCTACAAATCACACTCATGTGCAATGGGGTGAAATGAATGCCAAATCACAGAATCATAGACTCATCAAATTATTTGGGTTGGAAAGGACGATAAGTATAATCTCATTCCAGCCCTGCCATGGCAGGGACGCCTTCCCCTTGACCAAATCCCATCCAGTCTGGCCCTGAACCCCTCCAGGGATGGGGCAATCATAATTTCTCTGGGCAATCTCTAAGCCTTAAAGCATTTGGGGCTCTCCAGTAGAGGATATAGATATTAATTATTATTTCCAGGTGTATAAACATTATTGAGTCAAGGATCCTTGGCATAACCAAATCAAGAATCTCCCAGGTGCACAACAAGAGTTCCTGCTGTTCACTACCACCCTCCTGTTCCAATGGCAAGGCCTTTTCAAGGAGCTTCAATAAAGACATAAGACACTTCTAAATATGTAATAGTTCCCCCCTCAATTTTCTAACCTTTATGACTAAAATGACATAACTTGCCATTTATATCCAATGGATGAGTGCAGCTTTTTTGTTCAAGAAGTTCTTTTCCTTGAATTCTTGTCATAGAAATAAATACCTAGTCATACAGATAAACTCAAAAGTGTAGTTCAAATTACAAAAGGAGGTAATAAAGCCACAACCTTCACGCTGAGAAAATGGTTATCCTGACACAGACACTCTTGCAGAGTGATTCATCCCAGCCTCAGAGGGGTGCTCAAAGCAGTCAGATGATTACTGTCTCGAAAAGCATATTTCTGAATGATGGCCCACAGGGATACTGGAATGGATATTGTAAGACCTAAAGAGGACTAATCTAAGCTAAGCATAGTTGTCTACAGTGCAGATGTCTACATGTGAGCCAGTTGTCATTGTGTTCAGGGAGACCTGGTTGGTCTAGGCATTAGGGCACTTCACAGCCATTAGGGCAAAATTAATTTCATTAATTTGATTCTTAACTTTTGCTTAGATGAGTCCCTTCCTAATTTTCATTAGCTGCTTTGACTACACTTTTTTTATTAACAGAAATCTAGATGACTATGCGTAGTCTCTTATAGCAAGGATCCATAAAAGTAGTTAAAATTGACCTTGCATAAAAATCCCTTTGTTCTCACCTAGCATTGAAACCTCAGTGACACCTGTGCCTTCCACAGTCCTTCCTCCAGATAACTGCATTCTCAAGGATGTCTTCCTACATTTACTTCTTTACAGCTGCCCCTTAAATGACAAGTTGCTGTGGTGCCATGTTTTTAGTGAAACAGGGCTTCTCCCACAGGGACTGTCACCTTACACTGAGAAAACCTACTTTGCTATTACCAGCAATGTTTAGAGAGAGAACCACAGAGTCTCAGAGCATGTGGTCTCACACAGTGTAATAAAGTGTGTCCCCAGGGTGTGATCCAGCTTTACACATCCACCACATGAATGATAACACCAGAGCTGGTCATCCTGTGCTCCCTTCGTAGCGAATGGTGGGGGAAGTGTGGATGGATGGAAAGAAAGCTTTAGAGGCACGATTCATTGGGATGAATTTAAGTCTATTTCAGGATGAAGTGAATCACATCCCCAAAGATCTCTGTAGGAACCCAGAGTGACTAATGCAGGAGTAATCACCTGCATGACAGACACAGCCAAGAGAGCCTTCAGTGCACGGTGTGCCTTAGCAACCTCATGGAAAAGGAACATCATATTTGATTGTCCTCACAGCCTAATGACACAGCAATCAAGCAGGAGATTACTCACACCTAGACAGATTTTATGCAGAACACAGTGTACAATGGTCAAGCTCCTCTGTTTTTTTTTCTCTCCTGAGAACCTGCCAAGGTGTAGCATGAATCAGTGCTTGCTACACCAAACACGTAGGACTGGGGCTGCTGCATCTTCTGAAAGGTTCCTGCTGAAAAAAGTAGTGGCAATTTTGTTATTCTGTCTTTTCCTGCCTCTCAGGGGAAAAATAAAGTCTTGGTATGTGGCAGTGGAGATCCCTGAAGCGAGGGGAAGCAAGAAGAAAACTCTGTGGTTTCTCACATCCTTTATTTCTGCACAGCAAAAGGGAGAAACGGCCCAGTTGTGTGACCAGAGTGAATTAATTTTGAAAACTGCACTGCTGTGAAGCTGCCAGGCAGCTGAAAAGGGGTTTTTCAAGCCAGTGATCCTGATTCATGTCACGGGGGCTGGGAGTGGAGGCACTCTGGTTCTCCACACTCAGAGCAGAGGTCTCATGCTCTAAACCGTGATGGCTGAGGATGCTGGTGCTTGCTGAATTTGTTATCTCTGTTGGATCTACAGAAATGAAAGGTGAGCTTAAAGGAAAGCCCACAAGAGGCCAACAAGGAAAGATGTTAGTAAGAAACATCTTTCTTTCACTTTCTAGCCAAGGACTGCTGACTATGTGGGTCCGTATTTCATCATCAAAGGGTAGCTCAGAAAAAAAATTAAGGGAAAGAAGCATGTTAAATTTAACATGAAGCAGGTTAAGAAACTACCAGATGAGTAAGAGAAGCACCTTAATAAAATACAGGATGTCTGGACCAGCAACACATACCAGTGGAGTTCTCCAAGTTCCTGCTTGGTAATTTGAAAATATCTTATTATTTATATGTTTGAATTTTATCTTTTTTAGTAACACATTGAAATTCCTTACTACCCTGTAAAATTATTCTCAGTAATTCTATAATAAATTAAGCTAAGGAAAAACTTAGAGTTCTCCTTCAGTGAGATATTGTGGAAATTAAGAAAAGATTGGAGACAATTAGCTTTTCAAATAATTTTCCCAAAGTGTCTGAAAAAATGCAATCAGATGGCAGCCTCACTCATTTATTTTATGATATATATAGCAGAGAACATAAATCTCCCAGTCACTGGGACTATGACACAGATGTGAAATTGATGTTAGAACTAGGACAGAGGAAGCTCCATTTCAGCCAAGAACCAATGTTTTTTGTGGTCAGACATCTCCATGTAATCCCTTCCATTAAGGAGGAGTGGAATCACGTTCTATTTCTATGGTTATATAATAGCTATATCTTGATTAATATCCTTGTGACACTGAAGTCAAAGGAAACAGGATTACTTTCAACAGGACCAGCTTTGTTACCTCTTCATGTTTTGGTATATTCTCTCTAATCTGACAAGCTCTCAACTACATGTTTTGCAAACTCAACACCAGCCATGAGGACATGGATGGATTAACCTCTCCGTAGTCAAGCTGTCCTGACTTTAGAAAGCTGCAAACAGATGTCGTAGCCTCCAAAAGAGCCTTGTGTCAGCCCCAGGAATGGATGATTTACCCCCTGGATGAGTCAGGGGCAATTTTCCCATGCATTTTGCTGCCTGAATTTTATCACCCCAGCTGCTTGTTTCTCATGCTCCTGAACACACAGACACAGGTTTGTACCCAGCTGCCACAGCACAAAATGCTGCAGGTTCAAACCTTGTGCTTTGCCTCTCTGCTCACACATCCACAGCCCCAGGGGTTGCTTGACTGTGCCTGAACTCACCTTTCCTGGGCTGGATTGGAATATTGCACACACACAGATGTTGGAGTCAGTAAGCTAGGGGTCTCTCAGAATCCTTCAGAGAGAGATCAGAGTGCAGGGATTGAATTAAAGCCTTTGGATGGAATCAGTGAGTGAGTAGATGGAATGAGTAAGTGAGTATATGGAGTGAGTAAGTAAGTAAATGGAATAAGTTTTAAGTGCTTTTAGTAAGTAAAAGGTCTTAGATGCCAGAGAAGTAGTACATGTTCTAGTGAAGGCTGAAAAACATAGTCCTAGATGCTAGTGTTTCCGTGGAGGCTCCAAGAACCTAGCTTCAGACATAATAGAGTTAGAGTTAAGAATACTGTTTACGTTTTTTAGTTAGAATAAGATAGGCCATGAATGTAGTCTGTATGTAGCCTGGTGTGCTAAGAAACTAGAATTCTAATAGGTTAAGGAGTAGTGGTCTGAGTTTGTGTCTTAGCTAGCTGAACATGCATTAGGGAGAGCTGGGGCTCTATGTCATTGCTTTTTGCCATTGCTTTGCTTTGTTTTTCCCTTTGAGTCTGATGTGCTTCTGCAATAAACAACTTTATAGTAACTATTAACTTGCTTGGCTTTTTGAAGAATATAACCCGACAGTCTGGGTGCCTGAGAGCACCCGGAGGTCCAAACCTCACACACAGACATAAAATGCAATGGAAAATCAGGGAAATACCTTTTTGTCAAGTTGTTCATTGCACTGGGTTGTGAGAAAAGGGGCCTTACACAATGGGCCATGGGCTCATCAGTGGCCATAAAGAGTAAATCCTTCTGAATCTCTCCTGTGAGGAAAGGCTGAGAGAATTGGGACTGTCCTGCCTGGAAAAGAGAAGCTTTGGGGTGGCCTCATTTGTGGTTTTCCAGTACCTAAAGGGAGCCAACAACAAAAATAGTGAGAGACTATTTACGAGGGCCTGAAGTGGCAGGACAAGGGGAATGGCTTCCTATTGAAAGAGAATGAGTTTGGACTGGATATTAGGAAGAGATTCTTTCCTCTGAAGGTGGGCAGGCCCTGGCATAGGGTGCCCAGAGCAGCTGTGGCTGTCCCTGGATCCCTGGCAGTGTCCAAGGCCAGGCTGGACAGGGCTTGGAGCAGCCTGGGATCGTGGAAAGTGTCCCTGCCCATGGCAGGGGTGGAATGAGAAGATCTTTAAAGTCCCTTCCAACCCAAGCCACTCTGATTCTATTAATGATGCCAGTGCTGTCAAACACACTCATTTACTCATTTACACTCAAATACTAACCCACAAACTTAACCTGGTTACTACACAGAAAGGAAATTTTCCTATTGAACAGTCGTATTTTGGTGAAAGAATCCAAATATGGGTATTTTTTTCTAGAGTGTTTTTATGTTGCCTTTCTGTGTAGTAACCAGGTTAAGTTTGTGGGTTAGTATTTATTATCTATGTGAAAATGGTTATAGGCACAACACAAAAATTAATGAAATGGAAAACCAACAAGCAAAGTGAAAGCGAAAATCTATTGACTGGTCAATGAGGGGCACTTATTTTTCCAGGAAAACAAAGGAGGATTTAAGCCTATAAATAAAACTGAAGTAGAGTAAGAGCTTTGCAAATGCAGCTTATGAAACAGCAGTTGTGTTCACCCCAAGAGCTCACCCCATCACACAAAATCCAGCACAAAATACTTCTTCACTCCCATTTAAACTTGCATTTACTTCTGTGGGGTGTACACCTTTGTGACAGCTTCTTCCTGTGAGCAAATGAGCTCTTGCATGAGATGAGGGAGGAAACAAGAGTTAAGCTCACAGTAACTCCAGTCTTTGCTCTGGGAGCTGTATGGGATCACACTGCTTAGCACAGCAGGAGGATAGGATCACCAGGAAAGCCCTCCACCAAAGCTCTGCCAAAGTGACAGTCAGACAAGACAGGCACAAATCTGACTGCTACATTCACAGCAAGGATGCTTGTTTAGACTGAATCCGACAAGATAAAATTAAACTGCACACAGCTAATAAATCTAAAAGGAGCTTAAGTTTTTTAATATTTTTTTTTAATAAGTGATGC